>CM076583.1:1167043962-1167381597 GCA_034641835.2 Pinus albicaulis
CTTGATCCCTTTGTTGCCACAATGTATTCCATTGTATGTACTTCTCCTGATATCTCCCCACAGGATAATATTGTTACTTGATGGCATCTCAGAAATAATTCCAAGAGGGTACATTCGAGAATAGAGAGGGTTCCCCTTCATCCTTTTTCTCACAGTAGGTTTCCACCCACCACATATGAGGCGCTTGGGAGTGTAAAATAATCTTCTCCGTTGAAAATATGGACCGAGAAGAGTGATCTAAATAGAGAGTAGATTGAACCATCTATCTATGGCTTCTGCATCTATTTTTCCATCAAATATGGGAATTTCAAAGTTTACTTGTACCTTAAAAGTGGTTGTGCCTCGAGAGTGGCTGCTGGATGTACATGTGCCTATAGTGGGCAGTCATTGAAGGATCTGGGCAAAGTTATCCATCATCGCATTCCTTTATTTTTTGAGGGCCTCCTCGATAAATATTTTGATAGGATATCCTGCTCCCTCATCTTTCTTTTCGTCCCCCATGGGCGGCTGTCAGGGTTTACAAGGCTGATCTTGGAAAGGTTCAACCAGATCAAGCCCTAACTGCTTATACCCTGACCTCGTTGGGGACATGCAAAGAAGGATCGAGAAAGAGCAGATTGCTCTGATACCACTAATTTGAATTTATGCAGGAATGCTACAGAATACACATATAACCATAAATACCAAGATGCAGTGTAGATAACACTTCATTTCATTAATATCAAAGAACTGCAATGTGTTTATAGACATAATGGAAATAAACTAGTTAGGGCAGGGCACTGGTAGCTTATCTCTGAGAAGAGATGTGGCAGCTAAAGGCCTCTGAACTCTGTGTTACAATGAGGCTCAAAGGCCTATATGTTATTGAGAAATAATGGAAAACACTAAACATCCAAAAACCTAACCCTAAGAGACGAAACACCAGACTATGCGCCCCGTCAGGGTAAATTGGTACATAAATTTCCAAGGGTCGTAACTTTGGCATACTATCTCTGTTTGACACACATGATACATCATTAGAAATATCTATCCGAGGACTACAAATTCTGATAGTCAATGTTGATTCTAGAATAGACTAATATTCATTGGAGGTTTCATGCCCAGAAAACGTCGTTTAGGGCCTCAAAATGGCTCCAGAAATTCAGGACCCAAAAGACTGCCAAAAATAGTAAATTTTGCTCCAATTAAGGAAACTGAAAAACTGAAAGAAACAATGGTGGGGGTCCAAAGTGGAATAGGCGGGTGGCCACCAATATCCACCTGGATCACTTATTCAAAATTTATCTCTTTTATGTATTCTTCTGGTATCCTCACTTGGTGATATCTTGATCCCAAGTTCATCTTGGAAAAATGTCTTTGCTCCTTTTAGATTATGAACTATGTCATCAATTGTAGGTAAGGGTGTTTTTCCTTCACTGTTGCTTTTCTCAATTGTCAAAATTCAATACACAACCTCAATGTGCCATCCTTCTTCATCACAAAAAATATTGGTGCCATCCTTCTTTGTCACAAAAATGATTCGTGCTCCTAGGGTGAAAAATTGGGTGTATGTATTATTTCTTCAACAATTCCTTTAGCTACATTTATAAATATTTTAATATCATCCTACTAGTCACCCTTCCTTCAACCCACATATTCACCTTATCGAAAGACAAACATTATGACTAGATACTAATCAGAAAAGGGTATAATATTGAATTTAATATCAAAGGAAAACTGTAAAGTTGCATGCAAAATAGTTGGTGGGGCATGCTCATGTACTTGATATTAAAGTGAATATCGTAGATATATATTTTATGGTAATTAAAATCCACACATATGTAGATTGTTCTTGTGAAAAATTTTGGTCAAAGTTGCTTGGTTGTATGGAAAATTAGCTATTAAAGCAGCTCAATAACGTAAAAGATGCCTAAAACTAGTTATTAGAGCAACTCAACTAAAGTAAAATATGCATAATATGATTGTGAGCTTGAAATGAAATAATGAAAGAATCGGGGACAAAAAAAAGCATTTGAACACAAAAAATTATAAACAATTCACAAATAAACACATATAAACATGTTCATTGCTTCATATGAACATACCCTCGGAGGATTCTAGGTTGTCTTGATTTCATTTTGTTTTGAATCTATATGAAAGCGATTTATGCCATTGATAAATCTACCTTTAATGGAACTTCTTTGCATGTGAATATCCAACTAATATATAGAATCTATATGAATGTGATATTTTTCTTCCTACTACCATGAGGGCATAGTCAACGCATAAATTGTTTTATGCATGGTGTATGCTAGAAGTGTAATGTAGCTCACCATTTACTTAATAATAACACATCCCGAACTATCATGACTAGATGCCAATGTGTGCATTAAATATTGATCCAACTATGATGTAGTTAGGTTAGGATGTGTTGTTACTCATTTCATTGGAGTAAACTATTATAAAACCTTCAACTAAATGCAAAGGAATCCCTAGTGTTTTTGGAAACCATGTATGTCATTTCTCCCATAAACTAAGGCATTTGCAATAAATGAATTTAATATTTTATTGAATTTATTTTTTTCAAGGATCAGAAAGCCCACTAAACATGGTTGAAAAATGGACATTATGCATAGATGCTTCTTGTTATCCCAATTCAGGGCAAGCAACAATTACTTATGTGCTAATAAATATTGCGATGAATAAATTCCTACAAAGGAAAATGAATATACCTGGAAGAAAAACAAACAATAAAGCATATTATATTGCATTGATAGAAGGCTTAAAATTTTACCTTTTAACTAAGGTATGAATCTAATGGATTTTAGTTTTTCACCAATTTTGAACTTGTGTGAAACTAGATGAGCGTGTACCAGAATTTAAGAATGATATGGCCGGGGTACGCTAGTAATGTTTTTCTAATTCCTCTTTAAGATTTTGAAACCAATGTTTTACATGTGCTTAAGGGTTCAAGTTATCTTGAAAATTATTGAGTCTCATGAGTGATTTTTATGTTATTTTTATGAACAATTTAACATAAAAGAAATATTGAACAACATCAAATAAAAGTACAGTACATCACCATACAACACATCAACACAGGGTTTTGATGAAGGCATTCACCCCTTCTGGGCTACATCTCCTTGGTCCAGCTTCCATGGCTTGGACCTCTATATTATGCTCAAATTTGCAAAATGATGTGTTTACAATGCTTTTCTGCTATTGAAACTTGCACCAATGAGTTAAAAATACTCAAAAATGGTGCCTTAGCCTCTTTCTACTCATGATTTTGCAAAAAATGACTGATTTATGACCTCTAACAGTTTGTTCCACAATTTCCTCCCTAAATTTAGCTAACTCCAACTAATTTGGGCTAGATGGCGTTGAAATTATTAGACAGTCAAGTTAATCTAGATTAACTTAATTAAACCAAATTAAATTAATTAAGAGATATTAGCGCTTAAATCCATGCTTTGTGGTAATTTGTATTAATGCTTAGTTAATGGTGTTTAGGGTTAATAAATTCGGATTAAGGTTTAAATCTCTCAGCAGGGTAAGACCCTCCCGATGCTCCATCAGCCCGTCGAGGTCTCTAGGTCCAAGTCACATGTATTGGCGAGTTAACCCCACTCTCCCCCGTCATCATAGACATTAAATTTTAAATATATGTGGTGTGCTATAGTTTTTAAGAAATAGTAAGTGGGTAGGTGGTGGCATGTGTTTTTGGTGGGGAGGAGGTCTCGTGTTCGACCCCCACAGTTCCTTTCGGTCCTTTTCAAGCAATTTTGCATTGCCATGAGGGGTATACGTGACAGCCCCAGGCTGAGCCACGTGCCTCCTCCTCATTGGCCTCCCTTTGACAAATTAAAACCATGCCACGTTGCACCTTGTACCTGTGACACTCTTAAACATATGATTTGATTAAATTACACAGTCAACTTCCAACTGGGCTACTCAGACTCTTGACCTGCCCATTAACCTGCCCAGTCAGCATGCCACTTCAATAGTACAGACTGCTGACTGGGCTCCTTATTTGCATTTTTTTTCCTATTTAGTAAAGCGAATATAACTCATTTCTAAATCCATACAGAGTCCATTTCATGTGAAACAAGCTACACCAGATTCAAAACGACGAACAATACGTGGTCATTCAGGTTTCGTGTCATTATGAGAACTTTTATTTTGAGCATAATTCTGAGCACCTAATCATTCCTCCCCACTATAATATTTTGGACCCCAAAAGATATTTCTTTACTAAACATGTGGATGAGGGCACAGTTCCCTCACCCTTCCAGTCTTGATCCACTACAATTTTCCTAAGTTCAACAATTTGAGCTTTTAAAAAAAACTAATATTTTTCCTTGATTCTGGAGACCTTGTCTTGTTGTTGTAGACACTGTCATGCTGAAATTTCCCAGAATTTGAAGAACAAGAAGTTGTCCTTGAAGAAAAAAACTTTTTCCCTCCTTAGTCTTCAATCAAAGGAAACTTGAAAAACTTCAATTTATTCTCACCTTCAACACTGTCGACACGACGATTTTTAGCATGTCTTGCCTTGTGCCTGGCTCAAATCTTGATCAAATGTGATTTCCATCACCATGCATCCCATTTCAAAGACAATACTTTGTGAAACCCGCAAGAATAAATTTTGAACCCAATGCCCTCTTTGTCAAATTGTTTTGGTGATTTCTCTTTGACTTTTGCACTCTCTTACATTGACATCTCATGACTCCTCAACAATGATGCATGTTACTGTAATTTTTTCTCATATTGTTTACCTCTTTTCAAAGGCAACATGTTAATTCCCTGAAACATATTATTAAAAACATTAGCAACTTCAATGAAATCATGTTTTTCATTTGATGCATCTTTTTTAAAGGTCTCATTCAAAACAACATTATGCTTGAACATTAACAAAGCCAAATTTTGATTTGCATTCACTATTCTCTTCATTTCTTCTACATGTATAACAGATAAACTCCTCTTCTTCTTATGTGCTCTATCTATGTAGTCAATTTAGTTCTTGAACAAGTGGTACTTATTCTCATGGCAATTAAATACCGCCCTCCTATCATAAATATAAGGACTCCAACTACTTCAAGTTCAACTTCGTCAAGAAAGATTGAATTGATTGCAAACCTTAGGATGCACTTCCTTGTTACCTGCAAGTTTGAATTCTTGCATATCCAGCCTAAAGGATAAGGTATTGGATGTGTAATATTTTCTATATTTAACCTCTTAACTAAGTCTTCAGAAATCAAATTGGCTTGAGAACCACTATCAAATAGTGTGTCTGTTTTGGTATGTTTTGAAACAACTCTAATATGAACAAGTTCAATTCTTGTATCGTCATCTTGAGTTACATTAGAAAAAATTGAAGAACTAGTGCTTGCTATGTTCTTACCTTTTAAACCCATTTTTGTAATCTTGGTTTCATCTCTTGAATATAAACCTAAGTCATGTTTAATGATTGCATATGTTTTCTCCTTCTCTTTGGTTTTAAGTTTGTTTGGCTTCAACTCTAGATGGAGTTTCCAACAGTGGGCTTCATCATGGCTATTTTTCGAACAATGTTTACATGTGATTTTCTCTTTATCTATTTTAATAGAACCATTTTTCTTTCCTCTTCTATTAAAATTACCATTTCCTTTACCTTCATGGTCAAGGAAACTATCAATTTTCCCATCTGCAATATGTTTCCCTCTTTCTTCTAGATGTGTGGCTTGAACACAAACCTCATATAAGTTTATGGGATTGAACATGAGAATAGTATGTCTAAGATAATTATGCAAACCCCCAATATACTTTAACAAATTTTCTTGAGAAGATAAATTGACACCCAAAACTAATTCTCTTCTCCTAAACTCTTGTGTATAATTTTGAACACTTTTCCCCTTTAGTTGTCTAAAATTATGCCAGTTCATAATGGATTTTTTCATGTAAGCTAGAGGTTAAAATTTCCTTTTAATGGAAGAAATGAAATCAGACCTAGAAATTGAGATCTTACCATGGTTTTTAATCTCATCTTGTGTCCTTGCTTCCTACCATACAAGTGATGCTCCCTCCATTCTCAAGGAAGCCAATTAAATCTTTATGTCATCATCTTGAAGGTTCTGAATTCTTCAATAAACCTCCAACTGAAGAATCCAATTATCCAACTTGTCTGCATTCACTTCGCCATTATACATCGATAGCTCAAATTTGACATCAAGTTTAAGTAAGGGTGATTTACCAGATCCTTTTTAAGTATGCGGATGAACATATTGAAAGGTTGTGCTAGTGGAAGATGATGAAGAGGAAGCTGTACATAGTCATGAGGATGATGGTGGAGTATATGGTGGTTTCCTACCATCTCCATGGCCTCCTACCCCTAGATAACCCTACCCTCTTTGAGGCATATAACTTTCTCCTTGCATCCCTAAATTCCTCTCCTCATAGAGGACCTTTACCATCTCGGTCATATCAAAAAATTCCTTTCTGAATGATCTCTCATCTTCTGTCATGGTAGGTTCTCCTTCATGAGACATTGCTCACTCGAAGACTCAACTTTAACTTGATGATGTATTGGTGGTGAATACTTTGGTAACCTTTCCCTTCTTCCTCTTGACCCAAGCTGATGCGGCTTTCAACTTGACTTCCCTTCTCCTCTTTTGAGTTTTAACCTTGTAAGCATGACACAAACTTGCAGTAAAAATTTGATCCCTTCTTGCACAAAAAAACCTAAATCTACGATACCAAAAATTATCCGAAAGGGGGTATGTTAGTATTTTTGTGCTAATTCCTCTTTGAGATTTTTTAAACCAATGTTTTACATGTGCTTAAGGGTTCAAGTTCTCTTGCCGGTTATTGAATCTCATGAGTGATTTTTATGTTATTTTTTATTAACAATTTAACATAAGAGAAAAGACCGAAAAACAACAAATAAAAGTACGAGTACATCACCATACATCAAATCAACACAAGGATTTGATGAAGGAGTTCACCCCTCCTCGGCTACATCTCCTTAGTCTAGCTTCCATGGCTTGGGCCTTTATATTGTGCTTAAATTTTCAAAATGATGTGTTTACAATGCTTTTTTGCTCCTAAAACATGCACCAATGAGTTCGTAATACTCAAAAAATAATACCTTAGCCTCTTTTTTGTTCCCTGGTTTGGTCGAAAACTGACTGAAATATGACCTCTGATAGTTTGTTCCACAATTTCCTCCCTAAATTTAGTTAACTGCCACTAATTTGGGATAGCGGCACTAAAAATTGTAATTCCGCCAAAATTATTGGATTGCCAAGTTAATCCGGGATTAAGTTAATAACAACACATTAAGTTTATTAAGAGAGTTTAGCGCTTAAATTCGTGCTTTGTGGCAATCCGAATTGGCGCTTAGTTAACGGCGTTTGGGGTTAATAAATGTAGATTAAGGTTTAAATCTATGCGCTTAGGGTAAGCCCTTCCACTACTGCCATGGTCTCCGAGTCCAGGGTCACATGTATTGGGGCGACCCCTCTCCCCTCATCGACATAAACATTAAACTTTAAATATATGCGGTGCACTATAGTTGTTAAGAACTAATGCGTAAAGCGAGCTCGGTGGCATATGTTGTTGGTGGGGTGGAGGTCTTATTTTCAACCCCCCACTAGTCCTTTTGGTCCTTTGCAAACAATTTTACTTTTCCATAAGGGGGGACATGTGGTGGCCCCGGGGGTCGAGCCATGTGCCTCCTCCTCATTGGCCTCCCTTCGACCAATTAAAACCATGCCACATTGAACCTTGTACCGTGACACTTGTCAACTTGTGATTCACTAAAATTACACGATCAATTTCCAAACTGGGTTGCCCGGACCTTTGACCTACCCGATCAGCGATGCTGAACGTCGACTAGGCTCCCTTTCTGCATTTTTTTTTCATGTCTACTAAAGTGAACAAAACTCATTTACGAAGCCATACAAAGTCCATTTTGTCCGAAACGAGTTGCGCCGCATTCATAACGACAAGAATTACGCTGTCATTCAGGGTTTCATTTCATTCGATAACTTTCATTTTTTAGCATAATTCTAGGCACTTAATCAAAGAAGGAGAGGTTTAAACAAATACATGGAAAAAAAAACAATATTGTTAAACAATTTCAATCATTTTGTATAAGACATTGTGAAAATTTTAATAGGATGTCTAGTGATCTATTTTATGGGGAAATTCCAATTCAAGATTTGTGTGTCAAAGATGAATTAGTGTTAAGAAGCTCTCCATCAAAATTTGTTAATGGACATTGTAAGATATATTTGATATGTGTGTGTTTTTTAGTTATAAATGTGTCGTTTTTAATGACCATGTGTTTTTTTCAATTATATACCAAGTGTGCCCCCCATTATGTAAGCACAACTTGGTGAACGTCATGTTTTACAAAAAAAATTACTTAATTTTTTAAAGTGTGTGCGCTTCAAGAATTTTGTGTTTAAATAGTCTTGAGTTTTACGAGATCCATTTGTGCTTCAAGTTTTGTGTTTTATATTTGTGTTCAAGTTGTGCGCTTCAACATTTGTGATTAAATAGTCTTGAGTTTTACATCAATTTTTGCTTCAAGTTTTGTCTTTTACATTTGTGTTCAAGTTGTGCTTCAACATTTGTGTATTAAAGATCAAAATTTTGACTTATTTCAATCTTCTTAAATAGTAATTTTAAAAAGAATTGTAAATGCGTGAGATAAATTTTTAAAGATCATGTATCTATGTATCTCGTAGATATCCATACATCATGGATGAACATTTTCCACATGATTCTTCGAGGTGAGCATCAATCGAGTCACATGCATCTACGAGATGGGGGATCATGGATCAAAGAGAATGTCAAATGAATCAAGGGATGTCCATCATGATCATGGTATATATATGTTTATGTGCAAGTTTTTAAATGAATTTTAATATAATCTTATGCATGTACATGTGTATACATATGGAATTTATTTTTATCAATTTAGCGAGTTAAATTAATTCTTAATAAATTTTACATTTTAAGGAGTTCGGATGAAAAGAGTCTCTACTCGATCAATGGAAGGCCATTGTTCACACCATCGTGGTAAAGTGTATATATATCTGTGTGTGTGTGTGTGTGTGTGTGTGTATTGGAGTGTAAAAACTCGGTAAAACTTTATAAGTATATTATTATTGATAAAAAGTAGAGATGATTACAATGGGGAATCACGAGGCTTTAAATATACACCAAGGCTTTAAATACATCCTTATGGTGTCCCTTGGAGAAGAGGTATGATCGTTGATCATGCCCTTCCACATTAATAAACCTAAGATAATTATATCTAACTAATAATTAATAAAATATACATAACATTGCCCCTCTCTTAAAGATGCTTTGTCCTCAAATCATACGTAATCAAGGACATCATTGACGAACGCCTGGTTTCTTGAGAGGCGGGCTCTTGCTTCCCACAGTTTTAAAAGATCGTGGAGAATCTTCTTGAGCTCAATTTGTTGGTGATGTGGATAGCAACAAGATTTGATATTGACAGGGTCAGATCCTTTCTTGACTTCTATTGGATGTTCGTGTTTCCTATCGAGAGGCACTTTTATGGGTAGATATTGGAATACTTTTTCGCATTTCTGAACTATTCCTTGTTCTTCTGGTGACTCTTTGTGGTTCCTTTTTGTAGATAACATTTCTAACTAATGACATTGTACTGTAGATGCTGGCGCTCCTTTTCGAATCATCTTCGTCATCGGAGATGAAGATACGACTTGATTTTCTGGGGCTTGGAATCCATATAACTTGTGTTTCTGCCCTTTCCACTTTAAAGCTGATAAACTGCTTCTGATGGTTGGAAGAACAAGTACCTAAATTTTGTAACCATTGAATTCCTAAGACGACATCTACTCCTTGTAATGGAATGGTGTAGAATGAAGATTCTAAATTAAAGTTTTTTATCTGTAGGTTGACCTTATGGCATTTCCCTACTTGCTGAATCTTCTTACCATCAGCCACCATTACCTTCATATTAGGCATGGGGAAGGTAAATATGTTGAGTCTTTTTGCCATGGTTGAATCTAGAAAATTGTGGGTACTGCCAGTGTCGATGAGAACCATTACGTTGTTGTTCTTGATATGTCCTCTTAACTTTAGGGTCTGAGGCTGTGATATGCATGTCATAGCTGATAATGACACTTGAGGAATGGTTTCGTCATCCACTTCTGGAGAGAAATAGATGGTGTCTTCTAATACTTCTATATATGAATCATTATTGTTAGCATCATTAGTTGCTTCACGGCTGTATAGATTTTTTTCTTTTCCATTGGCACATATGTGCTTAGGATCCCACTTTGCACCGCAACGTTTGCACTTGCCCTCTCTCATTCTTTGTTTTTCCACATTATAATTTTCTTCTTCACAAAGATGGGGTGGGACATATTTTGTGTCATCTATATTTTTAGATTGAGGAAATCTTTGTCTTGAATATACTCTTTCTGATTTTGACCACGATAACCCTTCAAATTTATTTTCAACAGCTTTTGCTTTTTTCCTTGCTATTTCTATTGATGTAATGTCGTGAAGTTCAAGCTCTTCTTGTATATGGAATTTAAGTCCTGAGATGAAAGACTGGATTAAACGAGATTCTGACAATCCAGGTACTCGTGTCGCTAAGGTCTCCCATTCTCGAGTGTACTCATCCACATCTCATTTTTTGCGTAATTTGGTGAATGTTGAAAAAAACTTTTCCTCTTTTATTCCTTGGAATATTTTAAAGAATGCATCCTTAAATTTCCTCCAATTGATAGCAAGTGTCGTCTTTTTCCACCATATATACCAATTATATGCTTCTCCTTCCATTTTCATGGAAGCATGCTTAATTTTTTCGTCATCACTATCAATGTCATAAATCTCAAAATATTCTTCGGCTTTATTAAGCCATGCAACACTATTTTTTTCATTACCGTCAAACTTAGGTAGCTCTATTTTTACTTTTCGATGATATGCTAACGGTGGAACGAGAAGGGGATATTGTTTAGAAAATGCATCCCAGAGTTGCTTATTTTGAGAATCAACATTACGATCTTCGTGATGATTTGGGGAATTGGTTTTCTCATGATGCTCTTTTGAATTCCTTGAATCTGCTGAATTGTTCCATTGATTTTGTTCCATGTTGGGAGATATTGGTTGTTGTGTTTGACTTATCTTATCACAGAGTTCTGCCATATTTTGATTAAGATTTTCGGTGGCCTCGTGATGATTTAGCCAAATTTGTCTTTCGATCCAATTTGTCGTATCTTGAAGCATTTTAATGTCGTTGGAGTGTCCTGCAACCATACCTTCGAGACTGACTAATCTTTTTCCAAAGTCATCTAAATTATTATTGATTTGCTTCTCAAGATCCAGCAATTTTTTTTGGAAATCGGCCATCGACATTGATGATGTCATGTATGTGGTGGGGAATATTTTTTTGCCAGTTTTTTTTGCCTCTTTTTTTTTTTTAATTAATTAATATTTAATTAATTAATTAAATTAATAATATTGTTTTTTCTATTTTTTTTTAATTATAATTTATAAACTATATAACTATAAATTATATAAAATATATAATTTATAATTTATATATATTATAATCTTTTTAACTATGATTATAATAAAGTCAAACCATTCGTTTACACAAAATCGTGTCTAATGAAAATGTATACCCGTATCGAATGAAAACATCGTATCTTATCAGATAGGCTTACGTGATTGTAGTTATATGTAATGTTTGATAGCTCACGTCGTTAACCGGTGGGACGAGTGGGACAAGCGGGCGAGGATGGCAGTGTGGGCGGGGGGAGTTGGGAGGGGATGGAGTGATAAGGGGAAGGTGTTGGGAGAGTCGACGTGGAAAGGATGTCAGGGGAGAAGAGCCGACAGGTGAGGGGGCAGCGTGAGTGCAGGTGGAAGGAGATTTGGAAGGAGAATACGGAGATGGGGTGAGGGAGATAAGACACAGGGAAATGGGAGTGTTGGGAGGGCGTAAGCGTGAGGGTTGAGGGAAGCATTGTGCGAGGGGGAAGTGGACTGTGAGATGAGGGCCGCGGGGAGTGGGGGCACGGGTAGGGAGGCGTAGGTTGTGTAGAGGGATGTGGGAAGTGGGTTGTGCACAGGTGGGAAGGGCCGAGGGGAATGGCCCAGAGTGGTGAGGAACAGTGGGGTGGTGAGCGCGAGGGGAATGGGAACAACAGGGTGATGTTGAGCGTTGGGTGGTGAGGGGGTAGAGGGGTAGCGTATGAGGGAGGGGGCGGAGTTTAAGCAGTGCAGGGAGGGAAGAGGGGAAGGCTATAGGGTGTGAGTGCAGTGAGGGAATGAGAGTGGGAAAGTAAAATGCAAAAAAATTGAAATCAAGGTTGCTGTCCACAAGCAATTGGTAAAAAAATCTCGGAATCACGGAATTCTTATAATTCTTTAATTAAGGTGATCACATAATCTAGAAGAACAGCGCTCGATACTGATGGAGTGTAAAAACCTAAATTAAGCTTTATAAGTATATATTATTATTGATAAAATATGAGATGATTACAAGTGAGGATCACCAAGGCTTTAAATACAGCCTTATGGTGTCCCTTGGTGAAGAGGCATGATCGTTGATCATGCCCTTCCACATTAATAAACCTAAGATAACTATATCTAACTAATAATTAATAAAATATATATAATATACACACACACACACTTTTAAATGATAAATAGGTATCTAATAAATATGTATGTACATACATATATATTTGAATTGATTAAATTCTATTTTTTTTAAGAAGCATCGCTCACAATGTCATCGTGTGAGGGCGGTACAGATTCCCCTGGTTTCCAATCAATGAGTGGTCATGTTGGTGGTCAACCATCTCTAGGTGGGAATGATGGTGCTCAACCATCTCAAGGTGGTTATAAATCTGAATCAGATCATCATGATTATCATTTTGTTAAATTATATAAAAAAAAATATGTTAAAACAAATTTGTACATTTATTCACGTGTTTTTTTTTATTTATGTAATTTTATATATTGATGCAGAGGGTGAAAATATTGGTTGAAAAATTTGTAGGCGAAATCGGGAAATTCAAGAAGAAGGTTTTACACCAAATACAACTTATCCCTCTAAAATTCTTGATGAATTTCCTTGGGAAAAAAACATCCAACAATGTACATTACGTAGGTGCCAATGTATTTATTCAAAATTGAGGAAAGATATTGGGAGTTTGGAGCTCCCTGCAAAGAGTCGGGAAAGCTTAGAAATAGTCGTGTGACTCTCTAAACACATTTTGAGATGTTTACTAGAAGCTTGGGCCAACCACGGATAGCTTGGTAGAAATGATGAGGCATAGAAAGGAAGCCGTAATGGGTCCCGATAAATGGGTTGATGTTAAAAATAAGGTTACAAAAGCAATGGAAAAATCTATGTTTAATTTCAAAGTAAGGATGAAAAGAAAGATGTTGAAGGTGAAATATTTCAAGCAACCTAATATAGCCAACCATTTGTATGATAGGTTCCTTTCAGCCTATGGAGAGCTTCCATGGAATGACGAGATTCCAATTTATTTTGAAAAATTATTTTATGCATAATTATTTTTGGGTATGAAACCCAATTATAATGACCTTCCTTCTAAATTGTTTGGTATTTGGAAAGGTTGATTATGTGACCATAAGGGCATATTGAATTTCCTCACCCTGAGCCACCTTTTGTACGTCGACCTCCTCGTGCGGAAACTGATGAACCCTTGACTAATTTGAGAGGGGGGGTGGGTGTATAATTTTAGTCCATTCATGGACATTAAAATTCTTTTCATTAAACTCATAAACATAAACATTACATGGGTAGCTTAATAAATAATGATTAGAAAACTAAATATGTGAACATCAAGTAATAAACATGCTAACTCATCACATCAAAACACAATAATAATGCACATGGACACCAGATATAAGTGGTAACCCATAAGGGAGAAAACCATGATTATTATTGTTCGGATGCAAAGGCAAGCTCCTAATCCCTATTACATCTTATTTTCTGTAGCCTTCAACCTACAAGAGGTTGCTACCTCAACTTTGTAGAAGCTACAACTTGCAAGGAAGCTCCAACTCCCATATTTTTTCTACAGGCTACAACCCACAGGAGGCTCCTACCTCAACTAGTTCCAACTGAACATTTATCAAGCTACAACTTGAAAGGATTCCACAATCCCCTCAAACAACATCATAAAAATATGTTGATTTACCTAGTTATCAACTTTGTGTTCCTCCGTATTTACTTCTAGATTTTCTCCCTTCAAATATGCTTCTCATCAGCTCCATACATGCATAGTATATCAATCAGCTCTCTCACATTCTCCAGCTCTCTAACCTCTCAAATGCACACCAAAATGACATCCTTTTTTTAGAGATAATTTGATGGTTTTTTGTATTATATATTGGAATATGAAGTGAACAGACTTGAATATTTGCCTTCCACACATTCGTTTCCAATATCTTCATATCATGAATATTGTAATAAGAAATAGATAATTTATCCAATATCAATTTCAGCCATATGTAATGTATCACAACAATTCATCTTACTACATCTTTTTCTATGTGTTGGAGTCTTATCTTTGCCTTAGAGACTTGCCTTTGCATCACAACAAATTAGCTCAATCAATAATTTCAAATTATTACAATTTTTTCAATGTATCCCTTTTGTCTTCTTTTCCTTGCTAAACGTTTATACCTTCTTTGATCCCTGTGTTTTGTTATCACTTCTTTTAACTGTGTTTCCAATATTCTGTTTCAAAACTGTGGAACATAAACACTGCTTCACAAATAAAATATCACACCTTTAGACACCAGCTTCAGTCCCTGGTTCCGCTGAGTATCTCACAGAGATGTATGGTTTCCACAATCTACACCAAGTGTTATATTTTCCAAAGGAATGTTGCAAGTAAATTTAAACAAACTTTACCATAGGTACTGAGTACCTTCTTGTCCATTCTCCGATAACATGAATAACTGCATAACCCCAGACCCATTATGGCATCTGAATTTAGTTCTAGAATATACCGCATCCGTTCATGAATCTCACATCGGCCCAAGGCTTCTGAATTCTAATCAGGCGATTTGGGATTTGCAATTGTGTGTTCGGGTCCCACCAGCTTCCATTATGCCATCACATTTTCCCATCGCACTTGCTCAAATCATAACGTTGGCACCACTTGTGATTTTTCGATTTGTTGGTTCGGATCCCACCGAGCGTGCCATGTCATCTGCACCATGTCATCTATTTCCATGTCATATCCACCATGTAATCTATCACGACGTCATCTGTCGCCATGTCATCTATGCCACGTCATATGTGACATGTCATCTATCGCCACGTCATCTGCGCCATGTCATATATCGTATTTCGCTATCGCATTTTCTCATAGCACATGGTCATATCGCAACTTTGTTACCGATTTTCGATTTTGAAATTCTATGATTTTGCGATTCTGCGATTTGCGATTTTGTGATTATGCAATTTGCGATTTTTTGATTTTATTTCGTGCAATGATTTGTGATTTGCGATTTTCTTAAAAATATGCACAAAGTGAAGGGGAATTCATCATCTATTCACTAGAAATATTCCACTTCTCCCATGTGACCACTAACGCTGCTCCAAAGCCAATGATAATGTTGATGCTTCTCCTTTGCCATAAATGATAATGTTGATGCTACTCCTTTGCTTCTTTTTTGATCTTGATATGCTCCTTTTCCATCAATGACAATATTTCAAATAGTCTCCCCCTCTGGTATTGATGGCATCACATCCTCCCCCTTTCATTCTGAGAAATATCTTCCTTCCTCCAATTACATTACCTCCCCCTTTGACATCAATGGAAAGGGGTTACAGATTTTTCAATGTAGTTTCCATCATTGCATTACTACTCTCTGAGTTCTGTATAACATTGTTCATTATATGCTTCTGTTATTAAATGAATGTCACTGCATATGCCTTGTTGAGGCTGCTCTAGAATAACTATTGCTCCATATGGTATATAATTATTGTTGGGATAACACTTTGGAAATCATTGAAATTTCATGTATATACACAAAAAAATGATACCATCCAAAAAAACCATCCTTGCACTTGCATAATGCTGAAGATGATAATAAAGACACTCCATAGACAAAACTATACAAGAATATATATAAACAAACATGCACCATCGAAATAATAAAAGAATAATGAAGATTCTCCATGTGATACATACACTCTGCTCCAAATATACTTCATACTCCGTTAACATTGAAAGAGTGTATAAGAAAGGACAAGATCATGTGCAAGCTTGTAGCTACCAGCAATAATATCCATGATTATGGTCTTCAATCTGATGATGCCAATATGTCTTTTGCAAAAATAGTTCACCTTTACTTCTCTTAAGGCTGATGTTAACAATAAGTCTCGAAAATCCTTACAACTTGTTGTAATATTAGACAATATTTCAATCTATGAGGCCCAACGACTTTAATACTGAATAATGACATATTCATGACAAACCCTTAATGCTACATACATTAAATGCATTGTATTGTACAATCTCACTACTGCAAGAAGATCAAGTGATGAAAACTTCACTCCTTATGCTTACTGTTGTAAATGAGAATGGTGTAATTTCCAAGCTAAGAGAGATATTCAAAGCTCTAACTACAACCAAGAAAATCCAATGTTGGTAACTATGATGAAGAGTAGGTGTGTCACTGTAGATTATAATGTGATTCCATTACAGATTCAAGGATATGTTTGCACAAAACTTGGTTTATAGGCCAACTGCTCATAATTTCATTACAAAAACTTCTCAAAGTCAACCACATACCTCTATTGTATAACCTTTAGGTCTAACACATGCTTAAGGAATAATAATGGTTAGGGCTTGAAATATTTGATATATGGGGTATGCAAATATGACCTTGGATGCATATGAGCTCAACCACTGCCACAAAAAAACCATTAAAACCAACTACTACATGTAATTACAAGCAAAATTTCACTATGAGTGGTTAGAGAACCAAAGACTGTGGACCACGAGATAATATGAATCATGCAGTATTTCACTCCAGCTTGCACATACCACCACAGTTAAGACAACCTTCATAATATTTACTATTCACATTGTGCTCTCCACTGTTCTAAAACATAACCAACAACATAAAAACTCTAACTCTGGCATCATTAACCTCAAACTCTAACACACATAATTTTCACTGCTCAAATTTGATCTGCACTGTGAAGGTCAGCTTTGAAATTAGGATTGTGGCACTCAGGGTGAGATCTAGATAGTAGCTCTTAGTTCAGACTCTGCTCCAATCATTCAAACATACCTAAGACACTTCAATTGTTTTATCGCAATGAGATTCAGGAAGACATCTTCAATTTGTTCAATTGAAATCTCAAAGACAGACCTCAACAAAGCTTTATGGATGAATTTTAGAAATATGCCTTGAAGATATATCAACGTTGACTTGAAGAGGAGTGAAATTATATCCAAGAATAAATGTTGCTTCAACAAGAAATACGCTTCTTCAATTTTGTGCAATGTATCTCGTCTTTGGTGCTACGCAATGTATCTCATCTTCTGGGCCAACCTGATATCCATATTCCTCCATCAATATATGTATTACTCACATTCATCTCTTGGGATTCCAGCAAACTCCACCATCCCACTGCAAAAATCCATATCCATTATTTCTTGGTTCGACTTCCTTGCCACATCCATGTTTATTCAACTTCCAATGCTTCCAAACGAGTGACCTTTCGACTTGCTCCACATATACTACACTCTATCTTCCTATGTGTATGCTTCTCTAAGATGACCATTTCTCTACAAAAAAAACGTTTTCCATTTTTCCGCGATCCCACATTTGCAATTCTTCTTGTGTGTTCTTTGCGCTTATCACCCTATGCACATATCCAATCAAGCATCCATATTGACTTATAACACTTACCATGTTTAGCTAGGAACCACCATTAGACCAAGAGCCACTTGCCCTAGAATGAGGCAGCGTTGTTTTTGTGACATATGCACCCTGGAGGTTACATAAGGATATATATAATGTGGAATTCTATGAAAAATCAGTCAGTTAAGGGTATGATAGAATAATTGAAATCCTGGTATGAGAAAATGTTTATCTATGTGCTATCGGCACCCATATAAATCTCTGCCATAGTTCCTCCCGATTCTTCTTGCAAGTAGAAGCAAGAAGAGGCATCATCACGATAATCTCGAAGGCTATTCAAACTTAAAATAATAGGAGTGAGAATTCCCATCATGTATAAGAAAATTAGTCGTATTCACAAAACACCATCGATGCTTCAACGCTCAATATAATACATCAATGAATAAAAGATAATGGTCCATAATAATTGTTTTGATAATTATATCCATGTATTCCTTCATAACCAATATACTACTTGATGCATAATAATATCACTACCACAACCACTATGCTATTCCTCCATACATTATCTCAGGGGAACCTCCAACCACTGCACTATTTTGTACCACTACACTTTTAGTCGTTGATACCATAACGCTTCGATGCCAATAACACTACTCCAACAACAACGATGCTCCAACAATAACGCTACTCCAATAACACATTGATGTATTTATACTATACCAATACCATAATGCATACCATAACACTCTGATACCATAACGCTCTGATGCCAATAACGCTGCTCCAATAATAACGCTTAGAATTCCACTGATAGGAATATTGCTCCAAATACCAATTGATGAATATTTTTAATGATATAATAATAATAATGAACAACTTTCTTATTCATCCTTCTTATTTTTTTCTTTCAGTATTAACACTTGTAGTGAGACGCACATTGTGATCATCCTCTGTGGATATTTCCAGTTCCATGGCTTGAAACACATTTTTTTATTTTAACCATTCATCGCTTAGTATGTTTTTGTCCTCTTAGCTTCGACGTTCATGGCTGATGTTCCCTATACCACCATGGTTGCTTGGCTAGTTCTCTTCTTCCATCAAACTATTGTTTATTGTATGATTAAGGTGCCTGTGTTCCTCTATAGTTCTCTGCCAGAGGAATTGTCCTTTCCCATCCTGAATTTTTGCTTATTCATATTCCAAGGAGCTCTTCTTTGAAAAATTTGATAATAACATTTTATGGGCTGCTCTCCCCCTGGGATGTTTCTTTTCTAACACTGGTTGGATGACTGCGTTGCTTCCTAGAGCAGCTCCCCCTAAAACTATGATGGATTCATTATTTCATTGAAGTAACAAGCTCCTCATTTTTCTTCTTCTTCCATACTTTATTAGGATTCCTCATAATTTATGAATTTCTTTTTTATTCACAATTTGGTCAGATTTGATTTTTTTCCATCGTCTGTCTAGAGTTTTTTATTTTATTTGGAAGTTTGCAGTATTTGGCCTTGTGGCCAAAGTTATTATACTCATAACATCTTGTTTTACCTCAGTATGGTTGAGCTGATTTGTGGCCTTTTGTGCACCTTTTTTAATATTTTTTACATTCAACAAGTTTATGGCCAAATTCATTGCATAAATAACAGTAGCCTTGGGAATGATTTGTGTACTTGGTAAAATATTGTTCTTTCCATTTTCTTGCTTAAGGGAGTCTTCTCATTTCCTGCATATTTTGTTGGTTAAACTTGATTTGCTTTGTCTTCCATTGCGCTGCAACATGTCCATGTTTATGGAAAGAAAAACATGTGATATTTTTCATAGGAGAAAAGAACCTCCTTTGAGATCTTCCAAATTTGTGCAATTTATCTACAGGAAAAAATGAGCTTTTTGCAAATAACCGTTTCTTCCTCTCATTCTTGTCTCTTGATGTTGTTGTTTGTTTTTGTTTATTCTTTACAAATCATGTTCTTATTGGCTTCTACTTCTGTAGGTCCCTTTTGAGTTTCTTCATTATCCTCTTTAATGTCTACCTTTTCAAAGTTCTTCATGGAGGAAACCTCCTCTTCTAGTTTCTTACACAACTGCTCTTTTTATCTAGCTGTCTTCTAGCTAAAAAAATCTCAGCCTCTAGTCTTTCATATTGTGTATCTTTCTCTTTTAACTAGTTATTAATCATCCCTCCTAATTTCCTTACTTCTTCAAGTTGTGCCTTCAGGCCAACAATTTCTTCCTTATGCTCATATTCTCTCTCATCACATATTTGCACTAGTTTCTTCAAATATTTGTTTTCATTCTTCAATCTTCCTAATTCAATCAAGACACAGTCAAGTTTTTCTTATTCTTCAACTATCTTTTCTTCATGGAAATCATGTCCATTCACACTAATAGTGACCTCATTTGACTGAAACTTTTCCTTTTGAAAGATGTTTTTCTTCTTCTTGTTTATCTTCTTCTTAAAAATGCAACCACTAATGTCTCATTCATGCATGAGATGCAATCTATATCAAATTTATTTTACAGAAGTTAAATCCATTACTGTATCAAGATCCTTGTTATGAAGACTATTATACATTACGCATTTTTTCTTGGCATTCCATTGTTGTTCTTGTGAAGAGGGAGAGTCTTTGCAGTAACCATCGCATACAAGTTTTCATACCTCAGGTCCATAAGCCATTAAATATGTTTGAACCTTATCTATCCATTCAGGAAATCTTGTTGTACTCAACATGGGTACATTTTGATAGTCCATGACTCAACCAGATCTCATTTAGGCTATTAGGCTTACACCAAAGGAACCTGCTCAATTACCAATTGATGAACCCTTGACTAAACTGAGAGGGGGGGGGGGGTGGCGGGTGAATCAGTTTGGACCATTCATGGACGTTAAAATTATTTTCATTGAACTCATTAACAGAACCATTACATGGGAAACTTAATAAATAATAATCAACAAACTGAATATGTGAACATCAAGTAATAAATAGGCTAACTCATCACATGAACACATAATAATAATGCACATGGACACAGATATGAGTGCACACCCATAAGGGAGAAAACCATGATTATTATTGTTGTGATGTAAAGGCAATATCATACTCCCTATTACATCTGGTTTTTTGTAGGCTCCAACCTACAGGAGGCTACTACCTCAAATTTTTGCAAGATACAACTTGCAAGGAAGCTCCAACTCCCATATGTTTTATGCAAGCTACAACCCACAGGAGGCTCCTACCTCAACTAGTTCCAACTGAACATCTATCAAGCTAAAACTTGAAAGGAGACCACAATCCCCTCACACAACATGATAAAAATATGTTGATTTACCTGGTTATAAACTTTGTATTCCTCCATCTTTACTTTTGCCTTTTCTCCCTTCAAATATGCTTCTCATCAGCTCCATATGTGCATATTATATCAATTATCTCTCTAACCTATCAAATGCACACCAAAATGACATGCTTTTTTTAGAGATAATTTGAAGGTTGTTTGTATTCTATATTGGAATATGAAGTGAACAGACTTGATTATTTTTCTTCCACACATTCGTTTCCAATCTCTTCATATCATGATTATTAAATAAGAAATAGATAATTTATCCAATATCAATTTCATCCATATGTAACATATCACAACAATTCATCTTAATACATCTTTTTCTATGCCTTGGAGTCTTTCCTTTTCTGTAGAGACTTGCCTTTGCATCACAAAAATTTATCTCAATCAATAATTTCACATTATTACAATTCCTTCAATGTAGACCTTTTGTCTTATTTTCCTTGTTATGCGTTTATACGCCCGTTGATCTGTATTTTATTGCTTTTCTTCTATTCGTGTTTCCAATATTAAACTTTTCAAAATGCTGCAAAGCATAATCTTCTAAATATAATGTCCACACCTTTAGGTGAGCTTGATCCCTGGATTCTGTTGAGTATGTCCATTTTGTATGGTTACTACAATTTGCACCAGAAGTGTTAGATTTTCCAAGGAATGTTATGATAAATTTGAAACAAACTTTACCACAGTCTGATACCATCTTGTCCATTCTCCGATAGTAACATGAATATCCACATAACCTAGACCGTTATGGCATTATTAGTTAGTTAGATATACCATTTGCATTCATGAATCACCTTGACCCAAGGCTTCGACTTCTAATCGGTGATATTAGTTTAATAATGTTGAATGGGTGGCTTTCATTAGCCATGTGGCAATTTCTCAAATACTTTCTCATATTGTAAATTTGTCATCACTTACAATCTTGGAACTTTAGATTTCTTAGTTTGTAGGTTTGGGTCCCACCCGTGGTGCTACATTATCTGTGCCATGTCATCTACTTCCACATCTGTACCACATCATCGTGCCCGTCATCTCACGCAACATCATCTATCGTCACGTCATTAGACCACATGTTCTAATATCACCGGTGGTGATTATTGCCAGTTCCATCACGAAAATAATATTCCATGGCCATCATTTATTTTCAGGAAAAGAGGAAATCATAACTGTCAAGAGCTTCAAAAGAATCTATTATTCCTTTCAATTCAGTAGAAGGGGGAAATGTTGTTGGTAAGTCAAAAAGGAGCAGCATTAGATCATTAGCAAAAGCAAAGGGAGTGTAGAGAAGCAAATAAGGCAGAAAAAAACAAAGGGTCAAGTCATAAGCATGGTCAAGTCATGAACGCGGGCAAGTGGGGCAAGTCACGAAATGAGTCAAGTATTCCACAAAACTAAAAGAAACGAATGCACACGACCAAAGAAGCAAAATCGAAAAACACAAGAAAAAAGCAAGGAAGACCGTTGGATCCGAGCAATCAATGGAAGCTGTTAGTCGTCAGTATTTTTCACTATATTTCGATGAATATAGAATGGTTCTAGTTTTCTGAAAACAACATTCCTTAAATATTGTGAGTTTTAGAAATCTCACTGCCTTCATTATCCTTATAGAAAATTTTTCACTATTCTATCAATTTTCCATTTCATGGTCACCCTGTCACTCCTACAAACTCATTATAGGCTTACACCTCTCATTCTTGTCCTTCTTGCCTTAATAAGACCTTTTTCCCATGTTACTTAGGTCCCTCAAGCATTGATGGCCTCAAAACTATCTCTGTAGGCTCTTTACATAAATCAAGTACATTGGATTTTGGATCTTCAATACAACACTTTTGACCATACTCTATATTTTCGCTTTGAAGATTGCTGAGATTCAACAAGATGGTGAGCTTAGTGAAAAGATTCACCTTCATTAAGTGGGCCCGTAGGCTATTTTTGGTGCAAAGTCTATTTTTAGACATGTCGATCATATTCTATGAGTTGCAGGATGCTATTTGTGGATGGTTGGTCAAGTTGGAAAAATAGATGGACTTCTATTTTTAGACATATTGGGTGGAGTCTATTTGTAGACTGTCAGTCTAAAAATAGATATGTCGAATATCATTAGCTCTTAATAATATTTGGACTCTAAACATTATCTTATTCTCTTGGAGCACTTCAGTTAAGTGCACAGATGTGGCACAGCAGCTGACAGAAGGAATTACGCTATTCCTGAGGGTTTACTGGAGCTAATGCATGAGGACTTCAGTTAGAACTCATGTGACAAAGTTTGGTGGAGTTAGAGAAGTAGTTGGTGGAGTTGTATTCAGTTTAACTCAGTTAGACTCAGTTGAGCTAGTTGTATCTAGTCTAACTGAATGATACACTAGTGACAGTGGAGTGAATTAATTAGTTAATTAATTCACAAATAATAACTCATTAATCAACTGAAGAATACATCAGTTAACTACAGTGCATGGTAGTTTCAGTGAAGACCAGTGGAGAGATAGGTAAAAGGGCAAGATAGACTATCAGTTGTGACTATAGTGATGCATTGATTGCATCCAACACGCAGTGGAGATGCCAATGAGGATTCTGCAGTCAATCCAAGAGTAATTCAAATTCATTCAAAGCTATTCTTTAGCAGGGATTGCGCAGTAGAGGCAGGCTAGCAGGTGGCAAATATTGGTGCATGGATTTACAAGATCAGACCTGATTAGTGTGTAGCGATTGTATTGTACTGAGTGCTTCATATGATCAGCTTTGTATGAGGATTGTTACATGATCTCTATGAAATATATTATATACAAATAGTTGGGGTTTTTAGCTTCAGGCTTTCCCGTTAAACAACTGTGTTAATGTGTGTGAATTTTTATTGTTTCATGTGTGCATTGCAATCTTGATTTAATTTTCGCAAATGATCAATGGTGGAATAGATTCTGTATTTTGCATGAATTTAAAATAGTGTGAGATCGAGAATCTTGGACATATAACACATGTTATATAATTTTCTACAAAGATCTCCAAGCCAAATTTCAGTCAAGATCAGGTCAAAGGACCCACCCTCTAGGTCATTAGGGTTTTTACATAGTCTAGGGTCATCATTGGATTTTTCAGGCACTGCTTTTTCTTTGCTAGAATCTAGCTCAGGTGTAATTGAAATTCAGCACATGGTTACTCAAGAAGGACCTTAAACTTCCAAGGAGGATTATATTCTCAGTACAAAGTGTGCAAGTGAGGAAAATGACAAACATCAACACTTTTGCATTTTTGTTGAAATTTGTATCAGTAGAAGGTACTAATGAGAAAATGACATGTAGGAAGCACATAAGGCCAAACATGAATAAATTCTATCAGAGACTGTTGATGAGGATTGGAAAAAGGTAAGGTGAACTGGACAGAAATGGATGAACTTGAAAGGGCTATCGAGAACTTAGAAGACAACATTGATGATTGTTGAAAAGCACTCTAAACATCTAGGGTTTTGGAAAAGTGGCCAATGAAGGTGAAAAGCATGGTTTGAACTCCATGGTGCAGGCAAAAGAGGGTTTTGAAGGTGCTGCTATGTGAAAATCCTCCCAAAGGTGTTTAATGAGCTTTCCATGCCTAAATGAGAAAAAGATGAGTCAAACTCCATGGTGGTAGCAAAGGAAGGTTTTGAAGGTGCTACTGTGTGCAATCATCCCAAAGTTTCGAAGGTAAATTTTTCATGCCTCAAAGAGCAAAAGAAAGTTAAAATTCATCACTTCAGTCACCTACAAGAAAAAAGTCAAAAAACATCAATGACAAAGGCAAAATGACTTTAAAACATTAGAAAGTGGGTTTATATAGTTAAATCAAATTCCTATCATCTATAAAGGCTCATTTCACATTTCAAAAGTCATTTTTTCCTTCAAGAGATCAAGAGCATTCAAGGAGTGAAGCATTTTTGGTTTTCAGGAAAAATTTGGCAAAGTTGCCTTAGCATTGCATGCTCAGCTTGGCTCTGCGCCCCTGGAAGCTGGCATTGTGTGTTTGGATTTTCTCCTTTGTGTATTTTTTGAAGGTGTTGCGCGCATGGCAAAGCGTTGTGCTCTTGCCCGATAGGACCCAGTGCATAGTTGTTTGGCGTTGTGCCCTCAGCCTAGGCGCTGCGCGCTAAGCCTTGGCACTGTGCGCTTGGTTAGGAAGGGTTTCTAAACCCTATCAATGCTCAAAACACCTCAAATTGCTTCCAAGCTCTGCCAAAAGGTCCTCCAAGAAAATTGAGGGGTAAGTACAGGTCATCAACCCATATTCAAGCATTGTTTTCATCATTTAATTGAAATAAATTGAAATCCTAAGAGGAAACCCTAAGGCTTGATTTTGAAATCACTGTTTAACCCTCATTTCATCTTCCTAGACAGAGTATCAGTGATAGAAAGGGTAATTGCATAGTTGGAGGGTTGTCATTGAGTTTTTTTACCCTATCACTCATTCTTATACACCTATACCCTCACTCACTCATTTCCTTCACTTGCAAAGGACTGCCATTCCATTACCCTCTTTTCATCTAAGTTTCACATCAATGTTAGGGTTTCAAAAGCAGAGTTTTCAAAATGTTAGAAAGAGAGGACAGTGGCAGTGGTGGAGAGGCTCAAATTCCAAGGAGGCATGATAACAATGGAGGAAATATCAATAGATTTGAACACCTCAACACAAGGGAGCTAATGGCATCTCCCCTAACTATTTCCTGCTTCAAACACATGGGCTACTATAAATTTTGTGAGAAGACGTAGAAGGTGAAAAACCACCTTGAACTAACTAGACTATTTATCATTAACATGCATGACAAAAAATTTAATCTTGTAGGGGTCACCTTTGAATTATCTGCAGATGCCATTGCCAATGCCACAAGCATACCTAGTGTAGGGGAGAAATGGTTCAAGCAATCTAACCTAGACCTAAGTTACTTTGAGCCAAATCTAAAACCTAGGTATAAGGATCACCACAAGTCCATCTTTCCTTTTTCACACTTGCTTGATAGATATGCACCCACGATGAGGATCATAATGAAATATTTCACATGTGAGGGAAGATTATCCTGCCTTTACTCATATCACATCGGGCTACTTATGCATTTCACTAGAGTGAGGATGTTGCATATACCATACTACCTCTACAGAAGTGTTGACAAAATGGCCTCTATAGTGCAAAAGAGAGTTTTCCCTCAGCAGATTCAAAGCTATTCCATCACTCACTTATCAAAATGGTGGTTATGCACCAACTACAACAGAAAGGCATTCCATGTGAGAACTTCATTGCTCATGAGGTGTTTACTACTCCACAAGTGCATCATCAACAAGACATTCCTTCATCTTCTCACCCTCCCATTCCTCCTTCTCCATCACATCCCACTACTCATGCATCACCATCCACTCACATTCCTTCACCCCGTGATGACCTTTCCACATCACTTCTCACTCACCTACCTTCACCTCATGATGATCCTCCTTCATCACCTTTTCACAATCCCTCACCATCATCTCATGATACTAGTGCATCAAATAGTAAGGGAGATGACAGTGAGGAAAAGAGAAATGAGGCAGAAGGAAGAAATGAAGCTGATGGAAATGAGGAAAGGAGCAATGAGGCAGAAAGGGGCAGTTAACTTGATGGCAGTGAGGAAGAAAGCAGTGAGGGAAATAACAATGAGGTAGATGTCAGTGAAGAAGAGAGCAGTGGGACAAATGACACTGAGATGATTGACATAAAACCTTTTCCTTTGACCTATCAAAGAGTTCATAGGTAGGTGTTTTCTCCACAGATTGTGGAAGGGACCCTGCCTTCTACATCAACAAAATAGCTTGACAAAGGTAAGGAAAATGTTACAGAGCAGGTTGTTGAAGAGGAGGAAGACAAACATGAAACTGAGAAATATTTTTAGCTAATTCACCTTGATAGTGAGAATGAGGATGAGGAGAGGATCACAAACATGCTTCTCAAGAGAAAATATGCCCAGATTAGAGAGCTGCAAACTAATATTGGTATGGAAAAGGTTGTGATCATCTATCTTGAGCAAGAGAACTAGAAGTTAGAGATAGAGAAGGCCACCAATGAGGTTAGAGCTAGGAAAGAGGCCGGGAAGGCCAAGGCTAAGCTAGATGAGGCCTTGGGAACATTTGATGACTAAGAAATTGAGGAAGAGAAGATTCCTAGGAAGAGGCCAATGATAATTGGGTTGAGGAAGGACTTAGCCTGAGAAAGGGAAAAAGAGTCAGCATTCGCAGAGAAGCTCACTCCAAGTGAGTTGCTTGCCATGGAAATAGACTATGATAGGGAATCTTGGTTAGCAAGGGAAAAATTTCACCTAGAGGTTCAGCTTGAGAAGACAAAAAGAGACCTTGACATGCAAAGAAATATGTCTAATAATTATGCCATGAGGAACAAAATTGCAAGGGCCAAGCTCAAAAGAGCCCTTGCAAAGATTCAAGTCCTAAAAGAGGCAAAGGAGAAATACAAGCCAGATATCCTTGCTGATGCATCCCTACAAGCATCCCAAACATGATCAGCAAGGTAAATCCAAATTTTGGCACATTTTTTCCAGTTTTTTATTTTTGACAGTTGGCCAGCAGAAAAAATGGCCAAAGGCGCACGCCACTAGCGTTGTGCTCTTTTTTGGGGCACTCAAATGAGGAAAATTTTTCATTTTCATGATCCTTAGGCCAAATATATCACCCTCACCAAGTTTCAAGTCATTTGGAGTAGGACTGGTCCCTCAAAAGGGCCAAAAACAAGCAAAAAAAACACATTTTTGCCCTATTTTCAGCACTGGCGCTGCGCCAATAGCAGTCCTGGGAGAATTTATTTTTGAGCACGAAAATGGACACCAAACTGAAAACTAAAGGAAATTTTCGAAACTAGACAGGATAGGCTTTCCAATGAGCTATCATGGAGCTCATTTGGACACCGGGAAGGCCTCCAAAACTCAGTTGCAAAATGAGAAATTTTCCCAGTGTTGGCGTTGTGCCCTTGAACCTTGTCGTTGCGTTGTTGCCAGAAAGTCAACAAAAGACACTTGGAGTTATTGAAAAAAATATTTTGAGGGCTTTGAAGGCAAATCACTCCAAAGCTAGCTGAGGAGTTATGTTAGAATTTAGTTTTGCATTTATTAAGTTAAAATATTTGTGCCTTGGGCCTTGCATGGTCTCATAAGGACAAAATGACATTTATGTATAGTTAATGACTTCCAAAACCCTATCTAGGGTTTTGATCCTCCTTTGCAAGTTAAATACTCCATGGAGGTTTCATTTTTTTTTTTGGTTCTTTGTTGAGTTGAGCATAGACTCTAAGGTTTAATGAAGTTTGGCTTTGGAGCTTTGTAAATCTCTTGGATTGAATATCAATGGAACCAGCACATTCCTAGGATTCATGAACTCTATTACATGGTGATGTTATTCCACTCTTGTCAATTTTTTCTTTTGTTTTACATATTGTTCATTACTTCTCTGATTATAGGACAGAAATTTTAGGTTGAGATATGTTGTTTTGGCACCTCAACTCTGTGTGTCATTATTATCTATGTTTTCCTCTTAAAGTATTAGTTAGAGAATTCTTAACTGCCCTCTAGGATTACTTGATTGTTGTTTTGAGGTTTGTTTAGTGAAGTCTAGTTGAAAAATTCTTAACTTATCTTTTGTTTCACTATGCTATCATCCTGAAAGCTTTTCTTGTTTGAAGTATGTTAAAGGATTCTTCATTTCCCTTTAGACCTGCTGAACTCACAACTTTATGTTCATTTCACACTCACTTAACCTATTTAGATCCATTTGGATTTGTTAACTTGCCCTATAAAACACGCTTGACCTATTGTTGTACTTTTCAGGACCTTTTGCAGACTCCATAGCTCAATGGTTTTGAATTTATCTTACTCTATATGTTTTACTTAGCAGGCAATCCAACCAAAAAAAACAAAACAAACAAACTATACCACTATAACTAGCCTAACATCAAAACCCTAAAATCAATCAAGTTACATCCTTTACACAAATATAGAGAGAGCCCTCTCTCAGTCCAAGAAGGCTAGGTCCTAGGGCTCCAAAGTTGGTTTGATGTTACCCTTGTTCATTTGGTCTTGCCAATCTGACAAATTACAGGGACCTAGCATAATGGCAATCACGGTGGGACTTGAGTAAGTAGCAGCTTAAATATTCCTTAAGAACTCGCAAACCCCTATCAAACTTAGATAAATCAAGTGTTATCCAAGAATGATATCTAGTTGATTCACCATACTAGCACCATGGTGACCATACTAGAAAACACTTATTGAAAATCTTAGTGTTACATAAAGAACTCAAAAAACCCAAAAACATCTTTAGATTGGTATTTAGTTGTTGATGGTGGACAACAAGTACATCCTCAAAATAGTAAGCATCATCCACCTGGTGACTCCAATGGTCTTCAGGAGCCTTGTTGACCCCACTATTTCTCATAGACTCCTCTGGGAATGTATCAATCAGTCATAGCATTATAAAGCCCAATCACATACTATGTGAACTTAGTACTCTTACAGATAGGTCTGTTTTTCAAAAACTCTTATAAAAATTTCAGCCTCTCTATTGTGTAGGTCTAAAATCTGTCTTAACAAAGAATCAGTACCAGATCTCACCCTGACCCAAACCCTCCTACCATAGTCGATGACGCAGAAAGAATCTTATGGGAAAATTCTAAGACTGAAGACTCAACTATTGTTAGACCCATTCACAAAGCAAGCTTTGTCCCTGAACATCTCACATCCTTGCAAGATACCCAATTTGACTTATACCATAGAATAAACCTATTCAGAACTAAGTCTCAAAGTGGGATAGACCATACAAGCCTTGAGCCTACCAACATACAGCAGAGTCCTAGTAGAGAAGCCTCTCCTTCCACTCCTCCTGATTTTCAGCTTCTCCAACACTTTGGCTCCTTTCATTCCAAATCTGCTCAAAAGCAGTTAGCTGGTCCAAGTACATCTGCCACCCCCACTCATACATTCACTGTGAAAACCACTCCCATTCATCCTCCACCGCCACTCATAAAACCCCCTCTTCTAAACCCCCCTAGTTCTACCACAACCTTTACTACCTATGCCACATGACTATCAATCTAAAATCCCTCACTTCAATGGGACTGATTCTACAACTTCTCAACAGCATGTAGACAAGATGAATGATGCTTTTGACTACCAAGAAATAGAAGAGGAGACCATAAAAATGAAAATGTTTTCCCAATTTTTAGGAGGAGAAGCAAAGTTATGGTTCAAGAACTTAACTCCTAGTAGCATTCATGATCTCCCTTCCCTTTATCAAACATTCATAAACAAGTGGGAGGCTAAGAAAAATCCTCTTCAAATTCTATCAGAGTATGATAACCTTTGGAGAAATGTCGGAGAGAGTGTCCAAGACTACTGCACTAGGTTCAATAGTGTTTACAATGCACTCCCACCTCACAAGAAACCCCCACAAGGCCTAGCCTTAGTAAAGTTTCCAGATGGATTTGATCCCAAAATGGCCTACCAGTTAAGAGAAAGAGATCCCCTTACCCTAGAATACATACAAAGGGGAGATGTAAGTGTAAAAGGCAATCTAATTGCTAAGAGGGCTAGGATGAGAACAGAAAAGAAGGTCACATACAAATATGAAACTATGGCCTCCACATCTGATGCTAAAATTGACAGCCTAGTTAGGACGATGGAAAGGATGATGGAGAGAATTAACTTAAATGAAAGAGCACCTCCTTGGGAAAACCAAAAGAACCCTCAAAACAGAAACAGAAACCAAAACTTTAGAAGAGATCCCCCTCAAATCAGAAAAAGAGAAAATGACCAGCAAATCATACCTCCTTTCCAAGAAAATAATGTAGATGAAGAGGAAAGAGACACTGAAGATCCGAAAGAAAATCATGTCAATCTAATAGACTCCAACAATGAGGATGATGTTTTTCTCACAGAAGAAGAACAAGGTTTGTTTTCCTCAAACCAAAATGAAAAAACATATGAGGATTCTAAAGAATACAAACTAGGGTTTGAAAACGCTATTATGGAGGTTCATAGGCAGTATGACCTCAGAAGTAGGAAAACTCAAGACACTCCTAAGAAGAACAAACCAGAAATTTCTGCTAGGAAGACCCCTCAAAACACTCTTAGAAAGACAGTAGAAAACACAAAGACCGTGGTCAAGAGTGTTGATCAAATCAAAAACAAAACTAGCTAACATAGTGACGACCAAAGCTGCCCTAGTACATCAGCTAGTGGCCCTGAAAAAATTGTTTTGACTAAGATTCCAAATCAAAATAAGCAAGCTAAACTTGCTAACAAGACCATGTATGATAAATCTTATCCAAATTTGCGAAGACCACAAGCACCATTCAGTATTGAAATTGAAAATTCCAAGATCAAAATAGCCATACCCCTTACTGAATTAGTGACTCAAGATGTATATAGGTCTCAAGTATTGAAAGCTTTAAATATAGGAAATGACATAGACACTCTAAATTTGACTGATGACAAGCCAGAACTATTTTTTGGACCTGAAGTAGAGGGAAAGTTTCAAGAGGGAGTTGTACCTCCATTCTATGTCAGTTTGAACATCCATGACAAAATCCTACACAATGTTATGCTAGACTTTGGTGCTTCACACAAGCTCATGCCAAAGGTAGTGATGGAGAGATTAGGCCTCGAAATAACCAAACCATACAAAGATTTGTACTCCTTTGATTAAAGTAGAGTTAAATTTATGGGTCTAATAAAAGATGTGTGTGTCAATATGGCACAAATACCGGCCAAGAGCCTTGTCGTGGATATTGTAGTGGCTGACATTCCCCAAAAATATGGCATTCTCTTATCTAGATCATGGGGAGCCAAACTCCAAGGAAACCTCCAAATGGACATGACATATGCTACCATTCTGGTCTTTAACCAAACAAGAAGAATGTACAAAGAATATCACATGAAATACATGGTAAGCAGCCAAGATAGGCCAAACAACACCCCTCTCTATTCTATCCATTAAAACCTTGACTCATTTATCTTGTACAATGAAGATGACATCAATGAACAAGTAGATGAAAAGGAGGAAGAACTAGACCTGTCATATCAGTCAAACCAAACACAAAATGAAGAACATAACAGTCAAAACCATAGCAGCCATGCACAACAACATAATGGTGAATCTGAACTTGAAACTCTTTGGAACATGTGCTTTGATGGCTCTTGTGGCAAAGCCGGTTCAGGAGCAGGTGTTTGGATACACAACACTAATGAAGGTCACTCCTACAAACTGGATTTTTAATGTACAAATAATATTGCAGAGTATGAAGCTCTTCTCCTAGGATTACACTTGCTGAAAAACATAGGATCTAAGAAGATTTATGTTCAAGGAGATTCTGAGCTAATCATTAGGAAAATCAAAGGAGAATATTCAGCCAAGAATCCTAGGCTAAGAGAATATAGGAATCCTACCTTAGACCTCCTAAATACATCTGAGAAATATGAACTTACCTCTGTCCTAAGAACTCAAAACAGCCTTGCAAATGAACTAGCCTTTGTTGCCAACACTTGTAAATTGCCTCATGTCAATGAACAATAAACAGTTAAGGTCAAGTACAAACCATCAATCCCTAATAACACAGATCATTGGCAATTGTTTGAAAGTGAAAAACAGATTGAAGACTTCTTGTAGCCCAAAAATAAGTTTGAAATGCCAAAATCAGACTCAGATCATAAAGAGGACTACTCTACTGAGAAACAAATGCACAAAACAGAGCCACCTTATCCTGCTGATATAAATCTGCTAGAACACCCTCATGAGGCAGAATTGTGTGAATATTTAGATAAAATATACCTTGAGGTATTACACTACAAATACAACTTATTGCCAAGAGGACTTGTCCCCTTAGAATAATTATTTGATTTTAATGATGTTGCTAGGACGCCTAAGATAGAATCCACCGAAACAGATATAGAAGAATGCAACATAGGCAGTAAAGAAGAACCTAAAATGATAAAACTGTCCAAAACATTTCCAGCTCTTATAAAACAGAAATACATTGAGCTATTTAAAGAATTCAAGGATGTGTTTGCATGGGGTTATGAGGACTTGAAGTCCTATGACACAAACATCATTCAGCACAAAATTCCTCTCAAGGAAAACCAAAAACCATTCAAGCAGAAATTGCATAGGATAAACCATGTCCTAATGCCTCTAGTTGAGAAAAAAATCAAAAAGATGTACGATGTTGGAATAATAGTCCCACTCAGGTACTCAGAATGGGTCTCAAACCTTGTGTCAGTGACGAAGAAAACAAGGGAGATTAGGCTATGCATAGACTTTAGAAACTTAAACAAAGCCTCCCTGAAGGACAACTACCCTTTACCTAAGATGGATCATATACTGCAAAGGGTGGTAGGCTCTAAAATAATATCATTTCTTGATGGTTTTTCAGGGTATAATCAGGTGTTAGTACTTCCAAGTGATCAGCACAAAACCGATTTCACTACACCTTGGGGCACCTTCATGTATGTCAAAATTCCTTTTGCGTTAATGAATGCGGGGACCACTTTCCAAAGAGCCATGTACATTGCTTTTTCCGAGGACATAGGTTACTTCATTGTGAAGTATGGTTTATCTTTAAATCTAAGAAAACTTCTGTTTGGCCTTGAAGAATAGTGCGGCCACATCCTCGAAAAAGGGATTAAGATATACCCTAAAAGGATTGAAGGTATATTGCAGATTAGTCACCCTAGAAACATTAAAGAGTTGCAATCTTTCATTGGAAATATCAACTTCTTAAGAAGGTTCATACCAAACCTTGCAGAACTCCTAAGAAACATTACAAACATGCTGAAAAGAGAAATAGGAGTCAAATAGACCATGGAAGCAAAGCAATCCTTCGAACTGGTAAAACAAGCACTTACCCAAACACCAGTTCTAATTAGCCCTGACTTTACCAAGGACTTCTTCATCTTCTCATTTGCATCAGAACACATAATTGCTGCATTATTGATGTAAAAGAACATGATGGGACAAGAACATCCCATAGCTTTCTTCAGAAAGGCATTGAGAGGTGCACCTCTGAAATATAACATCATGGAGAAACAAGCTTTTGCCTTAATCAAATCCTTAAAAGATTTCAAATTTTACATCTTGCATTCACATGTCATTGCTTTTGTTCCTCGTGCAGTTGTTAAGGACATACTAACTCAGGATCTTGATGGTAAAAGAGGTAAGTGGATCTCTATCATTTTAGAATATGATCTATAAATCAAGCCCACTAAATTGATCAAAGGGAAAGGACTAGCCAAACTAATGGTTGAAGCAAACTTTCAAGCATTAGACATGAACATGATACATTCTTTGGATGAACAAGAGGAGCTAGTGACTCCACCTATTGAAGAAGAATTTCTGAACTCACTCTGGTATGCTGATATATTAATGTGCTTGTTAATATAAATGCTCCTCCTACTTTGATAAAAAAAAAAGATATATTCTTGAAACAAAAGGCTATAAATTTTTGCATTCTAGATAAAGTTTTGTATTGAAAAATTTCTGTTGGTATCTTGCTTAAATGTTTACCTGAAGATGATGCAGATAGAATCATTCATGAGTTTCATGAAAGAGAATGTGGAGGTCATCTCTATTTGAAAACCATTGCAAACAAAATCCTTAGAGCTGGTTTCTATTGGCCCACTCTTTTCCCTGATATCCACAAGCTAGTAGTGACTTTCCATAAGTGCCAAATCTTTGATGGGAAGAGAAAACTACTGCCTTTGCCTTTGCACCCTATCAGTGTTGAAACTCCTTTTTAACAATGGGTTTTAGGTTTCATTGGAGAAATCCTCCTTGCCTCCTCAGTCCAACACAAATGGATCCTCACTGCAACTGACTATTTCACCAAATGGATAGAAGCCATCCCTTCATGGAATTCCACTGACTTAGTAATCATCAAATTCCTTGAAACCAACATCTTGTCCAGATTTGGTTGTCCTAGAAAGATCATCACCGATAATTTTGCTACATTTAAGTCCAAGAGAATGGTGAAATTTTTCCACAAGTATCACATCACACTAGGGCATTCTGCAGCTTATTACCCTCAAGGTAATGGGTTGTTTGAGTCCTCTAACAAAAGTTTGGTAAACATCATCAAGAAGTTGTTGGAAGAGAACAAGAAGTCATGGCATAACTGTTGGAAGAGAACAAGAAGTCATGGCATAGCAAACTAGTGCATGCACTATGGGTTGACAGATTAACAAGCAAAAAATCAATTAATATGTCTCCCTATCAACTAGTGTATGGCATGGATGCAGTTTTTCCAACATCCTTGGGAGTCCCAGTGATGAAGCTTCTTCAAGCGGTACAATCAAAGGAGAATGATATACAAAGGAGGCTGAACCAAACCATTCACTTGTAGCAATCAAGGGAAGGAGTATACAACAGAACACAAGCAGTGCAAGAGAACATCAAGAAGATATTTGACAGAAGGACCAAGGAAAATGATTTTCAGATTTGAGACAAAGTGTTGAAGTGGGATTCAAGGAGAGAAGACAAAGGAAAGCATGAAAATTTGAAAAATTATGGAAGGGTCCATACATCATCCATTCAATAAGAGGTAAAAATGCATTATTTCTACAAGAACTGGATGGAACTGAGTTATTTGGAGGTCCCGTCAATGGCAGGATGCTCAAGCACTATTTTTGTTGAATTTTCTTAGTTTAAAGCCTCATTCATTGTACATAACATTACTTGATAAAAATCAGAAAAATGAAACACAATAACAAGAAAAAAAGAAAAGAAAAAGAGGGCAGATAAAATAAGAGGTACAACCCCATACCAAAAAAGGAATATTGTTGAAAGTGTGCAAGTCCAAATGCCACTACTATTTGAGAAAGGAAAGTCTTCTTCAGTCATATAGCCTAATCATGATAGAACGTGTTTTAAATTTCTGCTGATAGGTTAGTGAAAGAATACTTGCCAAACCATTTAAGCTTGGCTTGTTAGTAGATTAGATTAGGAAAAGATATTTGGTTTCGATGCTCAAATCTAGACCAAAAGAGAAAGGAGAGGGATAAATAACAAATTCCAAATCACAGCCCTCAAGTTTCTAGTTTTTGCTTAGACAAAAAATAAATTCTGTGTGCATCTTGTCCAAAATGCCACAGCTCTTGGCCAATCAAATTGCTTAACCTTGATTGATTCATGTTTTTAATTTCATGTCAGTAGGTTAGAGAATGAAAACCTGTCAAACAACTTAACCTTGATAGATAACTAGACTAGGTAGAGAATAAAAGAGTTCATCAGTCTAATCTAAGCCTTTGGATGACATAAGGGTAGAAGTAGATAGTTGTTATGCTTTCAAAAGAAAATGATTTCAAGGGTTTTCCAGTCCAAGTGCATCCAAAAGAACAAAAAATGTTAGGCAAAGTATGATGGGTAGGTAGAGTTGATATTGAAGAAATCATGTTTTTTCAGACTGTAAGATCACGGCGTCAAAGAACAACAGCAAATCAGCAAGTGAAGAAAGAGGGATTTTCCAAGTACAAGTAAGGTACTGATATTCAAAACTCAGAGATCTGAACTCTAAGGTTCTGGACACCTCCCGAAAGGATCTGACATCCCCAAGTGGAGCCACTATTAGTCATCAATAATTTTACTATCTTTAGATGACTATAGGATGGTTCTAGATTTCTGAAAACAACATTCCTTGAAAATTGTGAGTTTCAGAAATTTCACTGCCTTCATTATCCTTATAGAAAATTTTTCACTATTCTATAAGTTTTCCATTTCATGGTCACCTTGTCACTCCTAAAAACTCATTATAGGCTTACACCTCTCATTCTCATCCTTGTTGCCTTCATAAAACCTTTTTCCCATGTTCCCCAGGTCCCTCAAGCATTGATGGCCTCAAAACTATCTTTGTAGGCTCTTTAGATAAATCAAGTACATTGGATTTTGGATCTTCAATACAACACTTTTGACCATACTTTGTTTTCAGTTGAAGATCTCCAAGCCAAGTCAAGATCATGTCAAAGGACCCACCCTCTAGGTTTTTTAAATAGTCCGGGGTCATCATTGGATTTTTCAGGCACTGCTTTTCCTTTGCTAGAACTTGGCTCGGGTGTAATGGAAAGTTAGCACGTGGTTACTCAAGAAGGACCTTAAACTTCCAAGGAGGATTATCTTCTCAGTACAAATTCTGCAAGTGAGGAAAATGAAAAAGATCAACACTTCTGCAGGAGTGTTGAAAATTGTGTCAGCAGAAGGTACTGATAAGAAAATGACATGCAAGAAGCACACAAGGCCAAACATGAAGAAAGTCTATCAAAGACTGTTGATGAGGATTGGAAAAAGGTAAGGTGAACTGAACAGAAATGGATGAACTTGAAAGGGCTATAGAGAACTTAGAAGACAACACTGATGATTGTTGAAAAGCACTCTAGACACCTAGGATTTTGGGACAATGGCCAATTAAGGTGAAAATCATGGTTTTAACTCCATGGTGTAGGCAAAAGAGGGTTTTAAAGGTGTTTCTATGTGAAAATCCTCCCAAAGGTGTTTAATGAGCTTGTCATGCCTAAATGAGAAAAAGATGATTCAAACTCCATGGTGGCAGCAAAGGAAGGTTTTGAAGGTGCTACTGTGTGCAATCATCCCAAATTTTCCAAGGTGAATTTGTCATGCCTCAAAGAGAAAAAGAAAGGTCAAATTCATCATTTTAATCACCTACAAGAAAAAAGTCAAAAAACATCAGTGAGAAAGGAAAAAATATTTTAAAACATTAGAAAGTGGGTTTCTATAGTTAAATCAAATTCCTATCATCTATAAAGGCTCATTTCACATTTCAAAAGTCATTTTTTCCTTCAATAGATCAAGAGCATTGAAGGAGAGAAGATTTTTTGAGTTTTCAGGCAAAATTTGGCTAAGTTGCCTTGGCGCTGCGCCCCTGGAAGCTAGCGTTGCGCGCTCGGATTTTCTCCTCTGTATATTTTCTGAAGGCGTTGCACACCTATCAAATCATTGTGCTCTTACCCGATAGGACCCAGTGTAGAGTTGTTTGGCGCTGCGCACTCAGCCTTAGCACTGCTCGCTTGGCTAGGAAGGGTTTCTAAACCCTATCAATGCTAAAAACACCTCAAATTGCTTCCAAGCTCTGCCAAAAGGTCCTCCAAGCAGATTGAGGGGTAAGTACAGGTCATCAACCCATCTTCAAGCATGTTTTTCATCATTTAATTGAAAGAAATTGAAATCCTAAGAGGAAACCCTAAGTCTTGAACTTGAAATCACTATTTAACCCTCATTTCATCTTCCTAGATAGAGTGTTAGTGATAGAAAGGGTAATTGCACAGCTATAGGGTTGTCATTGAGTTTTTTTAGCCTCTCAATCATTCTCATACACCTATACCCTCACTCACTCATTGCCTTCACTTGCAAAGGACTGTTATTCCATTACCCTCTTTTCATCTTAGTTTCACATCAGTGCTAGGGTTTCAAAAGTAGAGTTGCCAAAATGCCAAAAAGGGAGGACAATGGTAGTGGTGGAGAGGCTCAAATTACAAGGATGCATGATCACAAGGGAGGAAATATCAATAGATTTGAACCCCTCAACACAAGGGAGCTAATGGAATCTCCCCTAACTGTTTCCTGCTTTAAACACATGGGCTGCTATGAATTTTTTGAGAAGGTGCAGTGGTGAAAAACCACCCTGAACTAACTAGACTATTTATCATTAACTTGCATGAAAAACAAGTTAATCTTGCAGGGGTCACCTTTGAATTATCTACAGATTCCATTTTCAATGCCACAGGCATACCAGTGTAGGGGAGAAATGGTTCAATCAAGCTAACCTAGACATGAGTTACCTTGAGCCATATCTGAAACCTAGGTATAAGGATCACCACAAGTCCATCTTTCCCTTTTCACGTCTGCTTGATAGATATGCACCCATGATGAGGATCATAATGAAATATTTCACATGTGAGGGAAGATTCTCCCACCTTTACTCATATCTCATCAGGTTGCTTATGCATTTTACTAGAGTGAGGATGTTGTATATACCATATTACCTCTACAGAAGCATTGAAAAAATGGCCTATATAGTGCAAAAGATAGTTTTCCCTCAACAAATGCAAAGCCTATTCCATCACACACTTATCAATATGGTGGCTATGCACCAACTATAGCAGAAAGGCATTCCATGGGAGACCTTCATTGCTCATGAGGTGTTTACTACTCCACAAGCCCATCATGAGCAAGAAATTCCCTCATCTTCTCACCCTCCCATTCCTGCTTCTCCATCACATCCCACTACTCATGCATCACCATCTACTCACATTCCTTCACCCCATGATGACCTTTCCACATCACCTCTCACTCACCTACCTTCACCTCATGATGATCCTCCTTCATCACCTTTTCACAATCCCTCACCGTCATCTCATGATACTAGTGCATCAAACAGTAATGGAGATGAAAATGAGGAAAAGAGCAATGATGACAGTGAGTGTTAACACTGGAAAATCATACAGTAGAAGATGACATTAAATAATTTCATTCCAAAGGTTTAGGGGTTGAAAACATTACAGGATCTCAAAGTATTTAAAAATCTCTAAGGTTTTGAGAAAATCAAATTTGAACTAGTCTTAAATGTTGAATTGCATGCTTTATCCTTCGAGAAGAGTGCCTTCTGCGCGCCTTTTTTCCCGATAAGCATGGATTCTTGAAAATGGAAAAATGTCGCTTTCCGGGACCACACAAAGCAAAGGACAGTTTCTCCTTACATGAAGCTGCCTAAGGAAAACCACCAGCTCCTCCTTAGACACTATGTGAGCACATAAAGGAATATTTGGAGCACACAATGGAATCATACCTCTCCCTTGGGTCACCATCCACAATGTACTAAGGGAGGGAAGGAGGATTTGAAATCCCCTATATAAAGCCACCAAGAGATGAAGAATGGGTGATCATATTGTTGTGTTGTCCAAAGTTGCCCAACCAACACCAGAAGTGTGTGACCCAGAGCTGGAGCTAAAGAGGACTTTATTGTTGGCCACCCAACAATCTTAGTCCACCACAGTAGAGAGAGAGGGGGACTACATCAGAAGCAGAGCTTGGAAGGCAACATCCTTGCATCAGGACCTAGAACCATTGTCTAAGGGCCCTTTGGAAAGTGGGTAAAATTTCTTCTCCATATCAAAATTTTAATAAGAATATTGCATTATTATCGTTTGACTCTCTTTATAGCTTCAGTATATTTGTGTTTTTAGTTTTAGTTTAATCTGAGCATACATTTGCATACTTTTTCCACTAGATTGTGTGCTTTTGAGATCCACCACTTTCTGCCTGTTACCAATAGTTTAAAGGGTAGATCACACTCTTTAAACTGGTGCGATTTCATACACCCATGCGACAAATCCACCACATCAGGATTGGCGACTCCATTGATGTTTTCCAAGTTTATGTGGTTGTGCCATCTTTTGCAGGAGACCTTTTGTCTATGTCAGAGTGGAGCTGATAGTCCTCTGATCCATCTTACACTCCCTAGATTCAATTGGAGTGACATAATGAAGAAGGCAGCTCCTAATATTTTTTACTTGCAAGATTTTTGCACATAGTTTTTCCTCACAGATGCGCAGGGTGCGTGTTCAGCACTGACCTGCGCGCAGGAAGGCGCACTTGTTAAGGCTTTTTGCGTGCAAGTTGCAGAATGAAATTTTTCTCCCTATATTCTACATTTCTCTACTTTTAGTGTGTTGGTCAGCCCCTAATGTATCTTCCAGCACTTGTGTTGATACCCTACAGTTGCTGAGAACTTACTTTTAGCTACCTTCTGTAGGCTTAGAGTTAGTTTCGCTTTAAGTTGGTTTTTTGCAAAAATCTTCACATAGTTTAAGTAGGGGGGAAATTAACCATTGCATTCCAAACAATTTATGTTTTGCAAAAATTTGGTATTCACACTTAGATAACTAGTCCAAGTAAGTGGCCCACGACCACGCATGCATAGCTAGTTTTCTTTCTAGTGTAGAAATTGTTTAGATTAATTCAATTTTTGCATTTAGGAATTGCGGGACTAGAATTGAATCGTCGATTAGAGCAAGTAATCTCTGCTGCCTTTGCACCCTCCGATGATCCTAGGAAAGCATATGAACGCTCTATATTTATGATTCACCATCTCCCTTTAGTTAGTCACATAGATTAACTAGGAAAATTTGAAAGTGGCCCCTTGTCCGCACACGTTTTCCATTTTGAGCCAGGAACAAGATAACGTAGTTTAACTAGGAGATTTTTGTAAAGGATCACTGATATCCATATGTTAAAAATATGAGCTTGTTCACCTTATGCTCACACACACTCACTCACTAAGAAAAGAAACCAACCTAAAACTAACTTAACCAAACTCACTAAATTCTCCCCACAAGGGCCACAATGGAATTTATAGTTTAGGTTAGGATCAAGGGGGTAGGCATCCAATAAGCCGCCTTGATCACACTTCATATTGAAACATAGAATTTTTATATTTATGGAGCTTCAAATCCACCTATCAGCCCATGGAAAATAAAACCTGAGCGCGGCAGAGACCCGATTCAGAGGAGGTTAGGCTTAGGCGCAGTGCATGCGGTATCAGTTGGGGCTACCTAACTCGGCTGATGCTCGGTACTGTTAGTTGACTACCAAGAAGCCTAATATTCAAACGCTCATGTGGGAAGGTGGTTCTTAGTGGCAAAAAACTAGGGCATCCTTTACCCTATATGTGATGGTGCAGGCAAGCGCCAAGCCCTCTACCCTTACCTTGGTGGATTCTCTTCGGCTGACTAGGGGCATCACCAGCTCTTACGGGACATTGTGCCAACACTCGCAAGAAATATTCTCAAGGCCCAGTTACTTTTGAGTGTGTGAGGACGCATTAGGTCTTCTAGGATTTTGAGTATCATGTGCAAAACAAACAAAAACCATTTTTTGCTTGATTGATCACATAGATTAAGTTAAAAGGAAAATTATTTTATTTTCGCTTTGTTTTATGTATGTGATAATTTTTCTTTGATCATAGACTCTATCCTCTCAAATTTTTCCAAAACCTAACTTAATCGACACCCAAACAATCCCAACAGAACCTCGTCGATCCAGGCGTCTTTTGGACCTCCCCCCATTACCGGGAGGGGTTCCAGGACTTTCGCCATTTAGGCGTCAAAGACAGAACACTGCCACCATCATTGGTTCATCCTTTATTGGAGCAACCTCAATTGGGAACCCTAGACAGTCTCCCAACACCACACCACACACCACTCCTCCCTTGACCCATAGGGGGCAGAGGAGTGTGTCCCATAAGGGAAGCCAGTTGACTTCACAATAGGGTACGTCACAGAATAACCCTCATTCTAACCAGAACTTTGTGTCTTCACAAATTTCCATGGCGTCAACCTCCCAGTCACCTTTCTTAGCTTCGTTAAATCTACCCGATTTAACCAAGCTGATGAATGACCCCATAGCACACAACCCCAATTGGCCTCCCATGCCCACAAAGCTCCCTTCAAACATACCAAAATTCAAAGGTAAGTAAGCAGAAGACCCAAGTAATCATGTAATGACCTTTCACCTGTGGTGCTCATCGAATAGCGTCATTGACAACACTATTTGGTTGAGGCTGTTTCAACGCACTCTTACGGGAGTAGCCACGAAGTGGTACGTGGAGCAACCTCCTGTTTCACATGGAACCTTTAGTGCCCTCGCTATCACGTTCCTCACATACTTTCAATTACCCATTCACCATGATTCGGGAATGGAGTTGCTGACTCATTTCAGACAATCCCCCGCCATCCATATCTCAGACCATCTCCATGAATGGAGGCGGCGTCGTAGTTTATGTAAAGCTAAACTCGACGATTAGGTCCTCTTAGATTTATTCTTGAAAACTCTAACGGTGAAGATTTCAAAGGATATGGCGCAACGCAACCCCACATCCGAAGAGGATGCAATCAGTAAAGCCCAGCAGCTTGAACTGATTTATACGCAGTCAGCATACATCTAAAATATCCTGCCTAACGCCCCGCACCTGAAAACTTATCAAGAATTTTCAGGCACGTCGAACTCTACAGACAGACTAATTGGGTCAATGACCTAAGGATACCTAGGCTGCAGCAGTCAAAATCTCGGTTACACACATAGTTCTACATAGAACATGTCTCAACCCGGATTTCAAAGTCATCATATGCCGCAACAACATTTGACTAATTGGGCACAAGCGTATCACCAAGGAGGACCTTACCCTCCGGCTAAAGGGACCCAGTACGCAGAAAGAAACACTGACGGAAGAGCTCGCCTCCAATGGCTAGATGCAAACACGGGACAACGTTATGCTCAGTCCCCAACACACGACCCACCTATGCAAATAAACGCACAGGTGAACTTTGTGTAGCCGTCCCAAAACCATCCAGACCAGTATAACCAGGAGAATTATCCTCCTAACATGGTAAATAAAAAGTCAAAAAATAAGCCAAAAGGGAACCCTAGACAGGGAGGCAGCAACCAGCAGCGCCCACCGCGATCCCAGGCTAGAGGTAACTCCAACCAGAATCAAAAACAGGAGTCAAGCAATGCCCAATGGCAAGGAAAAAGGCCACCTCTATGAACAAACCATTCTTGTTCAATATGTGGTGAGTACGGACACTATACTCACCACTATCCCAAACTCCCTGAGCTAAAGAGGTTATAGAGTAACTGAGGACAAGGAGGATCGTCCCAACAAATTGTTGCATTGTGAGAACCTTTCCCTCATCAAGGGATGGTCAGCACTCAGCAGTAAAACCCAGACGATTCCGAGAAAAACAACCATGAGATCTACATGACTGGGGAAGAGATGTTTTTCCAAACACGGAATCACAACTACGATGCCCCACTAGACACCAATATGTCAGGGGTTAGTACCAGTGCGCCGACTGCACCTTTGACCATCCCAAAGATGCCTACAGAACCATTGCCAAAGATGGCAAAGGGACCCAATAGGCGAGCAGGGAATTACTCCCAAGCGACCCATCATTATAGCATCGTGGACGATTTAGCACAATCTCCTGTTGCTATGTCGGCTTTGGAAGTACTGCAGTCATGCCCAAAACAACAGGAAAACCCTAATTCCCCTACATGTTAGGCGTATCATTTCACTGATACATTTCTTTTGAGCTGGGCCAAAGCCACCCCTAGGCTTCCTTCCACTTCGTTCAGCCCTTCCATACTGATGTCAGTTTGAGATATCCTCTTACCCAATGTATAGACAGGGCTGCATCCATACATCCTTCTCAAAAATCTTTAGCGGGCAGGTCCCAAACTCAAACCAGTCATCCATTTCAGGCTTTCCCGACGTTTGTCCATAAAACAAACCCGACTCTACAAACATATCGATCACCTTGGCGGCAAGACGGTCCACATAGACATCGAAGTCTTGGACGCTCACTTGGATTACAATATACTCCTTGGGTGGAGTTACATGTATGCCATGTCTACCATAGCCTCCTCCATCTTCCACATTATGATTTTCCCCCACAAGGATCGAATCATTACTGTAAACCAACTGACGCATAGCGAGAAGCATCCCTTAGCAAACACTAATGTAATTCTAGCCTATGTAGATACAATCTCGGACGGTATTTCACGGTATCAATAATATGGCCCCGACCAATTCAAACTGTCGTCCGTTATAGGGTCATTCCTAGGAGATCCTCCCATCATCCCTGAGTCATCACCCGATGTCACAGGGGCCTCGGTATGCATGATGTCGACATCAAGCGCCGAGGCTAGTAAGGACAGGGCTCAAAGTAGGCAGGGGCATTGGCCATGGTGGCTTGCTTCTCCACAGCCTATGCTACAATTCTTCACCTCTTTCCTCTACCCCCCACTGGCTTCATCTCCCCATGAGGGTTTTGGTTACTCTAGCTGTGCCCAACATATCGTTGGCATTCCTATTTTGGTACCTCATTCCCCCTTCAGGAATAGGAGCTGCCCACGTTATTGCCACAGGTTTTAAGCCCCTCAGTCCTGAGGAGCCCCCACCCATCCAAGAAATAGTTGAGATCACCCATGCAAAGTAAGTCATTACCAAAGCGATAATCACAACCAAGAAAATCGAAAAAAGGAAAGAAGATGGTGACCCTGTGAAAAGGGATTCACCATTACAACGCCATATGTGATCATCCAGAACCCTACCAATGGGAGATTCTAGAGGATTCGATGACGCTTTGTTCACCGAAGCTTCCCGTCCTCGCATTGCCACTAGGGTAAAATGTGGGGTTGTTGGTATTGAATATCCCTCTAGGGGCTTTTCAGATTGCCGAGGTAGACAGTAAGATTAGCTGTATAGTTCACAAAGATGGCACATACATATTCATATTAACTTAAAACAACTTGATGGAATAAGATGGAAGAATACCTCTTTAATGATATTGAAGTCTTTTGGAGAGTGCTGAACAGCGAAGCAGGGATATTTCTTCACCAGCTCCAAATCTCGACCCTGCAATCAGTCAAAGCACCCGTGTAATCTCCACCATAACATACATTTCCTATCAATTAAGTCAATATATAATAAACATTTAAACTATGCACATCTAAGCCATTCATCTCATGCTATATAAGTGATTGAATAAAAATGACAATATCAACGCATAGAATGGACAAAACATATAAAGTTCTATTGATTTATAAAAAGGAGGATTACAACCGTCGGTTGTACCAAGCCCTCCTCAGCCTTCCAATCTCTTTATCTCTCAATGTGGTGATGTCTTGGTCAACAAGTTCTCAATGAACCTCTTTGACTCTTGACCTTCACACTACAACAATAATGCTCTACTTCACAAGTATTCAAAACTTTGACAATCCTTCGACCTTGAACCAAGAGCCTTCAACTCCATTTTATAGGAGATGGAGAGAGCAATCATTGCCCTTCTCTTTCCGCCAGTTCTGAATAGAAAAAACCAAGATGTTTCCTCAACTTCCATGCTTTTGTCTTCTTTCAGAGTTTAGTTGTTTTTGGCAAGGCCCAATAAGAGATTAGTGATTTTCATTTTCCTTTTTGTATTGACTCTCTTGTGAGAAAAAGCTGGGAATTCAAATCATTCTCCACAGGTTTTTCCCGTTCCAAACTCAAAACACGGGTAACGCTTCCCTCTAGTGTAAACATAGCGTTTCCCTAGCCACTAACGTGGCCTATTCATTTATCATGTGCGTTATAACGCTCTTGTGTTGTTATAGTGGGGCGTTACCTTGGTAGAAGTAGGTTTAGTTTAGGTCTTTGTATTCCTTCCATATTTATCTTCTCCTCTGAGCTGACGAGGAGGTATTTTGACCTATAATAGATTCCCCCTAAAGTGTGAGGTCAGAGATGAAGAAGATGGCCGAAATAATTTATAATGTGTGTAGTAGAGATAAAGAGATTGAAAGACTGAGGAAAACCTGAAACAACAACATATGTCAGAAAATATAGTATCTACCTTGAGTCGGGCATTTCCCATGCTCAGTAGCTTAAACAACATGATTTCTCTAGAAAAGAGATATGAAGAATCTGTCCACCAATGAGCACAATGTGGAAGTGTCTGTCATAACAGGATCAGGCTGAAGAAGTTATCTCCATAAACAATATCGCAACTTGGGGAAGGGAATATAGCTTTAATGATGTAACCTTTGCCCCAAGGTCTTGACCACTGCTTCACTTAAAATGCATATTTCTCAACATGTGAATGAAGGAGCTGTCGTCAGCCATGTGAGAAATCATCTGATTACCAGTCGATAATGAGAACTGTTAACAGATGCGAAGGTGGCCACCGATAATGATGATGGTCCCTAATATGCACGGTACAATCTAGCTAGTGTGAATAAAAAGAGTTGAAGTCAAACACTCGTAGAATAATTTGATCAGGAGCCAATGATGAATACTCCTAATCAAGCACAAGACTACCTGCCACTGATGTCTGCAAGTATCCGGGTACTGATGGGTTTCAAGGTCAACTTTCTAGATAAGATGTTGAAGTCGATAGGAAGAGATCTGTTGAAAGTTAGGCATTGAGGCGTCCTACATCAGTCAACACGAAACAGAAACCAAATGATTTTTTTTGTGATGGAGATAATGAAGAGAAAATGGGGATTTCTGATGACAAATAAGTTTTGGCATAATAAGCATTTTGGTTGATAAGAGGAGCAGTAGATAGCGAGGTTTGCTTGAACAATAGAAGGCATTGTAATAAGGTAATAGGCAGATAAGGCTTAATGAACATCAAAGAGTGTGTTAGGATTTTATCGGTGTACGGACACTAGGAGATAAAGGATAATACTCATAGATGGTAGGGTTCGGCTAACCGCGAAAGAGTTTTCTAGAAAGTGCCATGTTCAAGATTTTTTCTACCAAATCGACCTTTCTGAAATGTAATAGAGGTAGTATCCATTTTTTCCAAATTTTTCCCCGTCTGATTAAGTTTAACGAGTCCAGACGAGTAAACTCGGTGAATTTTTCATATTTAAAGAGTCTGAAAAATATCATAAAAGACAACTCCGTGCCCCGTCTGATTAGGTTTAACGAGTCCAGACGAGTAAACTCGGTGAATTTTTCATGTTTAGAGAGTCTGAAAAATATCATAAAATGACTCCATTGGGGTACCTTTGTCATGTCTTGATAATCAAGCACAACAAAGGGAGAATGGTAAACCCGAAACGGTTCATTTTCCGTGACTTAATTCCATCGAAGCGGAAAAGTGCTATGTTTGATGGACTTCTACCTCATTTTTTATGAGTACGAGGAGATGGAGTAAACTCAGTACTCTTTGTGAAATTTTAACGAGTCCAACAAAGAAAAACTCGGTGCTCTCCGTGAAATTTTAACGAGTCAAGCGGAGAAAACTCAGTTACTTTTTCAGTTTAAAGAGCTTTGAAAAAGAGGAAAAGAATGGCTTCTTACTCTCTGTCGTGGTAGTTTAGCGAGCCTGACAAAGGAAACTCGGGGTTTTTTTTCAGTTTTATGAGCTAGAAAAAGGTCCCTAAAAAGAAAGCTTTGTGCTTCTTCATATCAGTTTTAACGAATATGAATAAGAGAACTCCAGGTTTTTTGGATTAACGAGCAAGAAAAATACCATAAAAAGAATGCTCGAAATAAGGGTCAAAACATGTGTATGTCTTCATATGAATCTTGATCACTCATCAGAACATCAGTAACAAATCTCAATAGTTGTGACACATATTCAGCAAGAATTCATGACTTTTTGTCGACTAGCTAAGAGAGTCATGCCCTAGAAGTGGCTATAAGAAGGTCATAAGACTTTCATTTTCACTATTTTGAGTGCTGTGAAGGAGCTCTGGGGTGAAAAAGGGTGAAAATGTTAGCTAACGATTGTGGTCAATCCGGGCAATGGTTTTCCTTCCCGCAAGATCCAGGTAAGAGCTAGAACCTCCTGCTATCATTTAATTGTATTTTTGTGAAGTTTTGCTGGTTCAAAATGGGAAATTTGGCAGGCCCTAAAAAATATTAGCGGCTAACGCGGGCCAACAATGATGGAGCCATTTTAAGCGCACTTCCCGTGAGGGGAGGGCGCGTTAGCGCGCTCTGTTTTTCAATATAGCTAGCATTAGGCGCAACGCATTTTTTAGGAACTCGTTTATAAGCGTTTTGAAGTGGTCCAGACAATTTATAATTGGTTGAAAATGTTGCATTTGCAGGTATTCAGTTGTTAATCATGAGTATCTGGTGAGAGAGAGAACATGAACAGGAAGAAAGGGAAATGATTACTAATGCTGCAAGCTTGATGGCTCTCTGCAAATGCGGTTTTCTAAAATATGCATGTTTAGAACTGATGAGGGGTCAAGAGGACCTCCTGAGGTGGCTGATTCAGCAATGGGATGAACATCACCATGTCTTTCGGATTGGGGGCAATGAGCTCTCAATTGAGAAAGATGATGTATAATTTTTGACTAGCCTGTCATGTCGTGGACCGAGGCCCAACTTGACGGGGTCCAGAGCGGATCTGCGTTCCACTGCTGATCTCATTCTTGCTCATTGCATACGCAACACAGAGGCTGTGAGCAACCGGGTACCTATTGCACAAGTAGCTTTGAGACCACTGAGGTCTATATTATGGATGATTGTTCACTTGGCAGGTGCCAAGAGTCAAAATGTGGCCACAAAGGCCTAGATGCTACTAGCCTTGGATTGTATGCAGCCTCAGGTGTTTGACTGGTGTGATGGAGTTGTCCGTCGGGTCCAAGCAGAGCTCATAGCATGCAAGACCCATACCCAGAGAGAGTTTGGGTACGGTACATTTATCGTTTCCTTCCTACTGGAGGGGGTACCATTGATGAGGTCTAGGATCATTACAGTGCCATTGGGCCCACGCGAGCCGAGGTAGGCTCGATGGGCAGCTTTGCTTCCACAGACTGGAGAGGGTCTCATCCGCCACTGTTTTGATGATGGATTTTTTGATTGCTGAACTCCTAGATTATTATGATTGAGGATTATTCCTATGCAAGGAGGAACTTCACAAGCGATCTGGAGTTAGCGCTGCCCCCTGGAACCCAGTGGGGACTCGATGGTAAGAAGGAAATGATCCATGTACTCTAGGAAGTACTTTGTTTTTGTCTTTTGAATGTTTATGAAATTTTTTCTTTTGGTGAATTAGAGTGAAAATTATGTTTTTACATGAAGCTTTGTTTGCTTGACACAGATGTGGCACCTGTCCGCCCAGTTGGGGCCCCTCACTATGGACGGCGAGGACTGCAGCTACCCATGGCTAGCGCACTAGATGAGGATTTGGAAGCCGCCAAGGATGATGATGCCTAGATTTTACATGAACTCTCCAAAAACTTGGAGGGTTTGAGTATGGGTATACCACCCCTTCCTATGCAGGAGGTTCTAGTTCGTTTGCAGCGGTATACCGTAGGTGTGCCGGAGAGACACCTAGTGCCTTTGAGGAGGATAGCCAGAGCAGTTGTATGTTATCATAATCATCATGCCTAGTTGGTGGAGCGGGTATATAAGTGTCAGAGCGTGACTTAGTATAGCCAAATTTTTGTTAAAACACCCAAGTTTTGGAATATTTTTTGATGTAACTAATGTACTAGACACGACATATATATATACATACTTTTAGGTGATTTTGTGTTTTTTAATTTTTTATGTATTTTCAATGGGATAAAAATATATATACTCATGTGTAAATATTTTATAAAAAATGTGACAAATGCCAATCTAACACATAATTTGCCAAAGAATCGGCTAATGCATTAAATTCTCTAGGAACGTGCTCAAATGTGATTGTTTGAAATTGACGTTCTAAAAGTCGCACCCTTAAAAAATAACGTAACAATACTGGATGACGGACATGGTAATGATTGTTTAACTACATAATGACGAGTTGGGACTCTAACTTGACCACTAAATTGGAGATGTCACAAGACGCCGCCTCCGTGAGGAGTTGGATCACTGACATGTACTCGGAAACATTATTGGTGGTGCTACCTAGGAAGATTCCCCCAGAACCAAGAAGGTCCGACTCAGGAGTGTAGAGAACCCAAGCAGCTGAAGCAATGTGTCTAGTGTGATGACTAGCACCATCTGCATATCCGACGTATGATAAGGAGGATGACGGCATCTGTGTGAAAGAAAAATATTGTACATGAGAAAAACACCTCAAAAACCAAAAAATATCCAGAGACATCAAAACAATAGGCAAAACTTATATACATAAAATTACAAAGCATATGCCTAGTGCGAAACTAGGCAAAATACTTCTTTAGATAGAGCTCGTTGCGGGGCTTCGCAAGTGGAATTCCATTACAGTCCTGAAGTTCGTAAGCCCCTTTTGAGAGGACTTTAGTGACGATGTAAGACCAAGCCATAATAGTTGGAACGTTCCTGCCCCCAAGAGGTCATGTTTCTGATCATAAAGTAGAAAAAGATCGCCCTCTTGGAAAGAACGAGGCTTGACAGATTTGTCGTATTGAGCTTTGACTCGGTGCTGGTGAGCTTCGAGTGCTAGTGTAGCATCTCGACGAGTTTCTTCCAAATGATCGAGTGATATCAAGCACTCTTCTGTGGAGGTGGTGCCAGGCAGGAGTTCAACGGAAAGTTTGAGTGATGGAATTTCGTACTCAATTGGAAGTACTGCCTCCAGGGCGAATGCAAGTTGGAATGGCGTGAAACTTGTGGTAGTTTTGACTGACGTTCAATATTCCCATAACATGGAATACAACTTCTGATGCCATGTGGTTTTATGATTTCCGACCAATCGCCGAATCATGGTTTTGAGGATGCCATTTACGGCTTCAACTTGGCCATTAGCTTGAGGATAATAAGACGAAGATTGATCTTGACGGAAACCTAGCATGGATGTTAATTTATTCATCATATGATTCTGAAAGTGGGATCCATGATATGTGACAATAGATAGGGGTACGCCGAACCGACAAATTACCCGATTGAACAGGAAGAGAGCGGCGGTTTCACCATCGGCCTTGAAAGTGGGAATGGCTTCTGCCCATTTTGTAAAATAGTCAACCGCAACCACGATGTAGTTGTGTCCATTTTTCGAAGTGGGATTGAAGGTGACGAAGTCAATTGCCCATTTAGCGAAAGGACCATTGGAGATAACCAGATGAAAGGGGGTAGGATGAGCGTGCATTTTCTTTGTGAAAATTTGACATGGATGGCACTTCTGGACCACTGCAATGCAGTCTTTAAACAAAGTGGGCCAATAGTAACCTGCATGTAAGATTTTTTGGGCAGTAGCTATGCCCGAAAGATGACCACCGCATGCCCCTACGTGGCAGTCATTCAAAACACGTTCTGCCTCATTGAAAGTGAGACAACATCAGAGAATAGTATCAACCCCATGACGATATAGTGTATCATTTAGCACGAGATAGTGCTTTGCCTAGTGGCGGATACGATGACAGTCGTCGGACGTGAGAGTTGGGCGGAAGCGTTGGGTTTTTAGGTAGACCAAAATGTCTCGATACCATGGGTCCGAAGAATCGACCAAGTATACAGATTCATTAGGAAATGGATCATGAGCTACTTCTGTTGGGTCGATTCTGGGAAGGTCCAATAATAATTCGGCGAAGACGAGGGATTTCTTTGCTTTGGCAGCTGTGAAGACCAAATCAAATTGTTGGAGGATGATGATCCATTTGGAATATTTTCCTCCAATAATTTTTCTAGACAAGATATGTCGCATGGGGTTCTCCAAAGCAATAACCGTAGTCTGTCGCAGCAATATATAATGCCGGAGTTGGGTGACGGCGAAAACTACCGCCAGAGAAAGTTTTTCCACATGTGAATAACGTAATTCCGGTCTGATTAGACCTTTGGACAAATAGTATATCACAGTTCACTATCGTCACTGTGAACTTGAACCAAAACCATTCCAAGTGAGGATGGTGAGGCTTCCAGGTAGAGGAGAAAGTCGCGTGAGTAGTCGGGGGCACTAAGGAGTGGTGCTGAAACAAGTGCATGTTTTAAAGCATCAAATGACCGTCGAGCTTGGTCATCCCACAAGTATAGTGTTCCTTTCTTCAATAATCGCATAAATCCTTTCGTCATCTCAGCATAGTTAACGATGAATCGACGTAAAAAGTTTGCCTTCCCTTGCAAACGTTGGAGTTGAAGGACGGATTATGGTGCCGGCAATTCAACAATCGCCTTAACCTTATCGAGATCAACCCTAATCCCATGCTTGGAGACAATTGAACCTAACAGACGTCCGGAATCGACCATAAATACGCATTTATGAGGATTCAAACGTATATTGTAGAATCTACACCTAGCAAAAATTTCTTTCAGATGAGCGAGGTGATCAGGTCGTTTCTTGGAATGGGCCGGAAGGTCATCCAAGTAAACCTGTACAATATGTCGAATTTCATGAAAAGCGTAGTCCATAGCTTTATCGAAATTGTTCCGATTCTCTCTGCATCAAATGTGAGTTTACTTATACTAAATGTGCTCCCAAGGATGATGAAGGCATTTTTATGCCGAAGGTCTTCTTTTTTAATTGAAATCAAGTTATAGCTCCTCGAGAATCCATCCATGAAGGAAAAAGATTTGCATCCTGGCACAATCATCGAGAATCATTCATGAACGGCGACGATAATTGTCTTTGACAAGAAGCATTCAGATCCCGATAGTCAACACAAACTCGAATGGTGCCTTGTTTTTTATCGATGGGAACCGGATTGGAAACCCATTTCGTCAAAGGAATGGGATAGATGTAAACTAGCGTTAAAATTTTTCTACCTAAATTTTGATGGCGTTACTTTATACGGTGATCGGTTTGAATCGTCACTGAATCTGATTTGGCATTGTCATAAATCTTGATTTCATGCTCGACTATAGATGGATCTATGCTGGGAATTTCGTCATAAGACCAAGCAAACACATCGCAAAATTCCTTGAAAAGGGATGTGAAGCATGCAATTTCCTCAAGATTTCCATCAGCTTCAATCTGAATGTTTTCCACGATACCCATTTTGACCGAGATATCAATGAGCATTGTCTTAGAAAGATTACCCATGTTCCCTTCTGAATCTATAATTTGAATAGTCGTGTAAGTGAAGGGAACCATCTTAGGTGGGTCAAAGGATGGGATTTCAGTTTTTATCACGTCCGAGTCGATCACCGAAGCCCGATGGTGAGCCTCTCCCCAAGGTCGCTCTTCTAGAGACATAATCTCTCGAATAGCTTCGTCTACAGGCAAGACTTCATTGAGGAGATCCTTAGAGAGAACTGTGATGGGTGGGAGTTTTGTACCTTTGGTCGAAACCATAGCAGTGGAGGGTTCAGATATAATTTGGATGGCTTGGTAGGCCAACTTGGCTGGTGAGAGCGGCATCTGATCTCCATAGGAATCAATGTATGAAGGTGCGAGGATGATCCATGGGTCGATAGAGCCATCAAAAGTGGTGGATATCATTGCAACCGTATTTGGGATCTCTGGCGGCAGGAGAGGAAAACAACCCAGTAGGGAAGATTCCTTCAGAAGACCAGTACCAATACTGACGTAAGAGTGAAGAAAGCCTCCTATTAGGGGTATAGTGCTACTTGGTAACGTGGAATAATCAAGGGTGCAGAAAGATAACTGATCCACTGTGACTATTTTCCCATCCAATGGAAATAGGACGAGTCGAAAGACCGAAGAAACTGTGGCAGTCATCGCATAAGACCAACTGCGACCGAGCAATAGATTATATTTGAGATGGAAATCTACGACTTCAATATCTACGGTTACCGTTTTCCCACTTAGAGTGATGGGAAAGCTAGCAAGGTATCCTTTTGGGAGGAACGTGTGGCCATCGAAAGCTTTGAGGGAATTTGACAATGGTGTTAAGATAGGAGAACTTAAATTGAGCCAGCAAGCTTGTGACATAACGCAGGTCGAAGAACCTTCATCTATGATAGTGTGATGGATTGGTCTCCCTTTCGACACAGCCTGCACTTGGAATGCAAGTTGGTGCGAGAGGAAAGTCTAAGATTTTTCCATATCAAATATAGCTAGCATGGAATCCTGGGGGTCTATTCCACTAATGGCCGAAAGCAAGGCTTTCCTTTGTGCTGGACAAGTTTGTAATACTTTGAGAGCAAACATAGTTGACGGTGCCTGTGCCAAATCTTCTACAATGTTGTAGTTTTTGGATGCACATGTAGATGTGTTATGAGTCGTGTGTCGAAGTGTCCCTTTGGGGGAACGAATCACGGGATCAGCAGTAGGCCATTCGATATGCAAATTGTTGGTCAGCGGTGGATTTGAACTAGTGCCAGGTTCTTGAGCGTCTGTGGTAGGATTTACATAAAGCTTGGCCCGTGTTTGAAGTTCAACACTCTCAATGCCATAAATGGCGGATGATCCTTCACTGGAAGGATGTGAACCACCATTGCCCTGTTGTTGGGGTTGTGGTGGGTTGTCAACCATGTGTTGCTGTTGTTGATTAGGGAAAGGATTATGACGAATGACAAGTGTTCATCCAGAATCCTTGTTTGCGATAAAATCAGTGCATTCCTGCAGCTGAGGACATTTGTATGTCAAGTGGTCCTCTACACAGATCTTGCAAGGAAATTTCATGGGTTTGTCCTTCCCTTTGTCATTTTTGGCAGCGTTTTTCTGATTAGGATTATTCTGATTGTTTGACTGCTCTTCCGAAGAAGATGTATTTTTCTTGTTCTTCTTATTCTTTCCACTATGTTTTTGTGAAGTTTGCACAGAATTCACCTCAGCGGTAGGAAGAGTAATCGTTTGGTTAGGGGCGGTGGCAGCTAAGGATGGCTGGGAGGTTTTCCCCCGAGACTATTTTTTGGCTACACCAGAGATTGTGCCAACGAGACCGTCGGCATGAGCTCCAGTTTTCTGAGCAGCTGGAGGATTTGGGTTACTAGGGGCATTGGGGAGTAAATCATATAGCATGCCAGATTGTGAATAGATTAAATCCAAATGTTGGGCACGATGAATGCATTGATCTTTTGTAACCGCACCAGAAAGGCCAATGTCTTTAGAGATGTGGGGTAAGGGAGACTTACAAAACCAATTAGCTAAGAGATGATCCGGGATTGGCGCTTTGACTAGCCTCCTCCTACGTCTCCATTCATGAATGTGATCGAAGATGTGGGTGGCGGTGTCTTGGCACAACGAGGTTAACAATTCCATTCTAGTTTCAAAACTGATTGGTAATTGGAAATTCTTTAGAAATTCCATCGCTAAAGCACCAAAAGTGTTTATGGCGGTGCGTGGCAATTCAATATACCACTTGGTGGCATTTCCTGTAAGAGTGCGGGGAAATAGTCGAATCCGAACACTATAACCCACCATGGAATTAGATATAGCCTATAAATGAAAGGTGGTGATGTGTGCGGCTGGGTCTTCCCCTTATTTCCCATCGAACTTTGGGATGTCAGAAGGAATCTTGTGCGGTACTGGAGGCCAGAGTGGGTTGTGATTGATGGGGTCATTAGTCAGTTTATAGATGTCTGGAATGTTTAGAGCTACCAAAAATGGTATTTGCAGGTTTGCCTCGGAATCTAACCAAGGAATTATTGGTTGACTATGTGGACCATAGGGTCCACCCATTAATGTGTTACTAGTAGGATAAGTAGGAATTTGATAAAAATTTCCTATAGGTGGAGGGGTAGGGATATATGGTTGTTGTCCATAGGGCATATTGTATTGAGGGGCGAATGGTTGGTTGCCCCCAGTGTAAAATTCCCCCCCCATTCTAGATGGAGGTTCGGGTGGATTAGTCCATATGGATGCAATAGAGCTTTCCGGAGGCATGCTAATACTTGCATAGTTCGGCAATGGCATAGACCCTACACCGATATTTAAACCACTTAAGGGAACAATGGTAACAATAGGTTTTCTAGTTTGTCCTAACGATTGTAGGGGTAGTGAAATGTTCCCTGTTATCTATGTGCTGGTGACACTGCCCCCTAGTATGGTGGCCAAGGGGTTTGAATTCAACAAAGGATTCCAACTGAAAGGGTTGCTAAAAGGAACCAAAGTAGTCACACTCATGGGAGGAGCAACCGTAGGTCCCAACGTGGTCACGGTAGCAGTAGATCCTGAAGGACTCAATGAGTTACTTACAGTTGTGATGACTGTAGGGTTGGGATTAGGTATATGTTGACTACTAGGGTTACCAAGTAATGGCATAGAACTGACAACTAGCGGGGAGGATGGCGACGAACCTGGGATGGTTGCCATTGGCATCGACCCTGTGGATGTCGGTTGAGAAATGGATGTTTGTGCGGTTGAAGACATATCAGTGTGTGGTGGAATATAAACTATCACAAGCCCTAATGGATCAGTGAGTGGAGGATTGTGATGAGATACAACCCCTTCCGTGAAAGGGTCCTCCGGAAATTCCGTATGATATGAAGCTATGCGAAAATCAGGGTTTGTCAATGGAGACTGCTCTTCCACAGAAGGCACGGGTTCACCAAGGTTTAGTTCTTCCTCAAGAGTGAGAGGAGGTAGACCTTACTGTTGTCAAGACAGATGGCGTGGGTCAGATGACGCCATGGTGACCTGTTTAGTTTTAACAAATTTTAATAAATTGTGATGTATTATAAAGTCTCAATGACAGTAACCACACACCTAAAAAAGAAAAAAAAAGAAAAAAGGACTCTCTAAAATCAATCAACAAGCAGCCAGAATAGGGTGCCCTATCTGAGTACTATCGTTTGTTGGTGATGAAATCCAGTATCACAATAGTATATAGAGAGGGTTGTTCGAAAGTACAGTTACGGTCACTCTAGAGCTTCGCCCGAACCTCAGACGATAGGTGTAAACACTCTCATGAAGATGAGTACCCTCCTAAATACCGAAGAGAGAGTGGGTCCATCTGTTTCAGGTACTAGGATAGCCCATCCCAGTCACCTTGTGTAAGTCCCTAAAAAGTATGGCCACTAAATATACCTCAAATCACAGACATCATCAGGGGGGTCCACGGTCAAGGACAACATGCTATATGGGCAGAATACCTAGATCCCAGATCTAGTTTCGACATCCTTGAAGGGAACCCCAATATATAGCACACCCACTGGATGCAGTTAAAGGCGGGCTACCTTATTGTGCACCCAAGTGTTGTCTCATGCTGAGCTCCGATAAAGGAACGGTCCCGATAATACAAGTGCAGTAGGATTTCGCTTGTTAATGAATCTAGTATCAAGTTTTGAGATCTTGGGTGATTTTCTCACTTTTCCTAACCCAAGATCCTAGCCTGAACTATTGTTGGTGTGAGCTCACTACAAGAAAAAAGCACATTGGTGAGGGTCATGTTTGTGACGGACCTTTAAAGTCCGTCACCAATGTCACATATGGTGACGGTCCTTAAAAAACCATCACTATAAGTGTATATAGTGATGGTCCTTTATGGTCCGTCACCAAAGACATTTTCAATGACACTTTTGGTGATGGTTTTTAAAGGCCCATCACTAATTCTCTCTTTGGTGACACTTCTAGTGACGAACTTTTAATGACCCTCACCAATGCTCTTTTTGTTACTTTTGGTGACGGTCAAAAAATTTCCATCATCATTAATCATTAAAAAAGCGTCACTGTAAGTGTATATAGTGATGGTCCTTTATGGTCCGTCACCAAAGACTTTTTGAATGACACTTTTGGTGAGGGTCGTTAAAGGCCCATCACTAATTCTCTCTTTGGTGACACTTCTAGTGACGAACTTTTAATGACCCTCACCAATGCTCTTTTTGTTACTTTTGGTGACGGTCAAAAAATGCCCGTCATCATTGATCATTCCAATGAGTTTTTGATGATGCTATGTGCCTGTTAATATATTTTTTTGTCAAAAGTTAACGATTTAATACCATTATTGTGTAGTATTTTTTATAATATGTCCAAAGCCATAGTGGTTAGGGTCAGTGAATTTTTTAGAAGTAATTAGTGTGTATCATTTCCCTCAAGTAATAACTAGTCGAATAGAGATTTCCTATGAGTCAACACATGATCGATATATATTAAGTTTATTATCTAGAAAATTCCCTTTAGATAAATTTCCACTATTGTGTGTAGGAAATATATTATTTAATACATAATCAAGCTTTGACAATTCTATTAATGAGAAAGACCTAACGATCCTCACAAATCTGGGCACGCCTTAAATTAATGCTTTGGCACACACTAACATTTATTAGCACCCCACATGTATTGGAACATCTTTGTACCTAGAACATCTTGTGATGACACCTATGCCCAACCACATGGTGGCATGCACTAGCACAACATCGAACTCTCCTAACATGTGTTGGCATGCTGCATATAGTCCCTAGCATGCCCTAGAACACCTTGGCTGAATGCATTGACATACATTAGTACTTGGCACACAATGCCACTTGGCATGTATTGGGACCTATTATTAGTGTGCCTAGCATGCCCCTTTTCAAAAAGATAAATTCCTGACTTATTAACCCTCTGATTGGTTATTCCTTTTGTTTCCTTGACACATATTGACATACCCTGGCACCCTACACCACATCCTTAGCACCCAGCATGTATTGGCATATCTTGGCAATATTAATTGGCACATGATATAATTAGCACACCCTGGAACTCCCAAGCACACTTTGGGAATTCTTGGCATGCCTTGATATTCCCTAGCATGCCTTACCAAAGCTTATCATACCTTGTCAGTCCCTCCTTGGCATGACAACTAACACTCATTAACACTAGTCTCAACTAGTTATATTCACTCATTTACTTTAATTGGCTCCATTAATAGATTTTCAAAGTAAATCACTATCCTTAATTTTTAGCCTCCTCAACTTTTTCCTTAAACCTTCATCCGCTCACTCCACTTTTTCTTTTGATCCATTTTATTGTTTTGCCAGCTTTTATGATGGGTGCTAGAAATTCTAGCATAGTGATGGAGGCAGATCGAGATGATGACCGACTCGATTAATATCATTATTGTGTTATAATTCGTACAAGTAGACTGAAAGTAAGAAAATGCTCAAAATACTCAGACACTCACAAAACTTGTGCTTGTTGATCATATCATACCTCTGAAGGCTCAGTGACATTTCTCACCCTCTATATATTTATCTATAGTTATTTCTCACTTTGTTCAACGCTCTTTGACACACATTATTTTTACCCTTGCACATCTTGTCATGCCTTATCACTTGGCACATATTAGCATGTTTGACATGTATTCCCACTATCTGGCACATTAAGAGGGTGAAGAGAGATGTAGTCCTAAAGTAGGTCGAGTACGAGGGCGAGTAAGGGTTGCTAAAGGGAGGTCATGATCATCCTCCAAGAGCAATATCATCATGTGAGTGTTCAAAAGAATGTTTCATACCTTAAGGGTCAGTTTGTGCTAGGAAGTAGGATGGCATATTGTTGGTTCTCTTCTGGTAGATCGAGCTTAAGAGAGGTTTCTCATGAGAATCTTGGCGTGTGATTTCAATGGTGTCTTTGTGTGAAGGCCGCATCAAATTCTAAAATGTTGAAATTTGCAACAAGAAACAGTGAGATTGGAAACCAGAAAGGACAAAAAAAATGCACCCACACTGGTGAGGAATTTAGATGCACCAGGAGTGAGGAATGTGGGGCGTCTAATTTATTTTTCCCTTAAATAAATTGGACAATAAATTGTAATTTCATCTCATAACAACTTGTGTCAGTTAATTAAGTCATGATGACCGAGTTAGCTCAAGAAATTCAAGTACTTGAGGGTCTAAGATGAGGCATCTAGAGGGATTCTAATACTTTCTGGGTCCATTTGAATTTGATGCATTAGTGGGGTGCAAGTGTAATTAACTCAATTAAATGCGTTAAAATCAGTTTAACTGGTTCTAACTGAGTTATGAGCTAGTGAGAGGTCCAGTGAATTAAATTACATTTAATTCACAATTAGTGATTAATCATATAACTGATAATTCGCTATTAATAGTTGTATGCATGTCAGTTTTGAGGAATACCCAGTTGAGACAGAGGTTAAAGGGAACATAACTATCAGTTGTATTCAGAGAAAATTTCCCATGTGAAATTATAAAGTCATTGGGATTCCATAATGGATTGCGCAATCAAGGAAGACTGATTTTCCTAATTAATAAGGAGTTAATTCCCTAGGATTGCATGAGCAAGGCAGGCTGAAGTAAGGATCAGAATTGGCTAAGTACTAGACCGAGTTTGCCTAGATCAACGGGAGACAATTGACAGAGTGCTGGAGAATCTCATGAGAGATTAAGCATTAATGTATTGTTTCATGATTCCTTGACTTAATACACAATAGAGATAGAGGGCCTTTGAGTAGTTTCTTTCCCCAAATACATCATGTTATTATGTGATTGATAATTTATTTCTCTTACTTATATGTAATTGTGCGATCATGTTTTATTTCCGCAAATTGTAGGAAGGATTCAATATCTTGTTTTAGTAGATTACAAGAATAGATTGAATCTCGTTGGTTAGATTTTCTACATGGTATCAGAGAAGGAATTTTTTGGGCGGTGAGTTTGCATAGAATATTTGAATATTTTGGTGTAAAGTTTTCAAAAACAAATAGACTATTTGGATTCCTTGCGAAAATATACCAAAATAGAAAAACAAAATTGGTCGAATCGGAGCTCGAATGAGGGAGATATCATCGATAAAATCAACTCTTTTTTAGAAATTTTTTATAACGTCGGGACAATTACACGGTGCGTGAGTCCAGAACCTATATGTAATTGAGGTACTAGATGCATGCAAAGCTTTGAGGACAAAGGCAGAAGTTAGAGACTTGGTGGTTTCAAGGGAGCATAAATACCTCTCAACATGAATTTTCATGAGAAGGAGTCTCAGAAGGTTTTGGAGTAGCTGCCACAATTGGAGAAGCAGAGAGGAGACTGAGTGGAAGCATCCACTCAAGCAGAGACCTCCATGAGGGGGAAATTTCGAGTGAGATGGGTGTTGAGTCCCGAATTTGCATCTTTTCCATACACTTTTCCATACCTTTTTCACTCACCTAAACCTCCAAAATTGTCAATATCATGTGCAAAAGGGTATCTAACATGGTTTTTAATTATGTTTTTGTGTTTTCTATTTGATCTAGATTTTGTTCATACAGCTGCGGAAACTTGCCACTTTCCGCAGCTGCTGGAACTTTCCGCAGCTATTTTGTGGAACTATATGCTACAGGTGTCTACAAGGGAAACGAGCCACATGGGCAGGCTAGGAATGACGTGGACATGGTTCGTGTCCTACCGGTTCAAGCAAACTCGTCCAAAGAAGCCGCGGTCAAAGCCGTCCACGTGGAAGTCAACTATGGAGTTTCATGTCGGCCGGACTCTGTTTCGTGGCAAATAAACATCCATACGGCCGTTTCTAAGCTTGCGGAGGTTAAATCGACATCTGTGCAGAGCTCTGGAGTTAAATTCAAGCATCCACCTTCCGTAGATTCGCTTTCCAACACGGCCATACTTCTATATCCGTGGGCGTAGTGGTCTACGTGCTCTCTGCCATCATGAACTTTAGGAGACAGTTACAGTTTGTTGTTATATATAGAGCGTTTGCATACGCACATAAAGTTAGTTGTTAGTTGATAGTCGATGTTCGTGAATAAACTCTGTTATCTTTTAGTCTGCTTTGTAGTGATTACGCTGCCCTTGAGCCGTAACACTACCATTCTGTAATGAACTGCTTGTTAATATGAGAAGACTCTGTTTTTCAACTTAATTCGTGTTTGAGGATCGTTACCAAGGCTGTGTAGAGGGCCCCTGCTCAACTAAGGTTTTGTGTATTAGTGTACATTTCTCATTTCATTTCTTTTAAAAGTCATTGTATCATAATCCATCCATATGTTCATACTTTGTAGTTGTTTCATTTCTGTTAATACATTTCCATAATTTCCATTTCATTTCTGTCTTACATGTTTTATGATTGTTAATCACTGATCAGTTTTCTTGTGCAGGTTTTAGGTAGACAGCCCGTGCATTTTTATAGCATTTTGACTAATGACATGAAACTAACATTGTTCTGTTGCTAGTTTTCTTTTCATAGCTTTTGTTTAACTTCAGTCTTGCTTTGTACATTTCAGTTTTGCTTATCTGATTCAGTAGTTAAATTTAGATATATTAAGATGCTCATAGCGTCTTCAGTTGCCTCCGAAAGCCACAGCTGGACTGATGGTGAGGGACTGCATTATGAAATGTGTAGTTTAGTATTAGTTTCTTTTCTGCAAATTTAGATATATTAATCTGCTCATAGCGTCTTCAGTTGCCTCCGAAAGCCACAGCTGGACTGATGGTGAGGGACTGCATTATGAAATGTGTAGTTTAGTATTAGTTTCTTTTTTGCAAATTTAGATATATTAAATCATATATGACATCTTCAGTTGCCTCCGAAAGCCACAGCTGGACTGATGGCGAGGGATTGAATCATGAGTGTATGGTTTAGTATTAGTTTACTTTCTCCAAATTAAATATCAGTTACACAAGTTGTTTATGATTTCTTCCGAAAGTCATAGCTGGTCTAATGATGAAGGGTCAGAAAATGAATTGATGTAATCTGATTTAGATTTATTTTGTTGCAATTTTGAATTTCCTTAAGCATAGTTTCTTTTGTGTTTAGTTGGCAGCAAGAATAGTTTCGTTTTCATGTTCACTAGTTTACTGTTTTGATTCATTAGATTAGCAGCACCTTTTCATTTCAGCAGTACACTTTTACTTTCTTTCAAGTCTTGTCATTGTAATTTTCAATTTGTTTTTAAAGTTTCAAGTTGGTAAATCATTATAGGGGATATTACTTCCTTGAACAAATATAACCAAACTTGCTTTTCATTTTAGAATTTCTATTTCACCTTAGAAAAACCAAAAACGACAAAAGTTAAGAAATAGGTTATCTTGCACATATAGTGCACCGCACTTCATCAGCTTACGATTCCCGGATTGACAAATTAAATGCAGCAATTTAGGACACACTAAATTGACCAAACATTTTGGCGCTGTTGCCGGGGAAGTGTAACTAGGTAGCCAATTTCTTAAAAAAAAAAACATAAAATCATAAAAGAAGGGAAAACTTGATAACTTCTTGAAGTATGCTCTCCTCTTGTACCTAGTGTGATCTGGAGGATCAGAAAAGAGAGTTATTGGTTTAGTAATTTCTTAAGTATGCTCTCTTCTTGCACCTAGTGTGATCTGGAAGATCAGAAAGAGAATTATTAGCCCAACTTTAAAAAAAAAAAAAAAAAAAAATGACATGCATAGAGCAAGAGATTCTAGGGGAAGGTTTATAGCTAAAGCCAAGAGTTCGATTTTCACAACTCCATCTTCTTCAAGGCATATACCAGATTCACCACCATCTACCCCTAGCCTTAAGATTTTTGGAAGTCAAGGAACAACTGAATTAGAGGATTCTCCTATACCACCTACTAAAACCCACTTAGAAAACAAAGAGACTTTCTCTCATCCTTCCTTGGTAGAAGAACTAGAGGACTATAAGGACTCTAAAGAAACTATCATGGCAGAAGAAGTAATAAATAGAGGTGGAGGTAGAAGAGGAGGAGATAATGGAGATAACAATGGTGAAGGAAATGATGGTAGAAATAGGGACAATTTGCTTGGATTCCCTATAGTTGATGAGGAAACTCATGCAACAATGAAAAATATCTCACCATATGTTCTCCCTAACTTTTATGGATTGCGAAGTGAGGATCCTGAAACATTTCTGTTTGAGTTTGAAGTTGTGTGCCGAACTTATGACTATATGGAAGATTCTCAAAAACTCAAACTGTTTCCTTCAACATTGAAGGGATCTGCTTTGAAATGGTTCATGGGATTAGCCACTCAATCTATCAGGACTTGGAATGATATGAACAAACATTTTTGGATAGATACTTGGACTATTGTATGCCCACCAATCACAAGGATGAGGTATTCAAAATGATGCAAAAAGAAGATGAAAATTTGGAAGACTTAATTGAAAGATTTCAATACAACTAGAAAAGAGCAAAGATGAGCAACTTAGATAATGAAACCTTGAAAGCCCTCCTATTAAAATCCATTAGAGATGAATGGATAGACATTTTAAACATGATGGGGAAAGGAGACATTTCTCAACTTTCATTTCGTGATATAACAGAACTATGTATCCATCTCTCAAGAGGAAAATCTAAAACTGGAAAAGGGCCTAGGGATTCTTCTCTTATTAGGGCTAACAAATCAGCAACTGGATCGGTAAGTAGGGCAGAGATTGGTAATATGCTTGATGAGTTCAAAACTGATATCTTAGGGAGCCTTAGTGAACAACTAGACACCCTTAAAATACAAAACAAGCAGAAAGCAGAAACAGATGCTTTAGCCATCTTTTGTCCGAAATGTAGAAAGAAACATGCTTTAAGGGAATGTCCCTTGGATGCAAAAGTCGTAGAAACATGTATGATTTGCTCAGAAAATCATGAGATCAAGGATTGTCCTTCAATCCCTGGACTCAAAGCTGTTTTTCAAGAAGATCCAAATTCAAAAGAATCTCTCTGTTTTGTCGCAAGGAGACCTTGGCAGGGACAACAATCTCAAGGGTTTAATAACCCTATGAATCTTCAAACCCCACCAAATTGGACTCCTTGGCAACAATCTTGGCCCCAACATCAAAATTCATATCATCCATGGGTACAAGGGATGAAAAATCCTTATGGGAGATTTGCTCAATTTTATCAATATCCTCCATCTTTTCAAAATCAACAAGCTCCACAATTTCCAAGCCAAAATCCACAACTTTCATTGCCATTTCCACAACAACAACCTTCTCAACAAAATACAAATCCTCAACTCATGCTCCCATACCAACAGAAGACAAATCAACTTCCAGCTCACCCATTGCCAAATCCTAACAATAAGAATCCTCAAACTACTTATATGGTAGAAGGACAACAATTTCCTACCTATATGATTGTTCCTCTCAACGATGTACAACTCAGATCTGGTAGAGTCTTAGAAAAACCTTCTATAGACATTCAAGAGCAAGATACCTATGAAGAGGACTCTCTTCAAGTCAATAAGGGTTCTGAGGAAGAATCTCTTCAAAATTCAAAAATTCAAAAAGAAAAAGAAAAGCTAACATCCACAACTCCTATAGTTGAGCAACCTGTATCTTCATCTACACCTCCTTTTCCGGAAAGACTACAAATTGATAAGGGGGTGGAAAAACAAATCTTGTCACCTAACTATGACTTTCTAGATGAATTGAAGAATGTTTGTATCAAGATTCCATTTCTACAAGCCATTCGAGAAATTCCTATTCTAGCAAAAACCATAAAGGAGTTGAGTTTCAAAAGACCAGGAAGGAAGCTAAAAGACACAAGAAGAATCCACCTGGTAGGAAAGATTGCAGACATTATGATGGGAAAAATTACCATGCAGAAGTATGTAGATCCCGGAAGTCCAATTGTCAAGACACATATAAATGGGATAGAAATTCCAAACACATTGATTGACTTAGGGGCCGCTATCAACATTATGAGTAGACAGACTATGGAACAGTTAAAACTTCCTAACCTTCTTTTTACACCTACTTTATTGCAACTTGCAGATCGATCGGTTATTAAACCAGATGGTGTATTAGAAGATATTTCGGTCTCCTTAGATTCTTGGGAATATCCAGTAGACTTTATGATTTTGACTCCCAAAAGTAATCTAGGAGGACATCCAATTATCTTAGGAAGACCTTGGCTGGCCACAGCCGATGCTTTTATTAGTTGTAGATCTGGAGACATGTACATTTCAAATGGTAATTCGACAAAGAAATTCAATTTGTATCCTCCAGCAAGAGCAATCACAGAAATAAGAGACAATGAATGGGTCGATGATGAGAACACTATACAACCTGTCTTTACCATTTCTGAAATTAGTGAGGATAGTCAAATTCTGAACACATTAGAAAATTTTGAGATAACTTCATAATATGACCCCACACAATTTCAGTTGGAATCTGACATAGAATATTTATCATCAAGACAAATGTCTCTCTACTCTATGGAAGAGTTTGGTAATTCTGCTTTTGAGATTTTTCCAGAAAAGACATTGAATATCAACAAACATCTGGAGAAGTCACAACAAGAAGAACTAACCAGAATCTTGCAAAAACATTCTACTGCATTTGTATGGGAGTATACTGACATGAAGGGTATTGATCCTAAGACTTGCATCCATCATATCTATATTGAGGAAAACAGTAGACCAATCAGACAACCTCAAAGAAGGATGAATCCAAATCTTAGGGAGATAGTGAAAGAAGAGCTCCAAAAACTTCTCAATGTAAACTTCATTTATCCAATTTCAGATAGCCGATGGGTTTCTCCTTTGGTTATAGTACCTAAAAAGAATGGTAAATGGAGAGTATGCATTGATAACAGGGAGTTGAACAAAGCAACTTTGAAGGATCACTTTCCTTTGCCTTTTATTGATCAGGTATTAGATACATTAGCAGGTAAAAAGTACTTTTCATTTTTGGATGGTTTTAGTGGTTATAATCAAATTCAGGTAGCACCTGAAGATCAAGATAAGACCACATTTACTTGTCCATGGGGAACTTTTGCCTACCAAGTGCTTCCTTTTGGGTTGTGTAATGCACCAGCAACATTCCAAAGAGCAGTACTAGGAATTTTTTCTGATCTAATCCATGATTGTGTAGAGGTTTATATGGATGATTTTACAGTTTATGGTAATTCATTTGAAGAGGCATTAGAAAATTTGGAAAAAGTTCTCATAAGATGTAAAGAAACAAACATTTCATTAAGCCATGAAAAATGTTTTATGATGTTTACTGAAGGGATTGTTTTAGGACATCATATTTCAGGAGATGGGATTAAGGTTGATAGATCGAAAGTTGAAGTCATCTCCAAGTTGCCTATTCCAAATTGTCAAAGAGATGTTAGAAGTTTTCTAGGATTTACTGGTTACTATAGAAGATTTATAGAAAACTTCACTAAAATAACATCTCCACTATTCAAATTGCTTACAAAAGACTGTGAATTTAAATGGGATCCTGATTGTCAATCAGCTTTTGAAACTTTGAAAACAAAAATATCTGAAGCACCTATCTTGAGAGGACCAAATTGGAAACTCCTTTTTCATATTTCTACGGATGCTTCAGATACAGCTCTTGGAGCTGTGTTGGGTCAAAAATATTTAATTCCTTATGCCATTTATTACACCAGTAAAAATTTGACTCCCACAGAGTTGAACTATACTGTGACTGAAAAAGAGTTTTTAGCTGTTATTCATGCAATTAATAAGTTTAGACATTACATAACAGGCTATGAAACTTTTATTCATACTGACCATTCTGCAATTAGATATTTGATGAACAAACCTGTTACTAATGGCAGAGTAACAAGATGGCTTTTACTTTTGCAAGAATTCAATATTACTGTGTTGGATAGACCAGGAAAACAGAATACAGTAGCTGATTTCTTGTCTAGAATTCAGAATACTAAAGAATATTCTCCTGTAGAAGATAAGTTTCCTGATGAATATTTGTTTGCAGTAACTATTAAGACCCCTTGGTATGCAGATATTGCTAACTATTTGGTTACAGGGAAACTACCTTCATATTTATTTCCAAGAGAAAAACGAAAAATTATTCAGGAGACTTCAAGATATTCATGGATTTCTAACGAATTGTTTAAAACAGGGCCAGATATTGTGATCAGAAGATGTGTCAGGGAAGATGAAATGCCTGATATTCTTAAGGCATGTCATGATGAACCATGCGGTGGACACTTTGCGGACAAAAGGACGGCCTATAAAATCCTTTCCTTGGGATATTATTGGCCTTCTCTCTTCAAAGATGAAAAACAATATGTCAAAAGGTGTGATAGCTGCCAAAGAGTAGGGAAACCTACCCTTTCAAATGAAATGCCATTGCAAACACAGGTACTCATTGAACCCTTTGAAAATGGGCTTTAGATTTCATTGGACCTATTAATCCACCATCTAAGCAAAAGAAGTATATATTGGTTTGTACCGATTATGTTACTAAATGGGTAGAAGCCAAAGCATTAGTATCTGCTACTGAAAATTCAGTTGTTCATTTTCTTTATGAGGATATTTTTACTCGCTTTGGTGTTCCAAGAGAAATTGTGATAGATCAGGGAAGCCAATTCACATCCAACTTGGTGGAGAAATTGATGGAAGAATACAAAATCAAGCACAGAAGATCTACTCCTTACCATCCGCAAGAAAATGGTCAAGTGGAGTCCACAAACAAAGTTCTTGAAAGTATCATCACCAAAACCGTTCATCTACATAGAAGAGATTGGGCAGAAAGGCTTCCTGAAGCCTTGTGGGCCTACAGAACTACATGGAGAAATACAACAGGACATTCTCCCTATGAACTTGTTTATGGGAAAGAAGTCTTGCTCCCCATTGAGTTCCAATTCAAGACCTTCAAGATAGCAGTTCAGTTGGGGATGGACTTATCAGAAGCCCAAAAGCATAGAATGGAGCAGTTGAATGAGCTAGATGAGATCAGACAAGAAGCAATTCTAAGAACCGATCTAGTTCAATATCAAAGAACTAAATGGCATGAAAAATATATCAAAGAAAAGAAGTTTCAAGAAGGAGATTGGGCATTGTTATTTGATTCCAAGTTTAAAGATTTTCAAGGGAAATTTCAGACTCATTGGCTTGGGCCATATGAGATTGACAAGATCTTTAACAATGGAGCTGTAAGAATCAAGACTATTGATGAGTTTCAAACTCCTCTTATAGTGAATGGCCATAGATTGAAAGTTTATCATAAGCCACTCTCTAAAGAGGATTTTGTCAAGTTGTTTCAAGAAAGTTCTGCAATCAGGCTGGTACAGAAGAATTCTTCTTCTCCACCAGCCTAGCTTTTGTTTTTCAAGTTAAAAAATAAATAAAAATAAAATAAAAATAAAAATAAAAATAAAAATAAAAAATAAAAATAAAATAAAATAAAATGGTATAAGCCTGAAAACCAATCATTGATTGGCAATCTTATACAGAAAATATGGGGTGAAAATCAGGGACACCTGACACTCTATATTTTCCAACAAAAAAAAAAAATCTGTCTTTCATTTCATTTCATTTCACCACCCACTCCATTTCATTCCACTTCATTTCATTTCATTTCATTTCATTTCACTTCACTCCACTTCATTTCATCCATTCCATCAATAAAATTTTTTTTATGACCATTTCCACCTGGTCATCTGTCATTTGTTCATTTCTATTCAACGAAGTAATAGCTGTGTCAATTTCCGCAGCTGACATCTGTTTCCGCAGCTGACTCCAGTTTCCGCAGCCAGAAGCAGATTCCGCAGCTACTACTCTGTTTTCAAAAAGAATGTACAGTCAGTTGTTATTTCCATAATTATGAAATAAAATGCAGGAGAGAGGATCAATGGAACATTCAAGACACTAATGAAGATCAATCAGTTGAAGACCAAGGGCAAAAGCAAGGATTCCAAAGGTATGAATAAAGTTTATTTCAAATAGTATTGAAAAACACATTTTATATAATTTTAAACTATGAGCTCTACCCATAACGCGCAATGATTATATTGACAGTCCCGTAACCTTCCACGATCTCCATGTTATCCTCTTGCATTTATTCACAAACGGTTTCATCATTGAGATTCCGATTCTCACTCATGTTCCAATATCCCACCGTAGATAATGAGACGTATTTGAGTTGACAAAGGACTCTTACAAGCCGCATAACTTCATAATCATTGATTGAAACGTGTTCATATTTATTACACAACCACCAAAATTCAAAACGCGGCTGAATGCATTATACTTTGTTAACCTCTTTGTCGTGTCTCTGTCGTGTTTACAAAACCCCGCTCTACTCATTCTCACTCCCTGTTTCACTCCATTTCGTTCCTTTTGCTCACTCTCACTCCCGTATACCTACCCACAGTCTTACTCCATTCTGTTTATGGTACTCATTCTCATTTTATGATAACATCCCCACAATATTGTGCTCGATCCTGTGTATTCCATCGTTCCATTTCCACTTAAACCCTCACAGAGGCAAACTTGTGAAGCACAGAGAAGTGAAATGGGAAAATTATTAAGGGCAGAGCCGAAAGGACCGAAGTTTATAGAGGGATATCCGCAAGCAAAAGAGATGTTGAGGAAAGCTAAATGGCTGCGTTTTATTCAGAAATTCAGGGGTTACCACAGAGAAGTTACAAAAGAGTTTGCAAGATCATTTGATGGCTCGGAAGCAGAAGTTGGAGACCTCAAGTTTTTGGTCAATGAAGCATCAATAGCAACAGCCACAGAGCTTCTTCAGGAAGGAGAACGTTGGTTCCAAAATAAAAGTATCAGTGATGAGGCATGGAGAACAATCCTACGGAATCAAGGTATGGATATCACTGTTTTTAAAAGAGGAATCCCTGTGCATGCAATAAAAGATGAATGGGCCACTTTACTACTAATTGTTCAGAAATTTATTACATGTGAGGGCCGTTTTGGGTCTATGTACATGTACCATACTAGGCTATTGATGAATTTTCTTGAAAACCAAACTCTCAATCTCCCTTATTTTCTATTCAATAGCTTAAAGAAAATGGCTGTGACTGTTCAAAAACACTTAGGAGATGTAGAGCCTCATCTTTATCACCACGGCCTTATAAAAATTCTGATTGAAAAGGAGCTAAAGGAAAGAAAAGATACATGGGAACAATTCCCAGTTAGAAACTTCTTTGAAGAACCTCAGGAAATTCCTGAAGGTAGTTCAATTAGAAGGAGTAGAAGAAAGAGAATGAATGTTGAAACCCAAATTGCTCCTACACAGGAAATTCCCGCAGCTAGCACAGCAAAAAGAAGTAGAAGGAAAAGAACAATAGATGAAATCCAAAATACTTCTACTACTACTATGAAAACAACTGACAGGGAAGAGAGATTGGTAAAAAGGAAGAAGAAGGAAATTAAAGCTAAGAAGCCAATAATACCAAAAGGGAAAGAAATTATTGAGGCTGTCCATAAAACTCCTTCTTCTGAAGAAGAAGATCACCAAATACTATCTCAAAGATTAGTTTTTCTTCAAAAACAGTCATCTATATCCAAGAAGGCAGAGACGGGAAAACAAGAACAAAAGGGTAGTGTACCACAGCATTTGAGGAGAAGCAGCAGGCTTAAGGTAAAATTGAGAGAAACACAAATTAAGGGTCCTCATTTCATTGATTTGGGTGAGGAGACATCTGAACAGTCTCCAACTGACCATAGTCCATTTCAGTCAGTTAGTGAACCTGACTCCTTTCACTCCCAATCAGACAATGAGCATACTCCATCTTATTCTCAGCAAAATATTGATGTAAGCCCTCCTCGACCAGATTTTGAACATAATTCTCCTTTGCAGCATTTTGGGGACAGCCCAATGAAAATGACACCGGAAGTAGATCCCAAGCAGCAGGAGGTATATGAATATATAGAATCCTTGGAGAAGGCAGCCACAGGCCCAAGTACCTCTTCCATTCAGCCTCATACATTGCAGGATGATTTAGTTCAGTCATTAAAACAGGAAATTTTTGAGCTGGAGCTTTTGAATCGGCATATCAAAAATGAAAATGAAACACTGAAAGAACAAGGCAAACTGGACAAGATCATCCATGATAATACTATGTTACATTTGGGTATTTGGCAAAAGAAGAATAAGAAATTAAAAATGAAATGCCAAAAATTGAGCAGAGCACTTGTGAATATCAAATTTAGGTGCTTAATGAAGAAACCCAGAATGATGGCAGTACCAAAGAAGAAGAGAAGGGGGTTGGATGTGCTGGCTGAAGTATCAAGGCACATGCACTGAACAAAGAGTATCAAAATTTTGGTTGCATGAGGACATGCAACACCTTCACAGTGGGGGTATGTTGAGTCCCGAATTTGCCTCTTTTCCATACACTTTTCCATATCTTTTTCACTCACCTAAGCCTCCAAAATTGTCAATATCATGTGCAAAATGGTATCTAACATGGTTTTTAATTATGTTTTTGTGTTTTCTATTTGATTTAGATTTTGTTCATACAGCTGCGGAAACTTGCCACTTTCCGCAGCTGCTGCAACTTTCCGCAGCTATTTTGTGGAACTATATGCTACAGGTGTCTACAAGGGAAATGAGCCACATGGGCAGGCTAGGAATGACGTGGACATGGTTCGTGTCCTACTGGTTCAAGCAAACTCGTCCAAAGAAGCCGCGGTCAAAGCCGTCCACGTGGAAGTCAACTATGGAGTTTCATGTCGGCTGGACTCTGTTTCGTGGCAAATAAACATCCATACGGCCGTTTCTAAGCTTGCGGAGGTTAAATCGACATCTGTGCAGAGTTCTGGAGTTGAATTCAAGTATCCACCTTCCGTAGATTCACTTTCGAACACGGCCATACTCCTATATCCGTGGCTGTAGTGGTCTACGTGCTCTCTGTCATCATGAACTTTAGGAAACAGTTACAGTTTATTGCTTTATATAGAGCGTTTGCATACGCACGTAGAGTTAGTTGTTGACTTGTTAGTTGATAGTTGATGTTCGTACTCTGTTATGTTTGCTTTGTAGTGATTACGCTGCCCTTGAGCCGTAACACTACCATTCTGTAATGAACTGCTTTTTAATGTGAGAAGACTCTGTTTTCAACTTAATTCGTGTTTGAGGATCGCTACCAAAGCTGTGTAGAGGGCCCCTGCTCAGCCAAGGTTTTGTGTATTAGTGCACATTTCTCATTTCATTTCTTTTAAAAGTCATTGTATCATAATCCATCATATGTTTATACTTTGTAGTTGTTTCATTTCTGTTTATACATTTCCATAATTTCCATTTCATTTCTGTCTTTCATGTTTTTATGATTGTTAGTCACTGACTCGCTTTCAGGCAGTGTTTGTGTAGACAAATGTGCATTTTTCATAGTATTTTGACTAATGACATGAAACTAACATTGTTCTGCTGCTAGTTTGCTTTTCATAGCTTTTGTTTAACTTCAGTCTTGCTTTGTTCATTTCAGTTTTGCTTATCTGCTTCAGTAGTTAAATTTAGATATATTAAGTTGCTCATAGCATCTTCAGTTGCCTCCGAAAGCCACAGCTGGACTGATGGTGAGGGACTGCATTATGAAATGTGTAGTTTAGTATTAGTTTCTTTTCTGTAAATTTAGATATATTAAGCTGCTCATAGCGTCTTCAGTTGCCTCCGAAAGCCACAGCTGGACTGATGGTGAGGGACTGCATTATGAAATGTGTAGTTTAGTATTAGTTTCTTTTCTGCAAATTTAGATATATTAAATCATATATGACATCGTCAGTTGCCTCCGAAAGCCACAGCTGGACTGATGGCGAGGGATTGAATCATGAGTGTATGGTTTAGTATTAGTTTAATTTTCTCGCAAATTAAATATCACACACAGCATATGATTTTCCGAAAGTCATACTGTCTAATGATGAAGGGTCGAAAATGAATTGATGTAATCTCGATTTAGATTTATTTTGTTGCAATTTTGAATTTCCTTAAGCATAGTTTCTTTTGTGTTTAGTTGGCAACAAGAATAGTTTGGTTTTCATGTTCACCAGTTTAATATCGTTTTGATTCATTAGATTAGCAAGACCTTTTCTCATTTTAGCAAGACACTTTTACTTTCTTTCAAGTCTTGTCATCAGAATTTTCAATTTGCTTTTAAAGTTTCAAGTTGGTAAATCATTATAGGGGATATCACTTCCTTGAACAAATATAACCAAACTCGCTTTTCATTTTAGAATTTCTATTTCACCTTAAAAACCAAAAACGACAAAAGTTAAGAACAGGTTATCTTGCACATATAGTGCGCCGCACTTCATCATTTACCTTGACGATTAAATTAAATGCAACAATTTAGGACACACTAAATTGACCAAACAATGGGAAGAGGGGAGCAACCATACCTCGAGGTGTAAGTTGGTGGGGTGATGTGTAGACATAATCCCTAGATAAGAAATTTGGGCAAGGTCCATTGGAGATGGCATGTATCATGGATCGAACCCTGCTACGAGGAGCCACAAGACAATAGTAGTAGGAAGGATCGCTTAAATTGATGTAGTTAGATGTCGCAAGACAGTAAACTCGAGTCACGTATGTCAAATATTGATCACAAATTAGCGTTAAAGGGGCAATAGTTCAAAGGGCACGGATGCGTATGTCGAAGGCATAGAATCCCGTACTAGACAAACATGCGTAGCTAGAAGCAATCGTAAGATTGGCGTACGTATGCATTATACCGAGTAAGTTTTTCTGAGGCTATTCAGCTTCTTCGTGATTTGCGTGTGTGCAAAAACTACTAGAGAAGTGTAGCATGCGCAATATCTAAAGGTACCGAATGGGGATATATTGAATTCCTTTCTTTGTTGAGAGGGAGTATTGAAATTTGCAACAAGAAACAAGAAATTGGAAACTAGAAAGGAAAAAAAAAATGCACCCACACTAGTGAGGAATTTTGATGTACTGTGAGTGAGGAACTTCAGGCGTCTAATTTATTTTTCCCTTAAATAAATTGGACAATAAATTGTAATTTTGTCTCATAACAACTTCCGTCGCTAACGAAGTCATGATGATTGAGTTATCTCAATAAATTCGATTTAAGGTGATCGAGGTGGATATTGGTGGCCACCCGCCTATTCCACTTGGCCCTCGCCATTGTCTCTTTCAGCTTTTCTCGCTCTCTTAATTATAGCACAATTTACTATTTTTGTCGGCTTTTCGGGTCCCGAACTTCCTAGAGCCATTTGAGGCCCCAAACGTACGTTTTAAGAAAGGTTTAGAAAATTCATAGAAATCGCATAAGCATTTGTAGTCCTCTTGAGAGATCTTTCTAACGAGGTATCATGTGCGTCAAACGAAGATCATATGACCAAGTTACGACTCCTGAAAGTTGGTTACCCAAATAACCTCCCAACGGCCCATAAACTCTTGGTGTTACATCTCTCCTCTAGTTAGGGTTTTGGTTTTTTAGGATTTTTTCTTATTTTTAACACAAAAAAGACCTTTATCCTTACACATTTCGCAGGAACATAGCTATCGCCAGAGCTTATAGAAAATTTCCCGTGTGAAATTATAAATTCATCAGATGCTATGATGGATTATGAAATCAAGGAAGGTTGATTTTCCTAATTAATATGGAGATAATTCCATAGGAATTGCGTGAGCAAGGCAGATGAGAATTGGCTAAGTATTAGACCGCTTTTCCTAGATCAACAGGAGACAACTGCGTAGTGTTGGAGAATCTCAAGAGAGATTAAGCATTGTATTGTTTCATGATTCCTTGACTTAATACAAAATAGAGATAGAGGGTTTTGTGCGCTGTTTCCTGCGTACATCTTGTGTTGTGCGATTGATAACTTGTTTCTCTTACTTATATGTGGGATTTGCAAGGAATGCAAAGTTGTTTCCACGTATTGTAGGAAGGATTCAACATCTTGTTTTAGTACATTACAAGATCAGATTGAATCCCGTTGGTTAGATTTTCTACATGAAATAGAAGAGAGGGTTGATACCATTTTGCCTTGTGGTGGTTAGTAGGCTAGCAAGGTCCGTGATAAAGACCAACATAAATGGAGGAGGGCTTTGCACCGTAATTTAGAGCTACAATGTGTTGACACATGCTATTATCAATCGATTTAAACCCTAGTTTGAGGGTCAACATTGGAGATTCAAGTTCACAGGCTGGAGATCCGCCAAAGAAATGCCTGGGACCCATGGATCCATATGAGCTAGGTTGAGTCTCTTATGGAGGCAAGAGTCGTGTTTTTTCTATGTGTGGATAGGGTTTTTTTCTACAACAATAAGAAGTACATAAGTATAATGCCCTAGTTAGGATAGTTTCCTAGAATGTTTAGTTCATAAGGTATGCCCTTAAGATCGTGACAAATTTGCGTAGAAGAAGACGTGTCAGACCCTTAGAGCGAGGTTTATTTCGCAATAAAGACTACGCGTATCCGGGAAGATGGTTTGCAGATTCGGTGATGAGACAATAGATCCAAAGGAGGGTGGAACCCGAGCAGAAGATTGAGCATGCGTAATAAATGTGCCATATGAAGAATGGATCGACATGCAAAGGAGTTGATTTTGGTGGACTTTCCATAGAGTTTTAGAAAAATATCTAAAGAAACCTATAAAAAATTAGTAAATGGACTATTAGTGGCTGATTTGTGACCTCAGCTCAGTCATCTACATATTGTTAGAAGTATGATGAAGAGGAGATAGTTCATATTTGTTCGTAGATTGGACAACAAAGATCAAATTGTCGATACACAAGAACAAAGATCTTGAGAGTACTCAAACCTCGTTAGGTGGCAGATTTGAAGAGCCCTAGATGAAGACAATATTTTGGGCCCTAGATTAGTAAAAAAGAATCGACGTGGTTGGGTAGCTGATGCTAGTCCAAGTACAAACTTGAGTAGTTGTTAGGTTATCAGCCAAAGAAGAGCCCTAACTCTTTGTTCTATGAAGGACAACAAAATTGATAGAAGGGTAGGTGTATGGGGCCCAAGGATGTGCAAAACTTGAAGGACTAAAGCAACAAGCCAAGTGGGCTAACCAATCAGCTCTAGTTCACTACACAGAGGATTGATTCAGAGAGAAGAAGGGTAGCTCCATAGCCCTTAATTCTCCCATCTTGAGCCGCAATATGGAAATAGTGGGAATAATAAAGAGCGTTCACAAATGGAATTGTGAACAACTTGTTACCACTCAAACTAGTAGTGGACCTAAAAGGGTTGCTAAGAGGGCAACTACTAGGACAAGGGAAATGATGGAGGCTTAGCCCATTGTCACCACAACTAAGGCTCTGCCTTTCACTAATTTCACCGATGGGTGGAGTCTCATAGTTTAGGAACTCACTTGTAGAGTATAGGCAATGAACTCAGGAAGTGACCCTCAAACCCTTTCCTGCTGACAAAAATAAAGAGTGGGACTTGCTTTCCTTCTAAGAAAGTGAATTTATCTTCTAGGGAGAGAAGAGGGGGATTGAAGGGTTGAGGGAGAAGAAAAGACTTATAAAGGAAGTTCTCAATCCCTAAAACTTTGGGAACTTGGATTCCCAAATGGTCCCCGATGAAAGGCCTTTCACACCAAATGGGACCACACGGGGCCAGGGACTCAAATTTCATGTTCGGGATGGAATTTACCAACCAATGATGCTCACAGTACCTGACAAGGTGAGGGGAAAGTGGGATCAGACAAGAAGCTATCGATAGGTCAAATTGATCTTACTAGGTTCTATCCGGGGCCACCTAAGCAAAAATTGATCCTAGAGCTAGGGCTTGAGGTATATGAATATTCCACTCGTCTTAATTGGCCCAAGTTCTCGAGGAGAGTGAGGGTACCGAACAATGCAACATCTCTAGGAGATAGAAGTTTTCCTCTATCTAGATTCCTAGAAATTGTTGCCTCAGGTGACCTAATGGGGCTAGATTCTAGGAATGTAAATTTTTTTTTCTTTAACTCTAAATCTCCAAATTCATCAAATTATATCCCGTATTCAAACCCGAACCTCTATGTTAACCATTCAAGATAAGGCCGAGAACTTATCGTAGAACCATCACCTACATGTAGTGATCTTATTCTGTGAGAAAACAACCTACTTTCAAGAAGACACTAAAGGTAAACACTCGCCAAGATTTTCCATACAACCCAAAGTTGAGAAACCACATATACATCAACAATTTTTTTCTCTTCAGATTTGTGACTTAGAAGAGCTTTGTCCGACCACCTGGTTGCTCCTGCAGTCACCCAAGAAAGCTCCTCTAGCATCATCCTCTTCTCTTGTAGTACCTAATTAGTAATTTAATTAACCATACCAGCTTTCGATCATGTAGGTATTTCAAATATACTTCCAATAAGCATAAAGCTTTCATGTTAAAAAATCACGTCAAAATACTTTAGACTATGATGCAAAAAATACAAAGAAACTCACTAACACTCAAAGGACAAACAAATTCAAACCTCTACAAAGTATAAATAGATATCTGATAACCATTCCACCACAAAAATGTGCTTAACTAAAGAAAATTCTAATTACCGTGCTTTCAAGACAAAAGCTTTCAAGGGCAAGTGATGTTATAAACATACCCCTAACACCTCGTGAAAATCAATGTGTATAAGTAGACCATCATAAGGCTCATTTTAAACATCATTATCATTTTATAAATCATTTTTATCAAATCAACAAGCAAGCAACAATCGCATTCAATTCCATTGAAGCAAAGTATATGCAGGCCCATATACTTATTATGAAGCTATCTAGATTTGCAACTTGATTGTAGAGTCAACCAATCACTTGTTGAAGCCCAATATTGTCTCCTTGTGAGAATCAAAGTTACATCAAGCTCTATGAAAATCCAATGTGTCATGTCCATTTCAAACACATTGATATTCAATACAATTTCCTAAGATTCGAAGTTCATTAGGGAGTTGGTAGCGTTTGGACCACATTCTCGACAAAAGTTGCATATGGTTAATAGTTTGACAAAGCTCCTAACAAAGGGGAAGTTGCATATGGTTAACGCTAGTCATATCTCGTAGAAGGAATATTATAAGCATAATTTACTAGAAAACAAAAGAACATTATCAAAGGAATAGTCATGAGAATGCAGTCGCATTAAAAGGATATTTACATGCATGATTTTCTAAAAGTTTAACAACCAGCCCAAGGAAAGAAAATCAAGGGGAGGGTTTGTCAGGCTTCATCAAAGCACTGATCCTAAGATTTTCCTAACAAACAAAAAATTTAAAAACTAGAATTTTCCCCGCTATGAAATGACAAACGTAAATATTACAAGGATCGGACACTTGTTTTTCTAAAGCAACCATCGCTTGATGCGGTGCCTCGTGATAACCGTGATTGCACTTTAAAACCGCCCAAATTTCATATCTTTCTTCATACTCTTCTTGTATAAACAATTCATACCATCATTTTCATACTTTCATAAGCAAGGGTTTCCATATGTTTTTGAATCGTAGGAGAAAATTTTACACTTTAAAAACTACCAACTAAACCTATAAATCTACAAACAAATTTTTAAAGTCCAAGCTTTCATTCTTTGATAATCTTAATGACTCTCTTTTTTCAAAGGATGTTTGCATTATGCCTAGAAAATATAAGGTAACTTGGTGTGAAGTTGTGAATTGATAATCTCACGGCGCATTTCAAGACTTATGGACAAGAAGTGGACATATATTAGTTACTACATTCAAAGAAAAGTCCTCCCTACGTATATTATAAATAACTGGAAATTGCTGCATTTAACTTCAATATCCATACTCCGAGAAGCATACTCGTTTTTGAGGAGTACAAGCTTTTCTCTAAACAATTGGAAATAGTCTCCCACTAAGTCCCGTGCTAACATCCTTACAATGTATGATGTATTTCGTAGTTTTTTTATTAAGAACAATGTAGATTTCATGCAAATAAGTGTGCATTAACATTAACAACTACAAGTACTCGCTGATTTGGCTGCAGGTATGTGTGTGGACTGCATTCTTGTTGGTTTTGTTGGCCATTCGGTGCATGCTCAATTATCACCAGTTTACCAGTAGCCGAGAACTTTTTTGGGGTGCTTTTGTTTAGAGAACTTATCGCTGAGATGTATTTTTTTTTTAGATTTAAAAAAATATTCTTTAGTAGGTTATGCACTTAAGGCACACTCAAACCTAAAGGCTTTTCTCTCTAGCCTTCAGTAGTCTCTACAGGTCGATTGTATATTATTTGTGTGCTAATCAAATTTTATATTAATTTAAGAAACATAGTAATCGCCGTAAAAGAGAGCCGTAACGGATTGTGTGCCATGTTAGGTTCTCGAAATGCTATAACATGTGAGAAGTAATGAACCAAAACCTCTCATTGCAATTATGAACCAAAACATAGTGCCATAACACTTACCTTATGTGACCCCGAAATATTGATTTGCGCATCAAATTTAGGACATTAGTACATAGACAATGAACCTATCTACCCTACATCGATATGACCTTGAAATTTGAGTATACTTCGACCGAGATATCATATGTAAGGAAGTTTGATACATCGATATTGCCACGATGTATTGGTCTTAACATTGACACATTCAACCTCCATTGACATTGAAATTACACATAGACCACAATGTAAGATAGACCTTTTGCATTTAGACTTCACAAGTGTTTTGGGCATTGATATGTTGACCTCGTGTTACAGCGTATCCAATGTTCTTGAGCTAGTTCATCCTACATCTTAAATCTTAGGACCCTAAAACTTTAAACGCATTATACCAAAATGTGAAGGCTTTAAACCTTGAACCTCGCTTATTAAGAAATATGAACACTAAATAATTTTTAAAGCCCCAAAATCCATGATGGACATTGGTTAAAATGTCCTCAAGATATATCCAACCTATCTACAAGGGTAGTTATGCACACGTATATTCATAAATAGCCCATTGTAAGCTCACATTCCATACTATGACCCAATTACCTTTTGAAAATGACTCAAAAGCATTGCAACATGCTTAACAGCCTCCATTGACGTAATATTCCATACTATGACACAATTAGCTTTTAAATGATTCTAAGCATTGTAGTATGCTTTAAGAAATGACCTTTTGAAAATTATTTAAAAATGTGGTGAAACACTTGAGGAGCTTTGGCATTGTTTTATAAACCGTACTTAAGGACTCTTTGATATCTCTTGGAAATATAAGAGAAATGATTCTTAGAATCACTGCAGATGTCAGAATCCTGCCTTTTGAAATGATTCTAACAAAAAGGTAGCACACTTGGAGGAAGTTTTGGCATTAAAGATAAATTCAATGAAGGACTCAAAGATATATCTTAGAAAAATAAATTTCTTCTAAATTACTAGGACGTTGTTGGAAAGGCTTTTATAAAATTTCTTCATGTACATTCAAGTTCCATATATCAATTAGGGGCCTTTGGTCCGATCTACACTTTTATAGAGGCAAACTTCATTTCACTATATCTATATCGCAAGGAGATGCAAGTTTTTTGTGGGAAAGGGATTTGAAGATTATTGATCATCTCTGTGAAAGTAATAGACCTCATTGAAGTCTACCATATGTGCACTCCATATCGTCGCATCTAGAGTTGATTTCTCTCACAGAAGTCTAATACGAAATAACTGTCTTTGTGGTATAACTAATAATATATGAAAGGAATATTTTTCATGTAATAGTATTGACTAACAAGCATTCATTGCGTGCATATTAACATTCACCCCTTGAAAAAATTCATTCTTTAAATTTTCCAATCACTTAAGTTATTCAAACATGAATCTTCCATTGAAATTGGTCAATAATCCTTACGTAAAAATGGGGAAAAAATAGCAATAGGATTAATAAAAGTCGCATTTTTTTCTTTCTTGAGGCTTTACCGATAAATGCTATTAAAAAATGAGTATCAAAATGCACCGCAGATTGAATCCTTACCGCAAGCTCAAACACCGTCATCCACTACAATATGTGGCATCATCCATTCCCATTTTCTATATCGGCCTTTTGTTAATTCTTGGGGTGGCTGAACCTAATCGTGCTTATGTATACATTCATGTACAAATTTTCCAAATATAGAGAAGACCTTAGGCACAAAGTTGTTTCGGCTTGGACAACGTGGTGGTATGTACTTCAAATTTGATCACCTTGTGTCAACAAAGGCAAATTCATTCTAAATTGCAATAGTAGAATGTTCGATACTTCTGCGCACGATGTATTCCCTCGTATTTTTTATTAAGAACAATAGAGAGATTTATGAAAATAAGTGTGCATTCACATTAAATAACCACAAGTACTGGCTGATTATACACAATGGTATGTGTGTGGAGTGCATTCTTTGTAGGTTTTCATTGCCATTCTGGGTATGCTTAATTATCACCGTGTGTTTACCGTGTAGCCGGAGAACTTTTTTCAGATGCTTTTGTTCATGAGAAATTACTGAGATGAGTTTGTTGTTTAGATTTAAAAAGAGTCTTTAGTAGGTTATGCACCTAATGCACACTCAAACCCAAAGGCTTTCTCGCCTTAAGTAGTCTTGTGTCGATTGCATATTATTTGTGCTAATCACATTTTATATTAATTTAAGTAGCATAGTAAGCAAGATAAAAGAGAGGCAGAAATTTAATTGTGTGCCATGTTAGGTTCTCGGAAAATGCTATAACATGAGAAGTAATGAACTAAAAACCTTCATCGCAATTATGAACCAAACATAGTGCCACAACACTTACCTTATGTGACCCCGAAATATTGATTTGTGCATCAAATTTAGACATTAGTACATATAGATAGTAAACCTATCTACCCTACATTGATATGACCTTGAAATTTGAGTATACTTCGATCGAGATATCATATTTGACGAAGTTTGATACGTTGACATATCGCCGCGATGTATTGGTCTTAACATTGACACATTCAACCTCTATTGACATTGAAATTACACATAGACCACAATGTAATATAGAAATTTGGCATTTAGACTTCACAAGTGTTTTGGGTATTGATATGTTGACCAAGTTATTAGCAAGATCCAATTTCCTTGAGCTAGTTCATCCTACATCTTAAATCTTAGACCCTAAAACTTTAAATGCATTATACCAAAATGTGAAGGCTTTAAACCTCAACCCTCGCTTATTAAGAAATCTTAAACACTAAAATACCCTTTAAAGCCCCAAAATCCGTGATGGACATTGGTTAAAATGTCCTCAAGAGATATCCAACCTGCCTACAAGGGTAGTTATGCACACAGATATTCATAAATAGCCCATTGTAAGTTCACATTCCATACTTATGACCCAATTAACTTTTGAAAATGACTAAAAGCATCGCAATATGCTTAAATAGCCCATTGGACGTGCACATTCGATAATTTGACCTAATTAGCTTTTAAAAATTATTCTAAGCATTGTAGTATGCTTTAAGAAATGACCTTTGAAAACGATTGTAAAAAAATGGTGAAACACTTGAGGAGCTGCATTATAGATAAACTACAATTAAGGATTCCTTGATATCTCTTGAAATACAAGAGAACATTTGAGAATCATTGCAAGATGCTTTAACCGGGCCTTTTGAAAAATGATTCTAACAAAAAAGGTAGCACACTTGAGGAAGTTTTGGCATTAGAGATAAACTCCAATCGAAGGACTCGAGATGTATCTTAGAAAAATAAATTTGTTCTAAATTAATAGGACGTTGTTGGAAAGGATTTTGGCAGTTTTCCCATGTACATTCAAGTTCCATATATCAATTAGGGGCCTTGGCCTGATCTACACTTTGACAGAGGCAACTTCTATTTCACTATATCTATATCGCAAGGAGATCTAAAATTTTGTGGGAAAGGGATTTGAAGATTATTGATCATGTCCGTGAAAGTAATAGACCTCATTGAAATCACTTCATATGTGCACTCCATATTGTCGCATCTAGAGTTGATTTCTCCAGGGAATTCTAATACCAGTCAAGTTGTCTTTGTGGCATAACTAATAATATATGAAAGGAATAGTTTTCATAATAAATATTGACTAACAAGCATTCATTGGGTGTGCATATTAACATTCACCCCTTGAAAAATTCATTCTTTTTTAAATTTTCCAATCACTTAAGCTATTCAAACATGAATCTTCCATTGAAATTGGTCAATAATTCGCGTAAAATATGGGAAAAAAATAGCAATAGCATTAATAAAATATGCATTTTTTTCTTGCTCGAGGCTTTACCGATAAATTCTATTAAAAACTCGAGTATCAAAATGCACCGCATTGAATCCTTAATGCGCTCAAACACCGTCATCCACTACAATATGTGGCATCATCCATTCTATTTTCGGAGGTCACTTTGTTAATTTTTTGGGGTGGCTGAAACTACCGATCGTGTTTTTATGTATACATTCATGTACAACTTTGTCAAAGATAGAGAAGACTTAGGGCCCAAAGTTGTATCTAGCTTGGATAGGGTGGTATGTACTTCAAATTTGATCACCTTCACAACAAGTTACAAATTCATTCCCATCAAGAATAGTAGAATGTTTGATACGTATAAAGATTTACGTATTCCCTCGTAGTATTTTTTTAAGAATAGTAGATATTTATACAAATAAGCGTGTTATCTCACATTAAATAACTACAAGTACTTCCGCCGATTATACATCTAGTATGTGTGGATCGGTGATATTATTTGTGCTAATCAGAATTTATATTAATTTAAGCAAAGATAGTAGGTAGCGTAAAAGAGAGGCATAAATTCTGATTGTGTGCCATGTTAGGTTCCGGAAATTTACAAAATGTGAGAAGTAATGAACCAAAACCTCTCATTGCAATTATGAACCAAAACATAGTTCCATAACACTTACCTTATGTGACCCCTGGAATATTGATTGCGATCACCTAGGACATTAGTACACATAAACAAGGGAACCTATCTACCCTACACCGATATGACCTTCAAATTTGAGAGCATTGATCGAGATATCATCTTTGAAAAAGATTGATACATTAACATATTGCCACGATGTATTGGTCTTAACATCGATACATTCAGCCCATTGACATTTAAATTACACAAGATGTAGACTACAATGTAAGATAGACCTTTAGCATTTAGACTTCACAAGTGTTACACAAATAATTTGTCACCGTCCCTACCATTCCCCGTCCGCACATTGGAGGGCCCATTATGTGACCCGTGAGCAATGTCATGCCTTGAAACCATCATCATTTCATTCCTCTAAACATGAGCTTCAATTGCCCTGGGGACATCTCCTTGCAAAAAACCACATAAAAACATCCCTTCTTGCATCGGCGCTGCAGCCGCTCATCACTCGCACCAATGAGGAAAATCCTACAAAGAGGCCGGTCGAACCGGAACCGTCCCGCAGCTCATTGCTACTGTGGCCCAATTTAAGGAGTGTTTTTTAAATAAGAAAGGCGTGAATTTTTGTTTCAACAAACTCGGTAACTGCTATCTATCTTGAGTTGGGAGGTTTGACCGGAGTTCGATGGAAGGGAAGTGGTTTTCCACCTCATGGAAGCTCCTTGATGATAGGGCCAATCCCACAATTATAGGGATCCCAACTCCCCTTCCTCTTCTATAAAAGCTTGTCCATTGCCATTGCAAGCTAGTCTTGGAAGTGCCTAAGCTAATCTCCAAATTCCCAAGAGCCTTCATGCCGCAAGAGCCCCACTTTTCCCTTAAGGCCGACTCAAGGTAAGGAGACTATCGTCGAGAGAATCTAAGAGAGGCTTGTCTTATCCCCGGTAGGTTTTTGTGAGACGTGAACGATCGGAGACCTTCCGGGTTGAGACCTCGGCTGTCGAACATTGGTTGTAATTTTTCATTGCTTATTAATGAATGACTACCGGTTATGGTTCCACTCTGTTTTTCACTTATGATAATGATGAGTTATATCCTTTTCTCTCGATCGATATATAGTTGTGTATTCTCGGGATTTTATGCTTGTATTCATGTTGTTTCGCATGTGCAAGTGTCCATTCGTGGGAGATCGTGGGGATCGTGATTTGCCGAGGCTGAGAAACAGAACGCCGTCTCTTCTACAAATCATGCTAATCGGACTCCGTGCAGGCCTCCGGGCTGCGGGGTCCGTTTATTCAATTAGAACTCGCGTTGTAGCATTTGATGATCGTTTCCAGACCCGTGCCGGGGCTAGTAGGATCGCCCGTCCGCGTAGGATTTACCTCCTCAACAATTTGGCGACTCCGCCAGGGATCATCTAGCTTTGATTGTCTCGTTTTGATCGTTCCCGTTTCGATTGTTTCACGGTTTTCCCCCGTTTTCAAGCTGGCCTTCCGAGCCAGGCTATTTTCTCGAGTGTTTGGCTTTGGGTTCAGCCCCGTAGAATCGATCTGACCTCTCTTCTTTTCCAAATTTTGACCTTTTCATAGTTGGCTTGATTGGCGCGAGTTTAGCCCCCGACGGGGGCCGCGCCCGCCATGCTAGCTTGCCGCTTCATCACTCGCGCGCCATCCCCCGGCTCCGGCGCGGGGATTGCCACGTAAAATCACGCCATTTCCCGTAGGTGGTAGGGTTACCCTTGTTTGGAAGCTTCTTTTGGCTTCCAAGATTTCCTTTGCTTCTAGGTTTGTTTTGGATTTTTCTTGAAGTGGTGAGTCCGGTCTGGGAGAAATTCTTTTGTTTTTTCATTTTCTCGTGCGTTGGTGCTTGCTGTCGTCAGAAACCCACGCCAATTGGCCATCGCGCTAGTTGTTAGTCGAAATTCGCGCCGCTGGAGCTACTTGTCCATGTACAAGTCGAGCTAATTTCAGGATGTATGAAAATTGAGACCTTTTCCCTAAATCCTTCACCAAAGGTGTCTTTCCTTCCTAGTTTTTTCACCGTATGAGCATAGATTACATTGCTCATTGTTCAAATGTCTTCTTCCATGATTGTTTGATGTAAAAGGGAATGAATGCCTTTGCTTTGGATCTCTCTGCTTTGGAAGTCCTCTTTGTGTTTGACCTCATATGTCTTGTCGCCTTTTGAGGGATTTCGTGACAAAGTGTTTGAAACAACGACGCATTCTTAGTGTTTGTTTACATCTCTTTTGCATTCATCCTTCATTAAGGAGATTTGCATTATTTTAGCTTCTCGTCTCATAGTTTTCTTTTCGTTTAAAAATGCATTAGATCACATTGCATCGAAAAGTATTTTTGGAGATCCATCATTGAACTTAGATTACATCGTTTAATGATTGAAAGCTAGAAATCGCTTTGTGTGCATTCTTTCATTGAAAGCATGCATTAAGTAGATTCTCATTTCATCGAAAAAATGCATTGAGTGCATTCTTATTATTTGAAAAGAAAAAGGAAATTGTGCATAGATTACAATTGCATAGTTTTCGAAAGAGGATTTTGCACAGACATATATCGCATTATTCACATCGTTGAATGTTTGAAATTAATTTTGATAGTGAAAGTCATCTAGTTTGAAAAGATTGCTTTGCAATGTTGTTGTTTGTTGCATCATTGTTTGAAACTCTTCCTTTGACTAGATAGCATTCATCGAATTGAAATATTTCTTTTCTTACATAGTCACGCATATGAGATTGTCATATGACATACACTAGGGCCTTGAACCGAAACATAATTGAAGATCAACCATAAAATTTACTCAATTTACCTAAGGAAGCATTGAAACATTAACGAACATTTAGGAGTTCTAGGTTAGAGACGTGTTCCGTCGTTAAACCTAGTAGCTGTCGCTTCTCTGGCTTTAGACAAGACTAGTACGAACTTGTGCTCCCCCGTACCGTCGCGTATATAAAGGAGACCCCACTAGGTTTCTATCCTTTATCCATAGGAAGCCGAGTCTACCGCCCTATACCCATGATACAATCGAACACATCATTCGGGAGATTGCTCGTACGTACGTTAAGTCCTTGGTTGATTTCTCTTTCATTTCGAAACCAAGGTGTATATCATAGCCTACTGCTATTTGGTACACCCTTTGCCTAGCATTCCCGAGTAGTCATTTCATCTTTTCCGACTCCCTCTTTGAGTTTAAAAAGGTCATCAAGCGCTTTGTCTTTCATGCTTGTTTCAATCAGAAGAGATAGGAGTCAATTTTTTCCCGTTTCTCGACTCTTAAAAGATGAAACTCGTAGAGTTTTGTTTCAATGTTTTAAAATTAACTACCCACGAAATATTCCCGGTTAAAGTTAGTCTCCTTAGGGTGTTGTTCGAAGATCGTTTCGATGGAAACTTTTCTTCGGGAGTTCACTAACCAAGGAATCCTCCATGGAACTCGGGTCCGTTTCCTTTGGAAATGTTGGTGCTCCTCATATGGCAACGTTGTCCCTTCCCGGGTTAATCAAGGTTCGTTTGGTTGTTTTCAACCTCCGTGGTACCGAATGTCCCGCTACTATTCAATCAAGCTCCTCCGCCCGAACAACATCATGTTGATTCCAAGGTGGACCTCTCCCCTTCTTTGCTCGTTTCTACGTCCTCCTCTTCTACTTCGCTCGGTGAATGTCTCGGATTCAAGTAACCGTGGCTAAGAAGAAGAAGAAGAAGACGAAGAAGAATAATTTCGATAAAGGAGAGGCTAACTCTACTTCGCTATTGTGCCTAAGAAGTCTCCTCTTGATAAACCTTACAACCCTCCACGAAAGTCAAGTTCTCGCATGTCAGGCATGGGAGACCATCTTCTTCGAGACTCGCCCGTACTCTCAAGGTGCTTGAAGCATGGTCCGACCTGGCCGCCCGCCATTGCCTTTGGCTTCCGTGAGTCGTTGGGGTAACATCTTCGCCTAGTGCTTCCGTAAGGCTCCTACAGCGGTAATATTACCAATCCCCTCGTAAGTCAGGTGAAGGGCACCATGCCATTCACCTTTTTCCGTATATGGATGAAGACAAGCGAGTTTTGGACAACTCAAATTATATTTCTACACCATGCCTCCTGAAATGTTATAAACAACTTTCTTTGATTCCTTCCACCAAATCGATCCTACCGCTGGTCAAGAGTCATCCTTGGTCAATCCCGCTCCCCGAGAAATTCAAATTGTGAATCCGTCTCGACCAACCATTGGTCGGGGACTCCATGAGTCGTCCCTTCTATGGTGCACCAGTTCTTCCGTGGAGAGTGGATCTCATACCCTCAGTTCTTCTTGTTTCTTCTCGTATTCTTCGACTTCGGGAGAAATATTCTCCCCGTCCCTATATCTCGCCAGTTGCTCCTCCACCTCCCGTGATGGAGATCCCGGAGGATACCCTCCCACCTTCGAGATGGAGGTCAGCGTAGGATGCTCATTCTTCTTCCGCAACACTGTGGAAGACCATATCCTTGCTCGATGGTAGTTCCTTCAAGTAGTTTGGTCGCTTCCTTTCGATTGGAGTCGATTTGCAGGATACCGCCTTCCGTCTTATGTGCCTTTCGAGATCACGCATGCCTTTGGTCCGTTGTACCCAACACCATTATAGATGAGGGCTCGTTAGTGTTCTATCCTTGACTACTTAGCAAGCCGCTTTGCGCCCGTTATGTAATATGTTGGCTTTTAACAGAAGAATGAGGAACCGTTAGGATCCTTCCAAGGTTACCTATTACTTTGGGAGGTAAACCGTCCATATGGATGTGATGGTCATTCCGGCCCCTCGGGATTTCAATCTCCGCTCCGGGGTGCGATTACACCTATGCCATGGGAGCGCCATCTCCTCCTTTTCGTGTGGCCTCGTTTTCCGCATGAAGGACTCGATCGACACCATCGATCACTTTCGTTCTTTGGTCTTGATATGGTAGTCGGCTCACCATCATCCCTTCCTCGGTTTTTATCCACCCATTGTATCTTCCCCAACGCAGGTCAACTATGTTGCTACCTACCCCGTGCCTGGGTGTTCTCGCTGATAATGCTATCGTGCACTGCGTCGGGGGCATTGGGTCCTGACTTCCATGATGTTTTCCTTCCATCAGGAGTGGAACTCTTGGAAGCGATGACTTCTTGTTCATTATGATGAAGTCCGTTGGAGCATAGTTCATTTTCTTGTGTCAAGCTCCTTAAAAAATGAAACAAGGGTGTCCGAGGATAGTTCTTTTAATGTGTCAACCTCGTTAAAATAATGAAACACGTTCCCGTTCAATTCGATTCTTTTTTTAGATCTCGTAAAATCCCAAATAGTCTTTTCCTCGATCTTGTAACTTGAACCTTCACTCCATCTTCCTTTCATATGGATTGAAGCTTGGGGGCATGTACCTTGAATTGAGTCACCATACCGTGGGGCATGCTTAATTTTTCACATAGTTTATTTCCGTTTCCTAAGCTTGTGTAAAAATGAAACCGGTTTCAAGCATAGTTTATCTTTTTTTCTTTCCATCGTCATTATCCGCTCGCCGATCATATGCCTTCACTTGATTGTTTTACCCATTCTCGAGGAATCGCCGCGATGAGTGGTCTTGTTAGCCACCAACCTTATTTTTTTTTTAGCAAGCCTCCACCATTTCCGTAACCGCCGCATACCCTTTATAACACTCGTTCCTCTAGGAGGAGTCAACTTTCGCCCTTTTTCTCGACTCTCTAAACATGAAAGATTGTCGAGGCCCCGTCATTTCGATCTCGTTAAAGTGGTTGCAAATTGACATCTACAAGATACGTTTACCCCTTTTTCTGCCGGGATAGATTGATTACGAAAAGGAATACCCTAGCCTATCGCGACTAGGAGGTTTTCCTGATATTGTTTTCTACCTTTTCGGATCCGGGGAACTATTTACAAAAAGGGACTCTTAAGTTTACTTTTCTGCCGTCTTTTCAAACTCTCTAAACATGAAAATACGCCGAGTTCTTCCTTTGTCGACTCGTTAAAACCTCGATGACATCTGGATCTGGGTCAAATGACGATATTCGAGTTCCTCCTTCCTAGGGCTCGTTAAATGTACTAGGATGGATTCGTTCGAAGGACGAATTTATATGACAAGCATATGGTATCCTCTTCAAGCTTGTGTAAAAATAAAGAGGTACTTCGCCAAGCATGGTGGGGAAAGATGGAACCATTATCATCGTCGTGTCGCCAGCATGTCGCTCTTGAACATGGCACTTGTCCGCATTCGTGTCGGGTTGGGGACATCTCAACTCGTTTTTTCACTTGCTTCCGTGGGTTTGGGTAATCCTTTTTGACCTCTCATTCGAAGCCATTGCCTCTGCCACCATGACCTCTCGATCCGTTGATGTCAACATCGCCAAGTCCACCGTCGTGCTATTTACATGTTCAAGAGAAGTTGACCGCAAGTATCAACCTTCCTTTGATTCTCATATGATCCTCGATTCACAAAAACAATATCATGTTCCTATGTCTCGTATCGATGATGTGGGAAACATTATGGCCCACCTTCGATCAAGGTCACTTCCTCGTTGACTCTACCGTCATTCAGAAGCCGATCTAGAGACTCCTTTATGGTACTCGGGAGCCTACATGCCTCAATGGCAAAGTTCGTCGCATTCGACGAGAGGTTTTCATCATTGGCCTCCGACGAGTGATTCTACAAAGGTTCGATGCCATCTCATTGATTCACATGCCATAGATTGTACCTATAGTACGTTGAGGGCCATTTTTATTAGTGGTGTCTTCCGCGCCCGTTAACGCCGCATCATTGGCCGGTAATCGTGATGCCTTCGCATGTTTGACTTCGGCCTACATGTTCGCATGCTTGGAACTTGTACTTTGTTTGGGTTGAGATGGAGCGAAAGACCCCGGATTGTGTCTCGTTGTAATCCAGGCCGCGATATTGTGGATTATTATGATTATTTACATGACTTATTCAATGGATGGCCGCGACTATACCCGAGTCTATTTATTGATCCTCACCGGGATGGTTGCGCTCATACTCCTCGGATCCGGATTGTAGTATACTCGTTTCGGTCGGTTGCACGCATACCACATATACATCATGTACTTGAGATATCGCTTGTATTCCTCCACGTTGTGCTCTTCTCGATGGCGAGCTTCTCGCTTGACGTTGCTCGTAAAGCATTTCACTCTCTCTCTCTCTGGCCTCATGCTTTAGGGGGCATCTCAGCAGCCGCAATTTGTCACCGTCCCTACCATTCCCCGTCCCGCACATTTGAGGGCCCATTATGTGACTCCGTGAGCAATGTCATGCCTTGAAACCATCATCATCGCATTCCTCTCAAACATGAGCTTCAATTTCCCTAAAGACATCTCCTTGCAAAAAACCATAAAAACATCCTCCTTCTGTATTGGCAATGTGTAGCCGCTTATCACTCGCGCTAATGAGGAAAATACTACAAAGAGGCCACGCCAATCGGCGCTCGTCCCGTAGCTGCGCCGCGCCACTCAATTTAAGGAGTGCTTTAAAATAAGAAAGGCGGAATTTTTGTTTCAACAAACCTTTAAATCGGCTATCTATCTTGAGTTGGGAGGTTTGGCTCCGGAGTTCCATGGAAGGGAAGTGCTCTGCCACCTCTCATGGAAGCTTCCCCCTGATGATAGGGAAAATCCCAAATTATAGGGATCCCAACTCTTCCTCCTTCTATAAAAGCTTGTCCATTGCCATCAGTAAGCTAGTCTTGAAGTGCCTAAGCTTTGAATCTCCAAATTCCCAAGAGCCTTCATATTGCAAGAGCCCCTCATTCTTCCCTTAAGGCCGACTCAAGCAAGGAGACTATCGTCGAGACCTTAAGAGAGGCTTGTCCTATCCCCGGCAGATTTGCGAGACGTGAACGACTAGAGACCTTCCGAAGGAGACCTCAAAGACGAACACGGTTGTACTCTTTCGATCGTTTATTAATGAATGCTTACCGGTTATGGTTCCACCGTTTTTCACTTATAATAATGATGATATTTCCTTTCGATCGATATATAGTTGCGTATTCGATTTTTTATGCTTGTATTCGTGTTGTTTCTCGTATGTACAAAAGGTGTGTCCACTACCTGAGATCGTGGGGATCGTGATCTCCGCCGACGCCGAGAAACGGAACGTTGTCTCTTCTACGAATCATAGCACCGGACCTGTGCAGGACTCCGTCATTGGTCCGTTTATTCACAATTAGAACTTTCACCGTAGCATTTGATGATTGTTGCTAGACCCGTGTTGGGCTAGTAGGGATCGCTCGTCCGCAAGAGGGGATTTACCTCCTCAACAAGTGTTTTGGGCATTGATATGTTGACCTCGTATAGTAGCAAGATTAATGGATTAAAATAAAAGTGAGAAGTAGAAAGAGCTTCATTAATGGGATTAAATACCATCACCCTAGTTTTACTAACTTAAGCAATTCGTGTGTCTAATATCACAAAACCAACCTGTGGACAACCCGCCACTAAAATCTTCCTAGGGATAAGGCCAAAAGAACTACTTGATCCGCAAAAAGGAGCAAGGATATCAAAACATGATGAGGAATCACACTATCATTAGCATATGCAAAGCTCCTTAAGGACTTGTTCCACTTATCAATTCAGATTCTAAAGTGTAAGAGAGAGGGTGCATATGTGCTCGATAAGCCAAATGTGTGCTTCCGAGCATCAAAAACAAAGGAATAAGAAAAATATCAAAATGAAGAAAGAATTTAGCTAACACTTAACAAATGTAATCAAAAATATTATTCTCATAGGATTAATATATGGTCCTCAATTATCACTAATTTCCGCATTTTTTTGTGTCAAAGGTCTAAAATCGGCTCAATCACCAAAGGTATCACTCGGTTCCATCCAACCTTGGTGACCTTCAAATATCATGTTTTGAAGATTTTGAGGCTTGAGCCTAATTTCTTCGGAGCTTGTTGTACTTGTCACATCAAGCCCAATTTTACCAATAAGTCTTGTTAAGATCATCACATACATCCCTTCCGTGGCATATAAAAACAACCATTGTTTGCAAAGAGTCTTGAAGAAATAGTCTAGTTTCATTTTGTGATGACTAACTACGACCATATTTGATATTTACATACTAACAAAGTTAATATCTACTTGTCAAATAGTAACAGTTTATGGGGGACTCAAAGCTATGTAACCGCATTAACTATAATAAATCTCATGTTAATATGGATAAGTCTAAGTCCGTGCTATGTGAAATACTACCATCAAAGGTTTATTTCAAGATAAATTGCATTCTTATCCAGAGGTTCTTTCCCAAGATTAACAAAGCCATCTGGATTGTAAATGCTTATACCGAGTGAGCTAAGTACCTTCAACTTTAAACAAATGTTTTATGGATTTCCTATCTTTAGAGAAAGAATCCTCAAAGGAAAAGATGAGGATGTGAGCATCAAAAGAGAAATGAAGTAGTGGGAGTGACTAATCGAAATATCGATACAACATATGGTCAACTAATCGAAAAAAGCAAACTTGTTAGAAAAACAAAACACAAAAGCAAAGGGTACCTATCACATCTTGAAGTGGTCACCCAATTAAGTGAATCTATATAAGAAAGAGGTAAACCTTAAAGATAAATTCAATGTAAAGTGGTTAGGCCCCAAACTCTACTTAAACAATGACATGCTAAGAGGAAGATTCCATGTAGAAAATTGCACTAAAGCATAATAATGTGAACTCTTTCCACTCATATAACCAAGACTTCATCACACCATACAAAATTATGGATTTGATGACAACATCAAAGACCCTCATCCCGAAAAGATATCCTAAACGTGAATCTAGAAATATTGCGAACGTGAATGAGAAGCATACCCTTGCACCAAGACACTATAAGAGAGACATGTAAATTGCACTCCTAAATGCTATGCATTAGTTGTTCTCTACAAGAAAAGTGAGAAGTAGAAAGAGCTTCGTTAATGGGATTAAATACCATCACCCTAGTTTTACTAACTTTAGCACCAGGTGTTCAATATCACAAAACCAACCTAAGGAGTCAACCCGACACTAAAATCTTCCTAGGGATGAGGCCAAAAGAACTCGCTTGATCTCGCAAAAAGGAGCAAAGAAATCAAACATGATGAGGAATCACACTATCATTAGCATATGAAAGCTCCTTAAGGACTTGTTCCAGCTTATCAATTTAGATTCAAAAGTGTAAGAGAGAGAGTGCATATGTGCCTGATAAGCCAAATGTGCTTCGAGCATCAAAAACAAAGAAATAAGAAAAATATTAAAATGAAGAAAGAAGTTGGAAAATATCTATCATTATCAAGTGCAGGATGGATAATTTAAATGGTTTCATAGTTGTTTAAGCCTTAATTGAAAGGGATTCTAGCTATCAAAGAAAATCATAGATAACTTGCAACCCTTACACAACATTTACAAAGCATGATAAGATAGTATATATCTAGTGATAAGGCTTCTATATATCCACTACAAACAATAACCAAACAATAGCAAGAACATCACAGCATATTTGATGTAAAAAAATATAGCTTAAAGAAGTATAATAAGAATCATGTATCCAACATCTTAACCATGATATTAATCACAAGTAAGCTATCACAATCAGGTCCGTAATCCTAAAATGTTTGGGATAGTAATTTACCAATTCATTGTTCTCTCAATCATTGATCAATTCAATGTCACTACTCTTCCAACATATAAAAGTGTTAAGTGCATCCGCTAAATACTCGCATTGACTACTTCTACGTTTAAGCTTAATTTCACAATATGAATCAACCAAGATTGATTGTGGGCACACAAAATAATATCCTTCTCCCTAATACTTCTCCATTGGGCATGACAAAATTTGGTTCCGTTGTTTTTTATGTAACCATTTGCAACCTTCACTCTCGACCATTAAAATATGTAAGTGAACATTTTTTCCCCTTCAATCCCGTATTTGAAGGTAGTAATTGTGGGTTGACCCCGCAAATAAACAAATTCTTATAAGATTCCATAGAATAAAAAGATAATATTAAAAAAGAAAATAAACAAGTATAAAACTTACCCGTGTTATTGAGTCACCAATTGGGTCATGAATGGCCTTGTCCCGAAGTCAATGGAGTTTGTTCTAGTGAAGCCCGACTAGGACTTAAGGAACTCTCGCTAAAAAATAAATAGTTTGAATGTGATACCATGAAATCGAAGATGAACGGTTAAGCTACGTAAATAATATTTCATTAATTACATATCTATAACAATACAATCCCGTTCATATTGGGCAATTGTGCTTTTAAAATTTCAATCTTCAAAGATGGCATACATCAACAATTAAATAGCCTACACGTAATTATTACATTGTTGTTTGGTTCCTCGATTAACTCGACCATTTTCTTTTTCCCACCTCCATGGCATCTTTCCATTGCATTAATTCTTCAACAATCGCCTTCAATATTCCAAGTTCCTTGTCTTTTTCTTTCAATTTTTCTTCGTATTATGTAATTGCTCTCTTGTAAGCACGCCCTTTTCCAAACAAATCAGTTGGAGTAACCCCATAGCCAACCCCACGTACACGACCCCTCCTCTCAAAGCCCCGAAACTACGGTAATGGCATCTTCCTTTGTTGCATATGCGTGTGAGACACCGAATCATTTTGTATCGATTCAATTTATTTCTAGCAAAGACAACATTTCAACAAATACATGTGAGAAACATCATTAATATTTAAAAAAGAAAAAAATTAAATAGATACATGAATAGGTTGGGAACTTACCATTCTCTCTCGCACTAAATGACGACATTGGAGTGCCATACTTCTTCGTATGACATTTCATCCACACACGTACCCCCTAGTTGTGCACATCATTTTGATTGCAAGTTTGATTCTAGTCACAAAAATTACAATGGTCTAGATAAGTATATTTGTACCGGTGACGTGAACAAAAAATAGATTTGGTTACAACTTACAAGGTCATGTTCACTTCTCTATAGTAACCTCTACTTACTGTATGTGGGTCTCTAGTTCTAATGCCCTATTTTCCCGATTGAATTTTGTCTTCTCCCGCAACTCAATAAAAATGGATGCTTAGATTGAAATTACTATATGCAAGGATTCAAATTCAAATCTCATTTGATAACAAGTAGATTTGTCATTCATTTTTACCTTGAATTTAGGGTCGATTGTATTCTAACAAATTCAATCCAATCGGTTTCATTTACTCCGATAGGAATATTTGTCATCCTCTCCTCATCCGTGTTGTATTTCAAATAATAATTTTTATACAAATTATATCTCGTAAGTTCTCAAGCACCGAGATACGTTTATAACACCATCGGCTCCGCCGACAAGTCTATTTGGCAGTATACAATAGGATAAACAACGAATTATTAGATACAAATACTTATTTGAAATTAAACTTATCATGCACACGTTCACATACACCAATGAAATTTAGAAAAAAAACCCAATAATAATTTGGTTGATACTCACATTGATCGCACTCCATATGTCTTTTTTAAGTGCTTCTGCACTTGTTTCCATTCCATGTGTTTGATTCCTGCCAATCTCTCTTGCAAGGACATCTAAAAAGGAGGAGAATTTCTTCCGACTGTGGACCAATGTTTGTCCCCTCTCATTAAATTTAATTTCGAAAGTGAAATGCAGAGGTTCTCCGTAGTGTTTCCAAAGAGGCATCGTGTTGGTCCTCTACCCCTTCCTTTTCACATTTGTTGTACTATGGGCTTCACTTGGATATTCCCCTTACAAGCCATGCTCTTGTTGTGGTTGTTCTTTCTCCATATCATGATCTAGTTGTGATGGTTCTTGCTCCAAGCCATAAATTTTTTGTGAGATGGTACGTGCCGAGAATTTTCTCGAAAACAAATCACACTTTTTGAGACAATAACAATATGAATCTCTTAACATAAAATCTTGAAGTATTTATACAAGAAATATAAAGTTGAAAAATGATCATACCTTCCAATGGTTCATCCACATTTTTTCTCAAGAATATGTGTATTAGAATTGGTGGTTGACACTAAAGCAACTAGATTCATGTTGTAATGGGGAAACAGATCCTAGTGCTCTATTTCTAGGTGTTTTTTGATGATGCCACATCGAATGCTGTCATTTTTTTGGTAATGTGGCTTGACTTTGTGGTTTTAATCATTGTTAAAAGTGATCTCTTATGATGTCTTTCATTCCTATTGGATACCTACACATATAGATTGCGACACTTAATAAAAGTTAGTAAGAGATCACTTAAAAGTAAAAAATAAAACACAATAATTGTTAAAAAATCATTGACGTCCAAAACGAAAAATAATTTATTACCTCGATATGGATATCCGTTTATAGACTGCATAAAAAAAACATTTTTATTAGAAAATCCTTGTCATTTCATAAGAGTTCAATTCAGATCATAAAAGTTCAATTTCATTTTTGTTCTTAAAGAGAAGTATGAGTTGTAAAATTTTATAGTCTAAAGCCACAACGACATTACCATTTCCTAGGAAGAAATTGAAGGGTGGTGTGAATGGGGTTCACTATACCAATAATTGAGGAGTTATTTTGCCTAAAGATAAACGATAAACTATTTCCATGTAAACAACTAGGCTAAAAAAAGTTAAAAACAATTGCTATGTGAACAACTAGGTCAAAGAACCATTACGTGTTCAATATAAAAAAAGAAAGAGAAAAGCATCTAACGGTAATCATGTTGAGTGAAACACTTGAATGATATATTGTAGCAATGGATTCCATGTGCATGTCAATAAAAACTCCCAAAGCCATCATGTGGCTATCATTCTATGGACTCAGAAAAAGGCAACTAAACAATAGAGGCTCATACTTTTCGTAATTAAACCCGCTCGAATCTATCTATATTCATCTTCATGTGACTACCTTTAGGCTTCTACATAAAATTTTGTAGCATACATTGTTGTAAAGAGACATGTTGTGTCATCTAGCATCATTAAATAAGGATTACAAATTTAATTCTAAGTGAAATAGCTTAGGAAAGAGGGCTAGACACAGATAAAACAAAGATGAAATTGGTAGTTGAACAATAGTAGAAGAGAATATTTCATGTGCATTTGAACAAAGAGGTAGAAGAGACAATCGCACGCTAACATACCGGGCTTCTAGTTGAAAAAGGCAAAGGAAAAGTCTTCCATATACAAAATTATGAAATTCAATAAGGTTATCGTATAGTCCAATTATATAAGAGATTCAAAGCAATCTAGATTCTTGATGTTGTTGGGCCTTTGTTTATAATTTTGGGACTTGAAGAACTATATAAATTAATGCAAGTCCATCCGTTTACACACCATGCTGATTTGCAATACTTCTAGTTACTTTCTATGCCAAATAAATTCTCAAACTAATGAAGATAATGTCATAATAAAAGTGCTAACATAAAAACGTAATAGTGAAACGCTAACATTTCGGTAGAGACAACCAACATAACATTTGCTTGCAAGTCTCATGTTTTTTTTAATTTTTGATTAAGAAAAAGCTAAGATGGGCTAACAAATTTCTCTTTAATAACTTATCCATTTTTTAAAATTCTTTCCTTAATAATCACTTGCAATAAAAATATACAAAACAACCATATATATAAAAAAGAAACCAAGGATTATCGTAATTAACAAGGATTTATTCAAACATTCTTAAGGCATGATGTTGTTTCTTGATAGCACATGCTTCTTGGGTATTTACAAATTATGAATTACAAATAAGGAAGACAACCATATATATACAAAAAACCAAGAAAGACTAGGACTAACAAGGATTTATTCAAATCTTAAAGAAGTGTAGAGTATTATACTATGAAAACACGTTTTACGGTCGACGATGTAGATCTTATAATTTTGAATCTTGAGTGATCCTCCTATATATAATTATGAGTTGAAAATACAAAGAGGCGTACAATTTATAAGGACATAATCCGCTATCGTTTGTAGGCCTAAATTAGACAAAATAAGTGTGATGAAGATGAATCGTTTCCTGCTTATAAAAGGTCTATTTTCTATATCGAACCTCCCAAAGAAGCGTACACCATATAGGACCGGTTATATGACACAGCCTTCCTAATTGACATCGAAATGATATGATTTTCAATTCCCAAAATGTTGGTTGAAATTGGGACAAACAGTAGACAAATTATATATGGTTCATCTGAAGTTTCGGTTGGATCGCATGGCATATATATAATTTAGGGACTTAAAGAATTATATAAATTAACGAAATTCCATTTGTTGACAATAATCTATAGTGATTTGCAATACTTCTAGTTACTTTCTATGCCAAATAAATTCGAAACTAATGAAGATAATGTCATAATAAAAGTGCTAACATAAAAACATAATAGTAAACCAACATATCCCTGATGCGGGTACAGAGGACAGAGTATAAGGTGATGGGATGGGGGTGCGTATGACGGGGTGACACCCGCCCACCCACCAAGCGTTGGCACTTCGCATTTAACGCCGGTTGCATTCTCGTGTAATGGCATTTACTCTCGGCGCCGGTTACAATCCTAACTCGCTTCCTCGATACGATCTCGCGTGTGATGATAAGGGATCGGCCTTCGCCTCTCTTTAATGGAGGTTTATCACAGGGGCTATTCACCGATGTAAGGTATTTTGGATAGATATAATGGAGGGCCGCTTCGGGTTTGACTAGCAATCCCTTGCCATGAATCAATGGTGCACCCGGGATGCGGTGGTTCTCAAATTTGCGCACGGCCATCGACAAGTGGAGTTAAAGTTGAATTGTTGTATGGAATTTGGAGATAATCTCCATTTCTCTCACCTCTAGACTAGACTTAGCCTCTCGCCTCCCGCAATTTCACGCCTCAATCCTCCGTCGCCCGCCCTTCCTTTGCTTTCTTAGTCCTCGCTCACGATCGAGAACATGCCGCGTCTACCGCAAAGGATGAGGTGCCAAAGAGGCACCACCCAACGCATAGCTACCGCATTCTCCCCCCTCTACCTCCAGCCTCCCCTTCGCAGTCTTCTCTCTCATTCGCATAGCCACACTATAATTCAAATACGTGGTCGCCCTCGCCCATTCCGGCAAACGCTTGGGCTCCCCCCGAACCTTCTTCTCTCCCCCGTACGTAATTACATCGCACACTTTTCCTTCAATTGTTCACTCAATCACCCCTCGAGTCACAACCCTCCATCTCTCGTCGTCTTCCACAAAGAGCCTCGTGAGGAAGCTACTAGTAGCGCCTCCTATGGGTTTGTGCAACACCGAGGCCCGTACCTCTCGGTCCGCTGCGGTGATGGACCCAAAGGAGCAAGGATTTGTAGGGTCGCCGTGATCAAGTTGTGGACATGGTGCAAGGCGACATGGGAAAAGCAAGCAAGGCGTAGGTGGCACCCCCACCCCCTCCGTGCGGGTGGTCACCTCCATTGCGGACTCGTACAAGGATGACGGAAGCAGGATGAGCTCGGTGCGCAGTCGTGGAAGAGTCACCCGATTAGTAGCCATCCCTTCCTAGTTTTGTTTTTCCTCGTTTAGTTTCTGTACTCTTACACTTGGGCTTGTTTTTGAGTTCTCCCTCGTAGTTTTTTTTCATATACCGCCTTTTGATACCATGGTCGTTAAACAAAACTCTATGGCTCCTCGCGTGGGAATTTTCTTGAATATTTCGCGTCGGTTTCCCTCCTTATGGGCGTCTATCATCGGTTTTTTTGTTAAGTTTGCCCCACCGGGTATAGTTTAGGCTTTGGCCCACCGTACATTACTACTCGTTAGTAGAATACTTTAACTTAAAAAAAAAATAGTAAACCAACATAATATTCATCAAAAATTGAAAAAAACGCGGTATTATAACCGAACAAACCCCAAAAAAAACTTATATTGGGAAATCAGACATCGTTAAAACTTACTTCTATGAAAATATTGAACATATGGAAGGTGAAGGAATATGCATTCTAATTCGGAAATATTGTGACCGAAAAATAAATATTGGTATTCTCACATTAAAATACACTATATTGAATATTCTTTCAAAATAAAACTTTGTAAACAATGTTTTAAGGTGTTGAATGAAATCGTTGTCACCGATATAAAAGTCCTTCAAATTGTAGAGCAGTTAAGCATGCAAACGAAAAGAATGATATAGGGATTTCAATTTAAATAAAAACCAAAAGAGAAAACAAAGAAAGAAAAGCAATGGTGCAACGACAACATTTCCCCGCAGACAACCGACATAACGTTTTCTTGCAAGTCTCAATTCTCTTGTCATCGATATAAAAGTCTCAAATTGCGTATACATATGAAGCAAAAAACATGATATAGGAATTTTAATTTAAATAAAACCAAACGAGAAAAACAAAGAAGGAAAGCAATGGTGCAACGCTAACATTTTTGGCAGAGACAACCAACATAACATTTGCCGTACACCGGCAATTTGCCGTACAATGCGATGATGTCCGTACTGTTGTACACTCGGCAATTTGATGTGTTTGCCGAGGAACTGCTAATCGTGGTTTTTATAAGGGATTAACATGCAAACATCTAAAATTGTGGATGCAATCCAGACTAAATGTAGATGGCATGGTTTTGCCTCATAAAACAAAGGAGGCGATCAAGAATTAAAGCACACAAATTTCGAGCCGAACATGCATCGAGGATAGATGTCACCAACGTGATCTCTGGCATCGATGTCACCAAAAGACAATAAAAAGGTTGACGAACCCAAAAAAGAACTCGATTCAAAATAGACTTATCTCATTTAAATATACATGCACACTCGTTTCACACATAGAAAAAAAAGACAAACCTAAAACGTCTAGAATCACAAAAATAACAACTTAAAATAATTCATTATTATAAAACATAAAAAATTACCTCTTTTCATTTCTTCTTCGTAGTCATGGCGCGCTATCGTTCAAAGGATCTAATTGCATCTACAACACACTCAAATTTTATTGGAATAGAATGAGTTCTATTCTCAACTTAAATAGTAAAAAAAAATCTTAAAAATATTGGTGGGAAATCTAAATCTTAATAAAAATGGTGGGAAATCTAAAAGTAGCAAGAAATCTAAATATTGATTTTATTGGATAAGAATGAGTTATATTCTCAATTTAAACAAAATGAAATTAAAAACTCTAAAAATATTGGTGGGAAATCTAAATCATAATTTTCATTGAATAGTAATTTGTTTTATTCTCAATTTAAACCAAATTATTAAAAAAGTAGGAAACTCCGGAAAATTAGTGCAAAATATAAATCCTAATAAATATGGTAGGAATTCTAACTCTTTTTTACTCTTATGACATTCTTGAGATGTTTCCATTGGTGCAATTGTGCTTCCAAATATGTGAACTCAACAATAAACACACCCCTAAAAATACATGAATCTTGTCTCTCAATGTGTGAAAGAAAAGCTAAACCAACTAGCTATGACGTTCTTCTTTATACATGAGACCCTTGACTATGCCATGAAATCTCCCAAAATCTTCTTAAAGCATGGGAGCTCCTCTTCATGCACAAAGCTAGTGGAGTATGACAAGTTATCCAAAAAATTAATCCAAATATGTGATTTGTGCTCTTAGGAAATGTGAATTAAGGTACCCCGTAGAAAAACATGCATAAATATTTGTTGCTTAGTGCCCCCTCAAATGTGAGATGTTGCCACTTGTCAATTGTGCCTCTTGTTGATGATGAAACCGACACCCTAGTTTTGTAAGGATTCTGTCATATGTCATTTTGTGTCAACCCAAGGTCGTTTCCATTGTCAACTTAGCAATCTAATCCTCACTTTAGATTAATTATTGAGAAGTCCTAAAGCACAAAGTTATGGGGGACTCTTTTATGTGACTAGATCACTAGCTAACATTGAAAACCATCTTTACATCAGAGCATTCAACATCTGATGATTCCCTCGTCCTATTGACCACAAATTTTGTATTCATTATTGAAAGCCATCACAACACCTACAATAGATATTGATGGTGTTCATAAGCTTTCATTTACGCTGGGGATAAGTGGATTAGGGGCTCCCTTATCACAACCCATAACCCCTAATACGTTTACTCTCTTAGCCAAAGAGGGCCCAAGGGTGTACTTGTAGGAATTGAGACCAAATTTGGGGGATCATAACATTAGGAAAAGTGGAATGACATAACCACAAAGTTTCTTTCTGGGGTGGGGCGTGGGGCGAGGTATCTTATGGTGTCTTGAACGGGCCAAGGGGACACAAGGGTAAGAGCTTATGTGTAGAAGTCGTAGGTGCAAGCATGGTTTAAGCCAAGATCTATAATCCTAGAATTAGAGAATGAGAAGGGGGCTTAGTACCTAATTTCATAGGGCCTAGGGACTCAGAGGGAAGGGCAAGAAGAGAAATTGATAAAGGGGAACCCAAAATAATGGTTATAAGGGTATAGTTCCCCTAACCACTTCCCTCTCCGAACAACTTTGAATTTCTCGAGAGTCGCAAGGGTTAGGGATGTTTTCAAATATGGTTGCCCCTTCTTCTACCGCTTTATCGATAGGGAAAGAGTATATTTGAAGATCAAATGATTTCCCGCAATCCACATTCCCCAAGAAATCAAGAGGGGCATAGTTCTAACTTTGTCATTAGGAGCTTCCCCGCACCATCATTGCCATGCTTCGAGAGCACTGCCTTTCCTATCTCCTCGAGGAATATTTGTCATCCTCAACGTTTCATTCCAAAGGCCGATGGTAAAGGGGAAAGAGAGAAAAACATGCTACACCGATTCTTCACCGTTTCCCGTACGTAGAGCACCACCGGACCAATTTTCTTTCCCTTTTTTTTGAAGGAAATCCCGAGTGGGACTTTCTTCCGAATCATACACCGTAAAAAAATCTCATTTTTAGCCGGGGCCCTTTTAGCTTCCACAATGGTTTTGACCACTAGACTCGGATCCTCCCACCCATTCCGAGAGACATCAACCAAGCATAACCCAGCCTTAGGGGTATACATACCACCGAGAGTGCACCCACCGCAACTCATCGTTCTTGCCGCAATTCAGCATGGGAATTTAGTAGCCGCATCTATATTTCTCCCATTCCTCAAACTATCTTTCCTCCAAGAATAGAGAATTCCCAAAAAACCATTCTTGTCTCCAAATCGAAGAATTTCCTGTGAGTCGCCTACTTGGTTTAGGAAATGTAACCCTCTATTATTAAGGTGCTCGATCACGTCTCTCGAGGAGCACAAAAGAACTCCGTATAGCCCACTCCAAAGATCTCTCGACCTTAGCCCGACCAATCTCCCATCCCCAACATTCCGTGCCAAACCTTGTTCAATAACGTTTGGCGCTGCCACCAAAGCTTTCCACACCACCGACAAATTCCCGAATGATTTTTGAGGCATTCGAGCGTACCCGGTAGGTTGGCATAGGGTCTATGTATTTCCTCCTTGTTATCGAAGTCTAGAGATTCTATGTAGTGATTAGTCTCCAAGCTAGTTTCGTCGCTAGAGACCTTGAGAATGGAAAGAGGTCCTTTATTCCCCAAACCTATCCCAACATTTTGGTCCGACTAATTTTTCCCACGCAACCCAAGGGGTTACGTGTTCCAACTTGGAGCTCCGCCCCATAGGAATCGCGTCGCATTTTGTTAATCTTCATCATAATAATTTTTGGCATCCAAATGAGGCTGTGCCCAACAAACCGAGTTTCTATCACCATGGATTTTATTAGAACTAACCTCCCTGTTTCCGGATACCATTTGAAACTCCTGATTCATCATGTTCTCAATTTTAGCTAAGAGCCATTTCCTAACTCGAATCCGATAATATCTAGCTTAAGAAATAAGCCCGTATACTTAAAGGAGATTCCGTAGAGTTTTAACTTCAAGTGAAGGTAGTCTTTTATTCTTTCCACTTCCACCCTTAAGAGCCCCGCAAAGGGTTAGGGAAGATTTTTGGCCATTTATACTTAGTCCAAATACTAATTTTTAGAAAATATCTAGATCTTTAAACACCGATGCTCTTCTATACTACCGCTACTAAACAACAATATTTCATCTATAAAAGAGGAGATGGGTTACTCAGAGATTGATCGCTACTTCAATACCTTTGAGCTCTTCTCTTAGCCTCATGAATCATTAAACCGATGCCTTCAGCAGCTCAATAGAAAAAAAAAGGGGGAGAGAGGGCACCTTGACGAAGGCCCCTTTGTGGGTTGAAGAAATCATAGGCTACACCATTTATAAGGACAGCGATCAATGAAGAAGTGACACACCCCATAATCCATCTTACAAAATCATATCCGAAGCCGAGATGCGTCAACAAGAGTCTTAACAACATCCAGATGATCCTATCATAGGTCTTTAGAGAGGTCAATTTTTACTATAGCTCCTTTTTCCCACTCTTTTTGAGGCTTTGGAGGTTTTCTTTGAAGCTACTCCCACTGCTTCATGGATTTTCCTTCCATCCAAAAGCCAAATTGCTCTTACGTAAATGTTCTTGGAGAGAAAGGGTTTCAACTCGAGGCAATAAATTTAGCAATAATCTTGTATAAGAAAGTACACAACTAAATGGGCCGAAATTCATTAAAAGAAACAAGATGGTCGACTTAGGAATGAGAGTTAAAAAGTGGCATTGAAAGGCCGATAGATAGAGCCATAAACCTAGACTCTTCAATAATCGCAACTAGCTCATCTCCAAAACGATTCAAAGAAATGTAGAAAAATTCAATTTTCTTTGAACGAGGGGGGTATCTTATGGTGTCTCAACGGGGCTAAGGATGCAAGGGTAGCATGTATGTGTAGAATTCGCAGGTGCAAACATATTAGCTAAGATCTATAATCCTAGCATTAGAGAATGAGAAGGGGGCTTTAGACCTAATTTCATAGGGTCAGGGGACTCTGGGGAGGGAAGGCAATGAGAGAAATTGAGCATAGGGAACCCCAAATAGTGGTGATAAGTGGATTAGGAGTCCAATTATCACAAAACATAAGCCCTTAACCCATAACCACTAAATTTCCTATCCCTTAACCCCCCAATCCATATTTCCTTAACCCCCGCACTCATAAATCATAACCCATAAACCCCTTCATTCATTAAATCTTATGACATTAACTCCTAACCTATATTAATCCATGAACCTCCTAGCCATAAATCCTTATCCTCTTAACCCGTGACCTCCCAACCCCTAAAACACCTTTTAACTACTAACCCCTTAACCACTAATGCCTAAATCTCCTAAATATTGAGTCCTTAACCCAAATCCTCCGACCCTAAATCCCTTTTGGCCCCTCGACGTCGTACCCTTGAAGCTCCTTAACCACTAGGTATCCAAAGCCAAAAACAACACCCCAAACCAACAAATTGACCTCCTAGGAGTAATCCTTCATCTCTAATTGAGCATATTGGAAATATTACTTTATTCTTAGAGAACTAGTACTAGTTACGAGGATATGTTTGTGGGTAATGCCATTATTATCATGTATACCAAATGTAGATAATCGGATAATTTGCAAAGCTCGATTTGAATTACTCAATAACATCTACACTTCATCACGTTGAGATGGAGCTTGTAGTGTTCTCTCACATAAGGAGTTGTAAATAAAAAGGAGAAAGCTCCCATTACAGAGGGTTTAAAGAGTTTAAAGAAGAATAAACAGTTAAGATATAAGAGCGAGAGCTTAGTCCCGCCACGAAACCTTTTTTCCAAAATTTCCTACTATGTTTCCGGTATACTTTTTCCCTCGTCCTATTGACCACAAATTTTGTATTCATTATTGTTTTCATCACAACACCTACAATAGATATTGATGGTGTTCATAAGCCTATTTCTAGTTGTGATAAGTGGATTAGGGGCTCCCTATTACAACCCATAACCCCTAATACATTTACTCCATTGAAGCCAAGGGGGCCCAAGGGTGTACTTGTAGGGGCATTGAAAGACAAATTTGGGGTCATAACATTAGGAAAAGTGGAATGACATAACAAAACGTTTATGGGGGCCTTATGGTGCCTCAATGGTGCCAAGGGGCTAAGGTAGCATGTATGTGTAGAAGTCGCAGGTGCAAGCATGGTTTACTAAGATCTATAATCCTAGCATTAGAGAATGAGAAGGGGTCTTAGGACCTAATTTCACAGGGGCCTAGGGGACCTAGAGGAAGGCAATGAGAGAAATTCATAAGGGAACCCAAAATAATGGTATATGTATCATGAGTCCAATTATCACAAAACATAAGACCTTAACCCAAAACCACTAGATTCCCTACCTCCTTAACCCCCAATCCATATTCCCTTAACCCCCGCACTCATAAAGCATAACCCATATACTCCTTCATTCATTAAATCTTATGACATTAACCCCTAACCTATATTAATCCATGAACCTCCTAAGCCATAAATCCTTATCCTCTTAACTCCGTGACCCATTAACCCCTAACCCTTCTCACCCCTAAACACCTTAACTACTAACCCCTTAACCACTAAAAGTACAACACCCCAAACTAAAGAAATTGACCTCCTAGGAGAATCCTTCATCTCTAACTGAGCATATTAGAAACATTAATTGTTTCTTAGAGAAATAGGCATCTGTTACGAGGATATGTGTTTGTGGTTAATGCCATTATTATCATGTATACCAAATGTAGACAATTGATAATTTGGTAGCCTCATTTTGAATTACCACAATATCTACACTTCATCATGTTGAGATGGAGCTTGTAGTGTTCTCTCACATAAGGAGTTGTGAAATTAGTATGAGTAAGTCTAATAGAGGGCTTCTTCCTCGTGTGGAGTGTTGGAGTGTAGAGTGGTTTTGCATTCCACGAGTTTTTTCACAAATTTTTTCATAGTCAAGGATTTGGAGGTCCCACGACGAAACCAAAGCTGAGACAAAAGTGACCGTAGATCTGCCCCGAGTGAGTCGCGCATCATTTTATATATGGGCGGGGTGGTTCCCTATCGAGATCGACTCGGGGGCCATGGTAATAAGGGCCGAGCTTAGAATTTCAAACACCAAATTCCCAGATCAAGCAACACGCACAAGCCCCGTGTAAAAACTCATATACTCCCTAATATAGTTTTTATCGATGCTCTAATTAAAATAACATTAAAATAACATTATTACTTTATAGGTCTTCAACATCATTAAATATTAAATATAGCTTCTATTTAAATTGAACTTCTCGTTCTTGAAATAAAAATAAAATAAAGCTTAATGAAAACCAAAAATACTAGATGACCTCCTTTTACTCAAATAAAAGTAAAACTTAATGAAACCAAAGCCAACATAGCAATTGCTTTATAATTTTTTCCTACTTATTAAAATCTAATTTGGCTTTCTGTCTAAACTCTAAATGGATCTATTAAAATTTATTCCTAGATGTGAAATGACTCCTTTGCTCAAATAAAATACTAGATGACCTCCTTTTTCTTAAATAAAATTAGAACTTTATGAAAATCAAAACGACCATTGCAATTGCTTTATAAGATTTTCGTACCTCTTAAAATTTAATTTCTAGTAGCTTCTTAAAATTTACTCGCGCTTTCTGTAAAATTTAATTTCGGCGGCTATTTTCCTCGGCTAGGTTCGGAATAGAGTCTCGTGATATTTAACAATATTTATGATTTTGGTGCATTCCATACTCCTTCTATTCTTCGCCGTACTCGGATTCGACTATATTTTTAACGCAATTTTATTATATCGTATCCGGTTTAACTCTTTTCCAGCCTTTAATTGAGATATTATTCTCCCGATTTAGGGGTTTCTCCGCAATTCCGAGCAGAAAACAGGTCCGTCATAGTATATGGAGATAAAATTGTAAGCTTCGACAAATCAGAGGGAGAGTGTGTATTGATAAGTTCTAAAGGTATTTCCCCGATATCTATGATTTTTATTGTTAAAATTTCAATAGATTTAAACTTGTATACATAATTATGTAGAAGGGGCAATGGTAGGGTTGACAAGATTTCTATAAAATCAATCATATTTTTTTTCGTGCTTAGCAAGACCAGCACTTAGAGCTACTCCCATACGCCGATTGTCCCTTACCTTTGTTGTAGGAATTAGTCCTTACGACCCCTCCAACAGCCTCATATAGACATGCGTTATCCCCGTAATAACTACAAGAGCCTAAGACTCTCTTAAACAATAAATATGCCACCCTTTTCGATACCAAAACAACCCTACTATCAACGTATTTATGCATCTACTCCGACCCCGTTATATCTTCTAACTGACCCCAAAACAAGCTCATTTCAAAGCTTCAGTTTTCTCTTCTTCTTCAAGATGTGGCTTACATCAAGGTGTTTTACTCCTAAATATTTTTCTTTGATGTTATCTTAGCCTCCCTCACCTTCTATTTATATGCAATATAAAGGATTCATTTGGGTGTCCAAGATTTATTTCGACAGTTGTCACATGGCTTATTAACATCAAGCCACCCTAGACTCTTCTTTACCGAACTTTTTTCTCCTTGATCTAGACACCCGTCAACTCCTCTCGAGTTTCTTCACTCCAATTACCATCGATTCACTATTCCTTAAAGTGCTCGTATCTTCGATACCATGTTGCTTTTCCACGATCTTGGGTCTGTGATAGTGTTCTAAAATCTTTCATGCTACTCAAACCAATAATCACAATGATACTACTTTGCACAAAGAAAATATAAATAGCGTAAATCTACCAATGCACAAAATATAGAAAAATTCTTACAATTTTTAACCCAACTTCGTTATATTAATCAACATATGATACAATGCTTCAGGGCTCCCGTACTAGCGATAATGGCCTTCATACACCCATTGATACAAGATACAAAACTAGGTTTGGTGTCACCATCGACAACCAATCGCCTTCAACAAGATACTGACCATGTCGTTGTCGATTCTCTCTCGCATCTTCTTGGTCATGCCCCGTACCAAATTTCATTCTTCGCCTCCCAATCGCAGGGGCTTCGACTCTATCAATGCCCAAGTCCATCTAGCCATAAAATCTTGGTCATTAATCTCGCTTCACTAGTTGTGTCTTATTCCATCAAGGGCACAACACACGTAGACTCGTCGAATTGTTCACAACTCCGTTTGTGAAAAATTTAATCTTCTCATTACCGCTCCGCTTACTTAGGGACTTCAAACCACTATGGTATTCCTATGATGCACCGATGAAGGGCAACATAGGGCATGAAGGGGCTAGCACTCATTAAGCCGCCAGATGTCTATCCCACAATGAACATAGGCTAGGAGGACTGTTTCATCATCCGTCGTAGAAGTTCTCCAAACACAAGTCTAGGGGTACACAAAATCGCTCCCGTTAATCGTACCCTTGACCTCTAGCTACCACCGAGGTCCATGAAGATGGTGCAGACGGCCTCAACATGGGTACCATCACACTCGTCCTCCAACATACCATAAATGCACAATCCACGCTCACACTTGGCCCACTCTCACATTGCCCTCCAACACCACGAGTGACCAATACTTGTTGTAGGATCTACCTCATCTAGGGCATCCCCACACTTAGAAATCCTCTCGTGGCTACCAAGAGATCTCTATAATAGTCCTATCCTAGGACACCCATTACTTCATTGCGAGATCCGTCATAGCTAAGCCAACACCCAAGAGAACCCCAACACATGGCTCCCGCAGGTTTCATATGAATTTGATCCTATCATCAATCATTACACCGGTTAGGCTTTCAACCAACACGTTATCCTCCCTTCTTCACTTCCGCAGATGTACTAAAATGTTCCAACCGTCCAAACTAGGACCAACAATTTAACACAAAACATACCTTGCTGGGAAAAAAAATACCTGAGAGGGGGTGAATCAAAGATGATCGCATAATCAAATCTTTTACTTTTTCATTCTGAACCCATAATACGCTACTTTACTTCGCAAACTAGCGTATATACGTGGATCCCCTCTTTATGAAAACTGCGTATACGTAGATCTAGATATGTCATTAACTCTTCACTTAAACCATTCCATCCATTTATTCTTCAGACATTCAATAAGTAGTAAACATGTGCAGTAAGAACAGAATAAACCATCACACAAAGCATCACACATGAACACCAGGATTTTTAGGTGGAAACCCAAGTCGGGAGAAAACCACCGCTGCAGTTGCTCACCCTTCAATATTTTATTATAGAGAAAACATATTACAACATATGTGCTGGCGCAGACTTGACCAGCACGCAGGCACCCACCTGCGCTCGTTTACCAGCCTCTCCTGGAAAGGAGCTCCAACCCCCTGACTCGTTTACCAGCCTCTCCTGGAAGGGAGCTACGACCCCCCGATCTCGTTTACCAGCCTCACCTGGAAGGGAGCTACAACCCCCCGATCTCGTTTACCAGCCTCACCTGGAAGGGAGCTACAACCCCCTGACTGAAGGCTACAACCCTCAGCACCACCTTGGACCACGTTTCATCAATTTTCACACCGGATCCAACAACTTCAATAGAACACCACTTGCAGGCCACATTTCATCATATTTTCATACTGGACCCTTTCCATACTTTTAAGCACAACCATATATCATCAACAGATACATATCAACACAGATCAGATAGCATAAACACAGCAGAACAGCTCAGATATTTCATACCCCTTGCTTCAGCAAACCCTAGTTTGCATACGCTCTTTTACTTCACTGATTTCGCGTATATACGCGCTTCCGTCCACACAAACCAGCGTATACCTCAGTGTATATTTTATTGCGCATACGCGCTTTCTCTTCGCTGAAGCTGCGTATATACGCGCTTCCTCCGTGGCGAAGTAGCGTATAGATCTTCAATCATTACAGAGCAGCATACTTCATCAGATCAGATATTCAGTTCAGATCTACCCTTTTGCTTCAGACAGATGTTCGCCTAGATGCTCGCCTCATCACAGATCTAAGCCTTCCATAATCAGATCTAGCAAATACAAGAGCAATTCATATCTAGATCCCCTTCTTCATCATTGGTGCATCATACATTCAGATTTATCATTCAAGTGTAACCCTTTCCATTCAGATATACTTCAGAGAGAAGTATTCATTCAAGCTCGTACATCTTGCACCCACACTCATGTTTTGCACAATGAATTTCTTCTTCTTATATAGGATTACCCTTGTCAATACCACATTCCTTTTTCAATACCAAATGGCAAGAATACCATGATTTCCTCAATACCACGGCGCCTTTCTTCAATACCATGAGCCTTCAATACCACGGCCCCTAGATTTTCACTTTTTGAGCGCTTTAGCCCATACGCGACTTGGCACGTTTCGCGTGCATACGCGATTTCCCCTAGGCCAATCCGCGTATACTAAGAGACATACTCTTTTTCATCATACTTTGAGTACATTCTGAATTCCTTTCTTCATTGCCTTTTGTTCACACGATAGATACATCAGATTTCCTTCATCAAGGACATATGCTATCAAGCACAACTTCATCAAGTAAGTTGTCATCATCTTCATCAAGTGGGTTGCCTTTCAAGGACAACACTCAGCATCATATAAACATCATATCACATCAGATTTACATAATTTACCAAGTCCATCAAGTCAAGAATAACTTCATCAGGTGGATTGCCATCAAGGACAACATATGTCAACAGTCGCATGTCTTTATCTTCATTCAGTGGGTTGCCATCAAGGACAACATCCTGCATCATATTTCCAACAACTTCCCCCTTTGGACTTGATGGCAACCATGATGGTGTTTGGTTACCACAACAGATAGATACATTAAGAATACAATGACACCATGTCATTCTCCTTATTTTCCATGTCACTCTCTCCATTTTTGGCATCATTCAAACACCATGACACTCTCCCCCTTTAACATCAAGGGCAAAGGGCACATCATTATCTTCATTCACACACCATGTCACTCTCCCCCTTTGACATCAAGGGCAACGGACAAAACCAGCAGATCAAAACCAACACACTCACCCCCTTTCTCCTCATGTAGAAGAAGCGTTCTGCAGATCTGATGTATACTAAAGTGACCAAGCACCCCCTGAGTTCATGCTGAATCTTCAAACATATTTTCAATGAAGTACATGACTTTATGAAGTTCCTATCACCAATGACTCATACTTACATCAAATATCCAACCAAGTGGATTTACATATGCGACTCAAGTACCCAACCAGGTGGGTTTACAAATTTGACTCAGCTACCCAACCAAGTGGATTTACAAACATGACTCAGCTACCCAACCAAGTGGGTTTACAAATTGACAAGTCCTTACATGACTCAATATTACAATTTTACAACATGGGTCTCAACCAGACCTTTTCATCAAAGTACAAATATGAATTTTCATAATTAATACCAAAAAGACCTCAAGAGAGATCATATATCAGAACCACCATAATGCCAGAAATGCATTATACTCAGCAAAACTAATGTTCCCCCTGAATCTGTGCAACCAAGCAATCTTTCCAAATGACTAAGGCTCCCCCTTAGTTTGTGCATCCTGAAAACTTCCACCAACAAATCATCAAGGCATCTTCATCAAAACATTAGAAATAGATTTATGAGAACTGGAACACCACCAGAGATACCAAACAGCACTGCAGCTGTGCTGAAGAGAGCTGAACCAACCAAGAATTGTCAGAAACCAACCATACGCGGTTTTATGTGCAGTAACTAGCGTACATACGCGACTGTGTTTCAGGAAACCCCCGTATCCTAAGACACCTTCTAAATTTCAACCAGATCTGATTCTTTGTAAGGCAAAGACAGTGTTCAGCTTCTTTCTGAGATATTTGACTACTTCCCTGGACTACAGATATAACAGAATAGTGTAGTTGTGTCTTCAAGCGTCATCCATTGGTTGTAGCATAAGCCCATTAGTAACTAAGCCTTCGGATCCTTTGCAACATCAATACATTCTTTCCAAAAGAGATTATCATATCAGAACAGCATCTTCAGATATGTGTCAAGCAATCATCCATGTGGTCCAAAATCACCATGATCTTCAAGAGGTAACATGAAGTAACATATGTAGGCAAAAGATCTCAACCATAGCAACCAAACTCTATATGATCTAAAACAAATGATATCCAACTCATCCACACAAAGATACTTATCAACAACTAGGGCTCAAAATCTTATCATAATAATCCATGTACCAAATCATCATCATTTGAGCATGAGTATCACAAAGACCAAAGAATAAGCAGTCATATTTCCAACAATGCAACCATTAGAATTCAACCTGCTACTCCCCCTAAACCAATGCTCTTCCTTAGCTTGCAATATGAAGCACCTTTCAATAGCACGTCATCAGCAACAATCTCTGCATGATCTGTCCTCATCTCTGAATTATAAGACTTTCATCTCAACAATGAGTGCTCTTCATCATAAAGAAACCAGGCTTCATCCATAATGTTCAACACAAGAACCCATGCATCATTTCATTATTATGAGTATAACCAGAATAATGCTAACAGTGCAATCATCAGCAGTCAGACTGATGCTCCCCCTGGACCTCTGCTCCAGATCTTCAGTTATCAGATAAATTCTTTTATCATCAATGCATACGCGACCGTGTCTGCTGAAACTCGCGTGTATACGCGACTTTTGTGAATATAACTCGCGTATGGAAAGTGTAATATAGAAAATTTTACACCTTCATCTCCTTCTGCAAATTTACCTTCTGTTCCTGTCTTTTCTTCACACCAGATACACTGTCAGAAATACATCTAACCATAATAATCAAATCAACCATGAGAGTCATCATGCATTGCTCCCCCTGTGACGATACATTACTAAATCTCCTAATGTATCCCACATCATTCCTGCAGTCAATCAGAGAAGTAAGCTTCCAGAAGCGGATGACTGCAGTATGGTCTGAATTCCCTACGTTTCTGATCGGTCCTCCTTCTTTTTCCAAATTTGCTTGAGCTTTCCAACAGTGTGCTGAAAATTGTCCACTTTCCCAGATCTGTTCATCCTGCATTCCTTTTCTACATGTCCATACTTATTACAAGCATAACATCTCATGTGGTCAGAAAAATAAGCATAAGAATCATAAAGAGTATTTCTAATCTTCCTCCTTTTGCAATCAGTTGCTTTATGTCCATACATGTTACATGAGAAACAATATCCTCTGAAGAGACTAGAGTACCTTTCTGAGTAGGATCTGTTTGTTTGTGGCTGAAACAATCTACTTCTGCAATTTGTTGCAACATGCCCATAGTTATGACATCTAAAGCATTCAACATTATTGAATGATTTCCTTTGAGTATTCATGACTGTTGGTTGACATTTTGTTTCTTTCAACACTTCAGGTTTTGCATTGTCTTCCTTTGAATCATTAGCATTCCCTTGTGAACTAGATTCACCTTTAATGGTTTCATGGAAACCAAGACCATGTTTGATAGCAGGAGACCTTTGATTACTCAGAATATTGTCCAAGATTTTAGTACTATCATGAAACCTCAAAAGTTTAATCTTTTCTTCTAATTTACTTTTGAGAATGTTTACCTCAACCTCCAAGCCTTGGCATTGTTTGGTCATGCTTTCTTCTTTCCTTCTTCCATCTTCTACTTGATCCTTCAGATTTAGGATTTCTTCTTTCAACCAATTTCCGTTGTCTTCACATGTTTGCTGCAGCTCGTCATTCTTCTTGTTTGATGCTATGAGATCTTCTTTGAGGGAGACAATTTCTGCTTCAAGTCTTGCATTCTTCTTATTTGATTTATCCAAGTCTTCTTTGAGGGAAACGATTTCTGCTTCAAGTCCTTCCTTATCAAATGATGGTAGATGTTCCTCACTCTTCTTGCTTGATGCTTCAAGTTTTGCTTGTAGAGAGATGATTCCAGCTTCAAGACCTTCATTCTTCCTTTTTGATTTTTCCAGATCTGTTTTTAGAGAAACGTTTTCCGCTTCAAGTCCTTCATTCTTCTCATTTGATTCTTCAAGTTCTGCTTGCAGAGAGATGATTCCAGCTTGATATCCTTTACTTCGATTGTATACATCATCGAACATCCTTTTCAGTTTAAAGCACAAAGCTTTGGAGGCAACGTCCTTCTCATTAAATATTCTTTGTTGATCTTTGATAACTTCTTTTAAATCCTCAACATCATTGCTTGCACAGATAAGATTACAAGGATCACAATAAGATTCATCTTTGTCAACTTCTGCTGTACCGGTGTTCTGAGACATCTCCTTACCTTGAGTATTTTGCTTCTTTGCCATGAGTACTTGTAGAGCTTGGTCAGAATCTTTTTCGGCTTCTTCTAGGCTGACAGCATATTCTTCACTATTGTTTGTACCACTAAGATCTTTCAAAGGATGATCCCAATCACTATCAGATTCATCTCCTTTGATTTCTGGTATCCATGTTCTCTGAAATATCTCCTTTCTTCGAATAGGCTTCTTCTTTTGCTTATTTCCCATTGCGACGGATCTCCTTCAAGCGATCAAGCTTCTGCAGAAGGACCACGCTCTGATACCAATTGTTGGGAAAAATACTGAGAGGGGGGGGGGGGTGAATCAGTATTTACTGCATAATCAAATCTTTTTACTTTTTCATTCCTTAAAACCCATACGCTACTTTACTTCAGTAAACTAGCGTATATACGCGGATCCCCTTTATGAAACTTGCGTATACACAGAGATCTAGATATGTCATTAACTCTTCACTTAAACCATTCCATCATTTATTCTTCAGATATTCAATAAGAAGTAAACATGTGCAGTAAGAACAGAATAAACCATCACACAAAGCATCACACATGAACACCAGGATTTTTAGGTGGAAACCCAAGTCGGGAGAAAACCACCGCTGCAGTTGCTCAGCCTTCAATATTTTATTATAGAGAAAACATCTTACAACATATGTGTCGGCGCAGACTTGACCAGCACGCAGGCACCCACCTGCGCTCGTTTACCAGCCTCTCCTGGAAGGGAGCTCCAACCCCCTGACTCGTTTACCAGCCTCTCCTGGAAGGGAGCTACGACCCCCTGCTCTCGTTTACCAGCCTCACCTGGAAGGGAGCTACAACCCCCCGATCTTGTTTACCAGCCTCACCTGGAAGGGAGCTACAACCCCCTGACTGAAGGCTACAACCCTCAGCACCACCTTGGACCACGTTTCATCAATTTTCACACTGGATCCAACAACTTCAATAGAACACCACTTGCAGGCCACATTTCATCATATTTTCATACTGGACTCTTTCCATACTTTTAAGCACAACCATACATCATCAACAGATACATATCAACACAGATCAGATAGCATAAACACAGCAGAACAGCTCAGATATTTCATACCCCTTGCTTCAGCAAACCCTAGTTTGTATACGCTCTTTTACTTCACTGATTTCGCGTATATACGCGCTTCCGTCCACACAAACCGGCGTATACCTCAGTGTATATTTTATTGCGCATACGCGCTTTCTCTTCGCTGAAGCTGCGTATATACGCGCTTCCTCCGCGTCGAAGCAGCGTATAGATCTTCAATTATTCCAGAGCAGCATACTTCTTCAGATCAGATATTCAGTTCAGATTTACCCTTTCACTTCAGACAGATGTTCGCCTAGATGTTCGCCTCATCACAGATCTAGGCCTTCCATAAGCAGATCTAGTAAATACAAGTGCATTTCAGATCTAGATCCCCTTCTTCATCATTGGTGCATCATACACTCATATTTATCTTCAAGTGTAACCCTTTCCAATCAGATCTACTTCAGAGAGAAGTATTCATTCAAGCTCAGACATCTTGCACCCACCCTCATCATTTGCACAATGAATTTCTTCTCCTTATATATGATTACCCTTTGTCAATACCATGAGCCCCTTTTTCAATACCACGGGCACCAATACCATGAGCCTTCAATACCACGGGCGCCTTCTTCAATACCATGAGCCTTCAATACCACGGGCCCCTAGATTTTCACTTTTTGAGCGCTTTAGCCCATACGCGACTTGGCACGTTCTTTTCCGCGTGCATACGCGATTTCCCCTAGTCCAATCCGCGTATACCAAGAGACATGCTCTTTTTCATCATTCTCTGAGTACATTCTGAAATCCTTTCTTCATTGCCTTCTGTAAATACTATAGATACATCAGATTTCATACCAAGAGACATGCTCTTTTTCATCATTCTCTGAGTACATTCTGAAATCCTTTCTTCATTGCCTACTGTAAATACTGTAGATACATCAGATTTCCTTCATCAAGGACATATTCTATCAAACACAACTTCATCAAGTAAGTTGTCATCATCTTCATCAAGTGGGTTTCCTTTCAAGTAAAACACTCAACATCATATCATCAACAATCATCATATCACTTCAGATTTACATCATTTAACAAGTCCATCAAGTCAAGCATAACTTCATCAGGTGGATTGCCATCAAGGACAACACATGTCAACAGTCGCATGTCTTCATCTTCATTCAGTGGGTTGCCATCAAGGACAACATCATGCATCATATTTCCAACATACCTTCTCATGTGTTGGTACCCTATTGTATTCTGCAATCTAGTTAGGGCTTAGCCACAATCCATGTCAGCCCTCTCAACACTTGCTAACAATCATTTCTATAAATGTGGCTTGCCTTCACCCTAGATTTCCTCCCCTACACTGATTGTCCCTTAGTTATATTGTAGGAATTAGGGCATCATTAAATTATGAGTGCACAGAACTCCCATGCCATTAGGCCTTCTATGACATTCATATATGTTTCCTTGTTGACTAGACAAACTTGCTAGATAGTTCCTGAACAGTTGAATCTTGCATGACAATTTCTTTTTTCTAGTTTGAGCATTGCCAGACATACAATTTGTACAATCTACATATTTTTTTTGCATGCCCAGAATAATATCTTCTTTGAAACAGAAATGCGTGCAATCCATAGTAGGTATTTCATACATACCTTGTCAAAACATGGACTATCCTTTGCACCAACGACTCCATAATATAGTGGCATACGCTTCCATTCTATCAGCGTACCAATTTTATATATCTCCAGTCCTGCTGCCCTCATCAGAATACTTACTAATGATCTAATCATGAATTTCCAAGTGTGTCCACCTTTTGTTGTACAAGGTCCTTTATGACAACAAGTCCAAGTCACCTTGTCACCTTCGCACATCATAAATATGACAAGCACATGATCCCAAAACTGCCCCATAAATCATGGACCCAACACACCTTCAGAAGACACTACTGTAATACATTTTGCACTGTTAGATAGGGCACGTACTGCAGCCCCAGTTTCATCAAAAAGTCAACAAACAAACCCTTCTATGGTTGCGGTTTACCTAGGAGGGGTTCCTTCAATGCCATACTGCCTCCCTAGGTTGCTGTCCATTCTTTGACAACCCTCTAATTTGACCGAGTTGTGTGCTATGCCCTGTGGCCTAGCACCATAACTTCAAATCATGCCCAAGCCTGCTTAGAGAAGGCAACTTCCTCCTGCTATCCTTCAAGACCTTCAAACAATATTTAAACCCTTAAATATGCTCATACATTGCTTCAGATCTAGTGGCTTTCCTCCTGTGACAGCCACATGCTGCTAGATAACTGATGCAAATCTGAACCTAAACTAGGATCCAACATACATCAATATGCACCCAAAATGCATACTTCAGCTCCCTTTTTTAGGGTCTGCTCCACGCTGCAAATCTGGACTGGTTAGAGCACGAACCATAGTCCCTAACACCCTTTAATTTTGGCCCATAAATTCTCCTTAGAGCTGCGTCTATCTCTTCCTTGAAGGTCAGGACACTTAGCTGTAGGTCTGAGCTATTTCTAGCACTTAAGAAGTCCTCGAACCTCCTTAATCTCTGCGGCAGGCTTCAGTGAAACCTCACAGGCCTTCGACACTCTTTTTTATAGACAAACCACCCATCAAATAGTCCATAGAGACGTATTTCCTACCTCGACCCTCTGAAAAGTCCATCGGCCCTCCTAAATTGACCCTAAAACAATCATCTATGCCTCCCTGTTCTTGAACTTCATTTTTTGCGGCTAAGACAGAGACTTAGTCTCTCCTCCATGAGCTATTCACTTGTGATTATGTTGCACAATGGATCAATAGATCAGATATTTGCAATTCAACACAAATTGGGCATTGTCTTCCCCATAAAGCTCTGATACCATGTTAATTTCTGAACATGTTCTATGCCATTTTAGATTAGGGCACACAATACTGAAGGAGATAGAACATATTAATAGATCGATGGAAGACAAGCCAAAACAAAGATAATGAATGGTGGCGTTACAGTGATCAGCAGGATGCTTCTACCAGCAAAGTATCCAATAGGTCATTCAACCAAGCATGTCACACATAACCCCAAAACAACCCAAACAAAGAAAACTCCATAAATACGCAGCACCAAGAACGCAACTCCATCGCTATCAAGAGAGAAGAAAATCCTCCACACAATGTGTGTCTAATGAACTCCAAGTCCCTCCATTATATAGGCATCTTTGGGGGTGTGTGACATGCCCTTTAAGACATTTAAGTCTATATTATATTCCAGGCCGACCTAGAACATAAGTGGAATAAATTAAAAGTCCCTCTTAATTAGGGACCTCCAACAACAATGGTGAGACACCTAGTTTCTCATGAAGAATTCCTGTCCTCGATGTCATGGATTTTGATATTGAGGAATCTCCAACCTTTTAGCTTTATAGGGCACAGATCATCCATCACTTTCATCCTGAGTCATGTCAGCTATCAGAAAGTGATTCATCAGACTTCCTTATCTGGTCCACTGTTATGCCATGCTGCTTTCCTTGGAGTACTCCACCAAGGGTCGAGCCCTCCAATATGTATCCAAACTCATCAGAGACAACGTGGCTAGTCTGCATGAAAGTGCATCAGCTACCATGTTGTTCTTCTCCATGACATACTCAATGTCAAAGTCATAAGCCTGGATCTTGCTGATCCACTTTTGCTGCCTCTCCTGTAGCTGTTTCTACTCCAAAAAGAACCTGAGGCTGTTGTGATCAGTCCTCACCCTAAACCTGTTACCCACTAAGTACTGTCGGAATTTGGCCAAGGCATGCATAATGGACAGCATCTCCTTGTTGTATATAGAATACAACCTCTCATGAGGAAGGAGCTTCCAGCTCTCATAGGCTATAGGGTGGTCTCCCTGCATCAAAATTGCGCTGATCCCCTCTCCCAATGCATCACAATCCAAAACAAAAGGTTGCGTAAAATCTGGCAACGCAAGCACTGGGAAGCTGCTCATAACCTCGTTGAGCCTATCAAAGGTATGCTGCATTGTATCTGTCCAATTGAATGCCCCCTTCTTCGTCAAATATGTAAGTGGCGCAGCAAGCTGAGAGAAACTCTTGACGAACTTCCTGTAATAAGTGCAGATACCAACAAATCCTCGAAGTTCTGTCACGTTTCTCGGCTCTGTCCAATCTCTGATGGCCCTAATTTTTTCCTCGTGGACCCTCACATCGTCCACTCTTATGATGTGACCCAAATACAACATCTCCTTCAACCCAAAATCACACTTTGAGAGCTTAGCATAGAACTGTTGCTCCTCAAAGATATGCAGCACTTCCTGTATATGATGGAGATGCTCCTCCCAAGTCCTGCTATATATCAGTATATCATCGAAAAATACCAACACAAACTTCCTCAGATGACTGCGGAAGATATGGTTTATGCATGACTGGAAAGTAGCTGGGGCATTGTTTAGCTCGAAAGGCATAACCAAAAACTCAAAGTGTCCATAATGGCACCTGAAAGCGGTCTTGGGAATGTCTTGTTCCCTCACGTGAATCTGGTGGTACCCGGATCTCAAGTTGATCTTTGAGAAAAACTCTGCTCCTCTCAACTCATCCATCAGCTCATATATTCGCGGTATGGGGTACATGTTCTTCATGGTCTTCTTATTCAGGGCCCTGTAATCAATACACATTCTCAATGTGTTGTCCTTCTTCTACACCAACACCACTGAAGAAGCAAAAGGACTGGTGCTAGGCAAAATATGTCTAAGAGCCAGCAACTCTTAGATGGCCCACTCAATCTCATCCCGATAGGCTTTGGGGTACCTATAGGGTGTGGTAATAACGGCCTAGATGCCCTGCTCTAGCTCAATAGTGTGCTCAAACCCTTAATCTAGTGGTTGTCCCGGCAGTATCTCCCCAAACGCCATATCATATCTGTCAAGGATGGCCCATATATCTGGCTGAAATGTCTACTTAGTAGTCCCTGCCTCTGATGCCTGCAACTCAACTGCCCACTCTATGTCTCCCTTCCGGAAGTCTGACTCCATCCGGTGAGCTGAAACAGTTTGGGGTGGGTAAGTGTGCATCCCACATATATTCTCATGCTTCCCGGTCTTCTTATCATCCCACTCCATCTCCAAGGCCTCCCAATCTGTGGTGACCTTCCCCAAAGTAATCAGCCACTGAACACTAAGAATCCATCGAAGCTTTCTGTCGGTATGCCTCTCCGCTCAACCATCTGTGCATCGATGAAGTTTTGGGTTTCCCCACTGTCTACCAAAACCGAAACTCGCTGCCCCTGTACTGTCCCTCGGACACGCAGTGTCAAATACTTGGGTACTCCTCGCAATGCTGCAAGGGTTCCCCCTGTGGGTGCAAAAGCTGCACCTCCTTCTCCTGGAGGTGGAGGTGACAAATGGTCCTGCGCTGTCTGACTGTCTCTTGCCTCTCCATCCTCATACTCATCCTCTTCTTTGCTGCTCTCGGAGAAGACCTCGATTAAATGTGCTTTTCCCGCAACACATCTGTGTCCTGGTGCCCATGGCTCCTGATAGGTAAAGCACAACCTCTTCTTCTTCAACTCCCTCCTGGCATCATCATCTAGTTGTACCCTACCCTGATTCCCTTTTGGAGGCGGAATCCTCACATCCTTTCCCTTTGGATGGAAAGCCTATCTCTGGGGGTAAGGTGTCCTAGTCCTGGGTAAGACATCCTGCAAATCTTGAGTCCTTCCAATGGCATCCTAGAGTGTGGCTGGTCTAGTGGATTTGACTAGACCCCGAAGTGGCTCTGCTAACCCCTCAAAAAACATGTAGATCATCCGTGTTGCGGATAGATCTGGCACCATCACTGAAACCCTCAGGAAATCTGTAATATACGTCTCCGGGCTCCTGGTCTGTTTGAGCCTCGTCAGCTCAACAAAATGCTCCTCCGGATCCCTCCGGTCAAATCTCTCTATTAGTCTCTAGGTGAACTCGGCATATGTGGTCACTGTCGAATGCCCAAGCGTCACCATCCCATGAAACCACCAGTCCTGGGCCTCACCATCCAAATGCAGTGTAGCCACCTTGATGGCCTCCAACTCTGCCATCTGGTTAAGCTAGAAATATATATCCAGCTTCTCCACCCAAGACTTTTTCCAACTGTTTGATGAGCCATCAAACGTTGGAAAATGGAATCGGCTCACTGTACGCTGTGTGTCCCCATCATGATAATGCCGGTGCCCTCTGTGATGATCACGAGGTCTGTTGTCTTGCTGGAGCTAAACAAAATCTATGAATGAAAGGGCATCCATGAACTCCTGCCGATATGCCTGGTACTCAACAAAATAGTCACCCATGTGACCAGGCTCTGGCTCATGCTGTACTTTTTCCCCTGTGTCTGCACCTAGAAAGGTGGGCATAGTGGAACGTGTGGGTGCATGTGATGCCTGGTGCGGAGTGGCATCCCTCTCCGGAAAATGATGGGATGTGCCTGACCCCTCGCCAACATGGAAACCCCTTGGGGTTTCATGCTATATAGCCTCCACAACAGTGAATCTCTGACCCATCACCCCAATCTGTCTCGCCAGATCTTGCACTGATTTGAGGAGTGCCTCCCCAAACTGTTTTGCCTCACTATCATCTGCCATTGGATTTTTCTGTTCTGCATCCACCACCCTAGCACAGTCACCCTCTCCATAGGTGTTCTCCAACCTACGCTCAATATCTCTGTACTTCCCACCTCTGTAGCAGATGTAGGGTTTCTCCCCCAATGTCATAGACAACTAGCTCCACAGGCTGAGCCAGATCTATGCTCTGATACCACTGTAATATCCCATTTTAGGGATATCTCTAAAACACAATCAAACTCCAACCAGAGATGGACTGGGAGGGCATTTACCAGATATTTCACCTTTGAAAAGAGAGTGAGATCTGGAGTCTATCTGGCCCTTTCCAGAATCTGTCTAAGAGTATGGGGAAAACACACCAAGTGGTATAGTACTGGAATGCTCAGGGAGAAAAATAACTGTAGTGCAAGCATACAATAGCATATATATATAAAACACGAACAGATACTCAAGAAATGCAAAGAGAATGCTGAGCCATTTTATTATGCTGAGAAATATAAGTGAGTAAAATAGGTGATTAGAGTGATGGCACCTAGACTTGCTCAAGGCAACCGAAGAAATACTCTCAGAATGCTGATGGAATGGCTGCTCTCTGATCTGCGTCCTAGCTGCTGGAAAACTGCCTTGTAGTTGCTACTGCTGGAACAAGATGAGTATTTGGGGCTTCTCCCCTACTCAGAATAAGCTGAAACTTTGGAATTAGCCTCTACTCACCAAACCCAGAAAAACCTAGAGAGCATTTCTGGAATGACCGACCCCCGAAAATCACCCCCTTGAGGATCTACGCTATCCTCCAAGGCTTTGCGCTGAGGCTGAATGGAAACCACCAAAACATGGCCACAAACTCTGCCAAAATCCTCCCACAAGCAAGGGCTGGCCCCTTGCTCAATCTCCAAGCTCAAAACCTCCAAAAGAAACCCAATTCGGAGCTCCCCAGAAATGGACTGTGTCCTCCCTCTCAGGACTGCGCAGTCTATGGATGCAATGCTCCTCTGCAAAAGCCAAACTCCAATCCTCCTGCAAAATACTGATGGGACAAACTCACCTGAGTAGGCACTCGAAGTACCCCGGGGCTGAGGACGAGATCTCCGAACGGAGACACTCGGTGCACTAAATAGTGCTGCAGACTAGCTAAACAACCAGTGTGCTCAAGAAGTCGAAATGACCAGCTCAATATCATAAACATCGAATGACCAAAATGAGGAGGCTCTCCCTCTATATAGCGTTAGCCTCTCTCAAACCCTAAGGCTCACCTCCTCCGACATAGCCTCCCTTTTCCACGTGCTCCATCTTGGCCTGCACAGTCCCTCCATGTTGTCTACGTGGGTCCCCTCTCTACGTGGTCTCTTGGCCCCCTTGGCTCACTTAAGTTACAACGTGTGTCCACTAGGGAGTGCAATTTTTATTTTTTGAGTGAGTTATGTCCCCCTCTACTCACTTTTATTTATAATCTAACTACATAAGGCAAAATTGACCAAAAATGAATATTCCAATTAGCCATTGCTAATTGGGAATATTACATTTATACTTCATTGTTCCTTCACCGAGTCCCTTCTTCTTTGATGATTTTAATAGAGATCGAGCCCATCACTTTTCTCTATCCGAAAGATCTTTGAGTTGTTTTTGATTGTGATCTAATCCTTAAGTGCCACTTAATATGCCCTTCTTTGACTACCACCTTAGCTCTGATACCATGTTGATAATCTTGTAGGGCTGTAGTCTAATAAAATTCTCTTCATGCTAATTTCTTATGATATTGTTTATGTATATTCTTCTTTAATCTTTCATCAAGTCAATTATCAAATTACTCAATCAAATGTATAGAGATAGAATTATTTTTCACTTGTAACTGAATTTCTTGACAATTAGTTAACTAATCTATCTTCAGTTCACTTTTTATCTATCTTTAGTATCAACTAAATTATATAGCTCTTTGCAGACGCAATTTCAAAGGACCTTGGAACATATTATCAAATGGAAAAAAGAAATTGGATGAAATTGAAAAATAGGTATAGTTTGTATATTTGATTATTCATCATGATATGTGAAAAATGTATAAGTGGTAACTTTTTCTCAATTATATTTATATGACTTGTAAATTGGTTATGTGTAGAACACTAAAAGAATATAGAGATGGGGTTGAGGAATTTTTAAATTTTTCCGAGGAGCAATCAAGGAATAAGATGTCCACAAAATGTCCATGTAATAAATGTGGCATAGTGAAAGTACAAACATTTGATAAAGTACGAGAGAACTTTATTTGTGATGGTATAATCGAACAATATAGCATTTGGTATTTCCATGGAGAGAGCATTCCCATTCAGGTATCTTGAATTTTTTTTGAATTGATCTAGTTTCACTCTTATATGTTTTAGAATAAAGATAACACTTATTTTTATATGTGCAAACTTCAATTTTTTTTTTTCTTTGTCTCCTTTAGATTCCATCTATTATTGGCAAGGACAGGCAACATTCTGAAAATGAGCCACATGAAGTTCTCGAGCATATTTCATCTCAACTGGTAAGCCATTTCATATTAGTCAAGGGTCCTATTTGACTAGGTTCAGCAAATGCTATTGATTCTAATTTTCATTAAAACCATAAAATTATTAACACAAATTTTGATTTGCTTATTAATAGGGTTATGAACATGTTGTGGAACATGATTATGATAATCAAGGTGATGAGCATGAAACATTGTTTAGGAACGATAGTGAACCTGTAATTGATGATGATGTTGATGCAACCATTGTCGGTGATCAAATGCTTGAAATAGTGAATGATGCCAATCGATGTCTTAATCAAAACATCAATGAGAGTTGTGATAATGAGGGGTTGGCATCAAAAAATGTACTGAATGAAGTCAATGAATATAAGAAGCTTATCGAAGATGCCAAGAGGCCATTGTACCCAGGTTGTGTTGACTTCACAAAACTGTCAGCCACTGTAGAATTCTACAATTTGAAAGTGAAGAGTGGATGGTCTGATACAAGTTTTGACCAAATGTTAAAATTGCAAAAAAATGTGCTTCCTAAAGATAACACATTTCTAGATTCTGCATATGCTGCAAAAAAGCTGATAAAATCATTGGGGTTAAACTATGATATGATACACGCATGTCCAAATGATTGCATTTTATGTCGAGGAAGTTATGAAAGTAAAGATCAATGCCCAACATGTGGAAAATCTCGATGGAAGGTGGATGCTCAATCTCAAAAGGTGCATAAAGGTGTTCCAGCCAAGGTGTTAAGATATTTTCCCATAGCACCAAGGCTAAAAAGAATGTATAGGTATGATCTTGAACACTATAATTTTATTCAAGTTTTCCCCTTCTTGTATTATCTTTACCATTTGTCATAGTGTTATTATATGATAACACTTTATATAAATTATTATTATTATTATTTTTCATTATAGCTCTACAGATATGTCACAAAAAATGAGGTGGCATCATGAAAATGCAAGCAATGATGGTCAAATGCGCCACCCTGTTGATAGCCCAGCATGGAAAACTATTGATGACAAATCGCCTAGTTTTTCTAGAAAACCTCGCAATGTACGACTTGCAATGGCAATAGATGGATTTAATCCTTTTGGAGACTTGAGCAGCACATACAGTGTTTGGCTTGTAGTGTTAGTTACATACAACCTTCCACCATGGTTGTGCACAAAAAGGAATTTTTGTATGCTAACATTGTTAATACCCGGTCCCAAGCAACCAGGAAATGACATTGATGTGTATTTGGAACCCTTGGTAGGTGAACTAAAGGAATTATGGGACCAAGGGGTATGGACATATGATGCTTATAGTAAGACATCATTTAACATGAATGCAATTCTTATGTGGGTGATCCATGATTTTCCTGCTTATGGGAATATGGCTGGTTGCACAACAAAAGGCTATAATGCATGTCCCATATGTGGGAGGAACACAGAATTAGAGTACCTCAGTTGTAGCAGGAAATGTGTGTACATGGGACATAGGAGATTTCTTCCTCAACGTCATAAGTTTCGCTCACAAAAGGCACCGTTTAATGGGAAGGAGGAGCATCGTTATGCCCCTCCAATTGTAAAAGTGTCAGATATTTTTAAGGAAACAAAGGGAAAGGAAGCAATATGGGGGAAGATTGAATCAAATAAAAGGAAAAGAAATAGTAAAACAGGTGAAAAAAATTATGTTGTGGTGTGGAAGAAACAATCAATTCTATTCAATCTACCATATTGGGAGGTATGTAAACCCATGATCAACCATGCCTAATTATTGGACACAACTTGCTTAGTTGACCTCATTGTGATTAGATGTCTTCGTTGAGTTGACTGTTTATCTTTTTGTCCACATTAAATATTTTTCTAATATTCTTGATCTATTGGAATGCAGAAACTCCTAATACGCCACAATTTAGATTTAATGCATGTGGAGAAGAATGTGTGTGAAATCATTTTTGGAACCCTTTTGGATATAAAAGGGAAGTCCAAAGATGGGAAGAAATCACGTGATGACTTGTAAAAAATGGGCTTGAGGAAATCACTATGGCCAAAAGTTAAAGGACAGAAAATATTCCTTCCACCTGCACCACATACTCTTTCAAAGAAAGAGAAACAGACCCTATGTCATTTTCTTTTCATGTTAAAGGTGCCAGACGGTTATAGCTCTAATCCAAAAAATCATATATCTATGGAAGAGCTTAAGTTCCATGGTATGAAAGCACATGATTGCCATGTTCTAATGCAACAACTCCTCCCAGTGGCTTTGCATCATGTGTTACCAATTGTTGTCCGAAAGATGCTTTGCAAGCTTTGTTACTTTTATAGGCAAATCTGTGCAAAATCAGTTTCAGTAGAGAGTCTTGATAAGCTGGAAAATGATATTGTGGAGACATTGTGCTTTCTTGAAAAGTACTTCACTCCTTCATTCTTTGATATAATTTTGCATTTGAATGTACATTTGGTACGTGAGCTTTGATATTGTGGCCCAGTTGCATATAGATGGATGTACCCCTTTGAGAGGTACGTGAAACTTTATTTTTTATCAAGACAACAAATATTTTTTTTGAAAGATTTTGACATTACTTAATTTTTTTTTTTGTTAATTTTGTAGGAACATGAAAGTATATAAGAGTTATGTTAAGAAAAAAAATAGGCCTGAAGGATGCATTGCTGAAAGATATACTGTGGAGGAATCAATAAAGTTTTGGGGAGGATACTTGAAAGGTATAGAATCTATTGGATCCACACATGGTCGAAATGAAGTGTGGGATGAGGAAGTTGAAGAAGTTATCCTTGATGGAAAGCCATTATCTTCTCCAATTCCTTCAGAATTGGATGGAATTAGTTGGGAACAAGCCCATAGGTGGGTTCTATTTCACACAAACGAAGTTGATCCATGGATAGAGTAAGTTACATATTTGGCCTATAATTTTTTTGTTTGTTTGTTTAAGGTTGTTTAAGGTTTAAGATATTTGACCTTTAATTTTTTTATTCATATTTAATCAAAACACATTAACCACCATATCTATTGTCCATAATTGTTGAATTAGGATGCACAAAATGGAGATTGCCAACTCAATTACCCAAATGAAAAAAGATGAAGCTCTATTGCAGAAACTCCACACCCATAAATTTACTAGCTAGTTAAAACAACAGGTAAGTACATTATTTATATTATAAGTGTACTTAAAAATCATTACATGGGAATATTATCATGCAGGAAATTAAATATTTTTTTTAGAGGTTGAATGTATGAATTCTAACTACATTTAAAAATCTAAAACTATACAGGTGGAGGGAGATGGAAATGTGTCTGATACACTTAAATGGCTAGCGCGTGGTCCCAGGAAATTCGTGAATAAGTACAAGGGATACCTAACCAATGGTTATAGATTCCATAAAAAAAGCATGGAGAATGAGAGAACCACCCAAAATAGTGGCGTGTGTATGGAAGCTCAAACAATGATGAGGTCAAGTTCCAAAGATGCAAACCCTATACTTCAAACCACAACATTTTATGAAGTGGTAGAAGAAATAATTACATTGGACTATTTTTGTATGGAGTACACATTGTTCAAATGTAATTGGATTGATGTATACAATAAGAGAGGGATCAAAACTGATGATTTGGGTTTTACAATGGTGAATATGAAGAAATTTTTAAGCCAAAATCATTGGAAAGATGATCCATTTATTCTAGCATCACAAGCTAAACAAGTATTCTATGTACAAGATCTAGTTGAGACTGATTGGTATGTAGTGTTAACATGTCCTCCAGAAGGATTGAGAAATAATGCATCATATAAACCCCAGTATGTAAATTTGTCACATGTTGTGGACTTTCAAGAAACAAAATGTGTAAGTGAAGAAGATATAGCTGATGTCGATGTCAATGTTGACGTGAACATGGATTATGTCTGTTCAGATTGTGAAGGAATATGGTTGAACCGTAAGAAATAAAACATATTGATTTTTCTATTTTGTTTCGAGAACTCCAAAATTTATATTTGGTTATGAAGAGAGATTCCTTTTTTTCTTATCTATAAAATGTTTTAGGCCCATTTAGTAGATATATTTTTAGTCCCTGCCAATGACAGTGACTATTGTTTTCGGATTGCACCATTAATCTTGTCCATACAAAAAATTGAACACATAAAAATTTGATATGTGCGAAGTTTCTGCAATTTTTATATTTTTTAAGATTGAAATGAGAATTTTCTATATTATTATTGGATCATAGCCCTAGAAATTACTCATTTAAAAGAACCCAGAAAATACAAATTTCTTGGGCACATGCCATTTTTTAGCCTTCTTCTGCGACTGTTGGTTTCAAAATGAACTATTCAGTTGTGGGTTGCAAAACAAACTATGGAGATAGACAAGTGAAATTATTGGGAGGGAAAAAAAGGAGCATAAAGAATCTGAGCATATTACTGGACGGTCAATTGGAGGATTCCTTAGCTTAAGCATAGTTAAGCTAATCATTCTGCATTTTCCTCCATGTAGGTCAGCAAAAACCAGGATGAACATTTACAAAAACTTAAGTGCCATTCTCACATCTCAGTTTCTTTGCCAACAATGTTGTAGGATAATATCTACCTTTAATCTTAATATTTCTTGTTTTATTTCCTAAAGGTTCTAGCTTTAAGAGACTGTATAAGCTAATAATTCTGCATTTTCCTCCTAGTCCTTGAGAGAGTACTAACTAGTATTCCATCTCCATTCTTGGTGTTTACTGGTGCTTTAAAATATTACATTGACATTCTGATATACTGGGGATTTACAATTTTAATTCAGATCTTCTTTTGCTTCTTTATGTATTTTCCATCCGTGCAGTGATTTTTTTTCTCCAACTGATAAATTGCTTCTTCCAACAGTTAAAAAAAAAATATGACTGTAAACTTTCCATTCAAGTATAATTGTTTATTTCCTTGGAAACTATGTAGGTGCTTGATAAGGATGGTGACTTTCTTTAAGAAGGTAACCTGGAAAGTGGTGCAAGCTGGTCAGTGGAATTGGGTCGTCAAACTATAGGGTTCCCTATCATTGTGGAGAACATGAGTCAGCCCCAAGAATCGCTTATAAAGTTTAGTTAAATTGTTAGATTAACAGGGTTTTTATATGCACTCAATAATTCAATTTTGTTATTTTGAGACATGGTTTAAAGTTGTCATGCTATATTCTGTTGGTTTTCACCAATTTTTTAGATGTTATGTGAGAAGTGGGGGCTCTTCCTTGAAATGGATGACATCATTTGAGGCTTGGGGTTTATGATTTTAAAGGGAGTCATGGAAGCTCACAGTGACAAGATCTGGGATCGCTTTGTTGTTGAGGTAATGCCATAGTTGCAAAGACCTTTCATTCCATGTAAAGCTTCCTCTTTTGTTTGTGTTTGGTTGCTTGAACAGACCATAGACTTCAAGAATTGACATTGTGATTTATAATGAGAACAGAGTATGCAATTTATTTGAAGGCTGCATGTGTTTCTAGAGACCAAACAAATTGCATGGTTGATGCTTAATAACTATCACTTGGAGATTGTTCTTGGGAATTTGATTGTGTAGGGTTGTAGACCATAATATATTATAGCTATAAACCTCTATATTACACCATATGTGCTCTATGTTCTGGCATTTAAAATTCTGAAGGCACCATAGCCTGATTTGTCATGTTGTGAAATTTGGCAGTTTCACAATATTTTTGCACAGTACTGGCTTCCTGGATTGGAAGTGAAAATATAATGATGTAAAAATATCAATAATGTTCTAATAACTACAGAGAAATTTGAAAATCACAATTTTGATCTTTAGTGAGCCCTGGACATGCATGCTATTAAAGACTACTTGCACTTAGCAAGAGACAGGTAAATCAGTGAAACTGTTTTGGTAGACTTAGTACTCTCACTTGAATTTGTACATTAGAATTATGGAACTGTAGGAAGATGCACAGGGAGAAGCACTATAGCACTGTATTTTATGACTTTTACATAGGTACACCGTACATCTGTAGGAGGCTGTGCGAAATTAGGTCAGGCTGTAAGTTGTAACACAGATTTGAACCTGAGAAATGCAAATTTGCCACTTGGCATGCAATTTTGACACCTTGGGGTGCATTCTAAGTATGGAATATGATGTTCCATGGCATATAGGATAGCCCCTTTTCCTTATCATCCATCAGGTTTTCTATTTATGTACATGGCATGTAGTTTTTAATTCAAGTGGAAATTTTGGCACTATGAAAATAATAGTTGGTTCTTGCACTATCAACTTCATAGGAAAGAATTCAGATTCTTTCAAACTGAATGTAAGCAGCTATTCCGAGATCCTCGAATGTACTATTTCACTGTGTATACATATTACTGTTTTGACCTTATTTTGTGCTTTGATTGTAAATACTTCACTGTACATGTCTCTGACTTCTGTTGATCATTTCTGCGAGACCCTATGTGATACCATGAAACTGAAATGGCATACTTCTTATCAAGTTGTGATGGCACCGAACCAGTGAGACCTTTCTCACTGTGGTAGCACGAAACAATGATAGATTTTTCACTGTGGTAGTTCCAAATTGTAGTGTCATACTTATCATGTGATTGATTATACCGAGATTGTTGTTGACGTGTGATTATAACACTGAAGATCTTCACTGTAATACGGATTATACTGATATATTTTTGTCACACCGAGCCTTAACTGTAAATACACCTTTATAACTCATTCTCCTCACTGCTGTGTTATCGAAATAATCTTATAAGAGTAGTATTGAATTGAGGCAGAGGTAATTTCAACACTGTGATGTCATTGAGACTGAGATGTTACCGAGATCCTTCTTTTCATAGTGACAGAGATTGACCTTTCTTGTGAACTTGCACCTAGCTTAATTATGGGACTATCTTACTATGATTTGAGCCCTTTTGACATAGGTCTTTTTAGAATGTTTTGAGTCCTTTCAACCTACCTTTGATCATAACCATAGCTCTGAAAACATGTTGAGAATTTGTAGAGCTTGTGTTTAATACAAAATTCTCTTCTTAATAACTACTTGTGAGCTTGCTTATGTGTTCTTCTTTAACTTAGTTACTCCATCATCAAGTTAGTTAACAAAGTACTTATTCAAAATGTTGAAACATAATTATTTACACTCGTAACTGAATATCTTATAATGTAGTTAGGAAGGTAAATCTCTAATTTACCTTCCTCACTTACAACTCCTTTAAGGTCGGCACGTCTTATTACAATATTGTCTTGACGTTGGCAAATTCCTTCAACATATATATCTGTACTGTATACTTTTGCATCTATCCGCAGTCCAGCTCCTGTAGCTTCCGCAGATTATATTCCTATACCTTTCAATTTACATCAGACTTCCATTTTAGATCCGCATTTATTTACCCTTCTTTCCATGACGTTTGCTTCAGACTTTACCTTGATATATCCGCACTGACTCAGACGCAAAATCTGCAAATCTGTTCTTCTCTTTTAATGTTGTATACTTTACCGTAATACTTGCTCCTTTTTCCACACTGTATTAACCTCAGTGTAATCCGCAAAAATTGTTCCTTTCGCATGTTATATAACCTCAGTATCATCCGCAGATATGTTCTCTTAACCACAACATATGTAGGGTATATATAGTAGTTCTATCCAAGTAATTAAGTCGACCTTATAGCCATTAAGTAGGCCGACTTTAACACTTGTTTGTAGGCCGACTTCATAGGCATATCTTCAATGTTTGTAAGCCATTCTTCTGCAACATCCTGGAGGGTATTCTTCATGCCTTTTAAATGACTCTTAATTACACTAATGTACCTAATAGATATCAAGAAGAAGTCTATAGACCTATACTAAGAATATTTCTCATGGAACCCATGAGGCAAGTAAACCAAAAATTCATTTTATTATTATTGACTTCATCTTTACATAAGTACATAACTAGAAATTGCTCCTTAAAAGGAGCAAAAGGACACCGAAGGAATTAAACCACTGCTTAATACTTCGGCAAATATCACCAGCGAACGAACTCAGCGTTACACCAGCCTCTGTAAGCATTGGTTGCGAACGAACTTAGCATTACACCAGCCTCTGTAAGCATTGGTTGCTGGGTCTAATTAGGTTTAATATATTCTAAAAAGTCTAATTAAGGGCAAACTGAAAGGAAAATGTTCATTGCATGATGGCATTCTGGAAATTTGAGAATGAAATCCACTTGATCTTTAAGACAAATTGAATGTGTTAGGGGGATAAAAGGAAAACAATGGAGATAATAAAGGAAAATTAATGACATACATAATTCTCACATCAATCTCTCCTGCTTTTGACTAGGACAATGAAATGGAATCACTTTTCAAAATTGGAACACTAAAATGCAGCTAATTGGGTCCTTTCCATGGTCAACCTTTGCCCTACAAAAATGCTCTGTTTAAAATGTTTTACTTAGAAACATTTAAACAATTTTTTTTTCGGCCAGGAACTGTCCGTTGTTACCATGGATTAAGACTGTTGGGAAGTTAAATTGGTTGGCACTACTGTATGCTATTACTGTAATTTAAAATTAAGAACAAGAACAGAACATCATCATTATTTTCAACGATTAAAGTTAAAATCCCTTTTCGTTTCCAATAATATCTTTAAGTTTCTGAGGATAGGTGGCTTCTGGTGCAAGCTGCACTGATTTCTCAATATTTTCAGGTTCCTCAACCAATGGATAAGTCTTGTCAATATCTCCATTCTCTACTGCCATGCCTGTTTTGGCTATCTTCATAATGTGTCTACAATCATCAATTCACTTTCCCACACATTCAATATTAATTCATTAGATTGTTGTTTAAGATGAGGCTTCTAATCTGTGTCGGTCTGTGAAGTTCCCAATAAAATAAGAATGAGAAATGCTTTCCCTCATTTTACATTTAGACTTGATTATGAAACTAAAGACATTGCAGAACTACAATTCATTTCCCAACAGAGTTCTATGATACACATTAGCTATTTACTGATAAAATTATGAAGACTTGTAATAGCTCACCTTTTGGAAAGGGAAAGGTCCTATTGAAGTAGACATATTTTTAATCTCTGAGTTTTTCACTGCATCACATTCACTCAAATTAGCAATGACAGATTACGAAACTAAAGACATTGTAGAGCTAAAATTCATGTTCCAATAGAGTTCTACTATGCTTGGGTGTTAGATATTTAGTGATCAAATAATTAAGACTTGTAATAGCTCACCTTGTGGAAAGGTAAAGGTTCTATTGAAGTAGAAACTTTTTTAGTCTCTGATTTTTTCAGTGCATCACTTCCACTCAAATTAGCAATGACAGATTTGTCAAACTTCTTAGAATCTGTCAATAATGAAACATTCAGATCATGGACATTTTCAAGAGTAAAAATATCAGTGCCAAGTGATTTCCTAATTTGTGATCCACTATTATGATAGTGAGTGGCTTGTTCACATGCCTTTTCAACTTGTAAGTTGGCAAGAAGAAAAACATGCAGTGTCTGTGTTGCCACTTCCTCATAACCTAGGTAATTAGAAGTACATGTTATTACACAGAATGCACTTCCAACAGACAAATGTTTTTCAAGTGATGTTTTTCATTTGTGTGGAGAAGAATGGCCACCTTCTTTTAATTCACGTGCTTGTATTGCAGATAACGCTTTTTTTTGTGCACAATTAGCTTTACTTGGCTCAGTAATGTCTTTATTGTATAATACAATACTCACTGAAGTTGTCCTGAGGGAAACAATGTAGCCTTGAAATATCCTCTGGTTCTTGAACTTCAGAGGCCATAAATCGAGTTGTTACACTGTCCATGTAAATTATCTCTACTTTCTCCATATAAGAAGCTAGTTTATGGTTACATGTATGTGCCATATTTTCACTAGTCCATGGTAACATAGAAGACTCCTCTTCTCTCTGACTCAAGGTTGTTGATGACAACTTTGTAACACTTACCTGGGCATACTTAGGATTTTCTTTTTTCCAAACACACTCATTATCGTTCACCATTTCCACATCTCTGACTGCAAACTCCTCTTCCATGACATTTTTATAAACAGATCCTGAATATTTCAACAACTAATTATTTTAATTGTGCCTGTTAACTAGAATTTTGGTCAGAGATTCTCATTTGGTAAGCACATGAGCAGTCTAAATTGAGAGTTTAGAAGCATTTGCACAGATTCTGGAGTTGTTGCTTCTGACCATACATTTAAAGGTCTCAAATTTCTTGATTTATATGTATTTGCACCCATTTAAAGGTCTCAAATTGCTTGATTTAAAGGTCTCCTCCTCATATGATGTACTATTTTGAATATTCTATTCTTTGCATATCAAACATTATAAATCCTCTTGCACACTGTTCTCATCTCTTTTATTTGAACATAATTCCCATAATCATTGCATTCAAGAAGAAAGGATATATTCATGTGAAACCCTGTCCAGCTGCTTCTCTTGGCTAATGCCATCACCTACATCCCATAGAGAATCCGACAATTGAATGTCGACTTGACCAAAGGCATTTCTTACTTCCTACTGAGATTGAATAAGAGAATCAAAATCTCTCCTTCCAGGGGTCATTACTCTGTGCTTTGAACTTGAAGTTTTCCTCTTTTCCCTTCTCTTCTATCCCAAGACTCCAAAAACTTGCTGCAGTCCATCCTTTCTATCTCCTCTGCCCACTGAAATTTCAAAAGCACTTCATCCTCGCCCTTATATGCTCCTTCAGTTTGAAATCCAAAATCATCATTTCCACTATTCTTGTTTTCTGTATTTACTTCTGTTGAATCTGTATTTTGTGCTAGGTTATGAGTATATTGTTTTAAATTATTCACTTCAGAACAAAGACCAATCATAATAATATTCTTATTTTGTGCAGGCCTGCAATCCATGACTGAGGAGGAATTGACTGCAAACAATAAACCACATTGCTCATAGGCATTCAACAAAATTGGCAGATCTATGGTGTTTTTTCTCAAATTCACCCGACTGTTCAGACGATCGCTGATTCTTCTTACCTGTATTTTCAAACCCATCTCCCAAAATATATAGCCATCTAGAAGGTAATGACTCTTTGAGCCCTTTGAAAATACACCACATAATAATCTCTGCCCAATTGTTTGAGATGCTTATCAACTCACCAATGTCTGGTCCAAACAAGTTTCCTTCAAGGATCAAATTAATTTCCTCTTTCCAAATAGAGCTTAGAAGCATTTGCATAGATTCTGGAGTTTTTGCTTCTGACCATACATTTAAAGGTCTCAAATTGCTTGATTTATGTGTATTTGCACCCATTTAAAGTTCTCAAATTGCTTGATTTAAAGGTCTCCTCCTCATATGATGTAATATTTTGAATATTCTATTCTTTGCATATCAAACATTATAAATTCTCTTGCACATTGTTCTCATCTCTTCTATTTGAACATAATTCCGATAATCATTGCATTCATGAAGAAAGGATATATTCATGTGAAACCCTGTCCAGCTACTTCTCTTGGCTAATGCCATCACCTACATCCCATAGAGAATCCAACAATTGAATGTCGACTTGACCAAAGGCATTGCTTACTTCCTGTTGAGATTGAACAAGAGAATCAAAATCTCTCCTTCCAGGGGTCATTACTCTGTGCTTTGAACTTGAAGTTTGCCTCTTTTCCCTTCTCTTCTATCCCGAGACTCCAAAAACTTGCTACAGCCCATCCTTTCTGTCTCCTCTGCCCACTAAAATTTCAAAAGCACTTCATCCTCGCCCTTACATGCTCCTTCAGTTTGAAAACCAAAATCATCATTTCCACTATTCTTGTTTTCCGTATTTACTTATGTTGAATCTGTATTTTGTGCTAGGTTATGAGTATATTGTTTTAAATTCTTCACTTCAGAATAGAGACCAATCATAAGAATATTCTTATTTTGTGCAGGCCTGCAATCCATGATAGAGGAGGAATTGACAGCAAACAATAAACCACATTGCTCAGAGGCATTCAACAAAATTGGCAGATCTTTGGTGTTTTTTCTCAAATTCACCCCTGACTGTTCAGACGCTGGCTGATTCTTCTTACCTGTATCTTCAAACCCATCTCCCAAAATATATAGCCATCTAGAAGGTAATGACTCTTTGAGCCCTTTGAAAATACACCACATAATAATCTCTACCCAATTGTTTGAGCTGCTTATCAACTCACCAATGTCTAGTCCAAACAAGTTTCCTTCAAGGATCTAATTAATTTCCTCTTTTCAAATAGAGTTTAGAAGCATTTGTACAGATTCTGGAGTTGTTGCTTCTGACCATAAATTTAAAGGTCTCAAATTTCTTGATTTATATGTATTTGCAACCCATTTAAAGGTCTCAAATTGCTTGATTTAAAGGTCTCCTCCTCATATGTTGTACTATTTTGAATATTCTATTCTTTGCATATCAAACATTATAAAGCCTCTTGCACAGTTCTCATCTCTTTTATTTGAACATAATTCCGATAATCACTACATTCATGAAGAAATGATATATTCATGTGAAACCCTGTCCAGCTGCTTCTCTTGGCTAATGCCATCACCTACATCCCATAGAGAATCCGACAATTGAATGTCGACTTGACCAAAGGAATTGCTTAATTCCTGCTGAGATTGAACAAGAGAATCAAAATCTCTCCTTCCAGGGGTCATTACTCTGTGCTTTGAACTTAAAGTTTGTCTCTTTTCCCTTCTCTTCTATCCCGAGACTCCAAAAACTTGCTGCAGCCCATCCTTTCTGTCTCCTTTGCCCACTGAAATTTCAAAAGCACTTCATCCTCGCCCTTATATGCTCCTTCAGTTTGAAATCCAAAATCATCATTTCCACTATTCTTGTTTTCCATATTTACTTCTGTTGAATCTGTATTTTGTGCTAGGTTATGAGTATATTGTTTTAAGTTATTCACTTCAGAACAGAGACCAATCATAAGAATATTCTTATTTTGTGCAGGCCTGCAATCCATGACTGAGGAGGAATTGACAGCAAACAATAAACCACATTGCTCAGAGGCATTCAACAAAATTGGCAGATCTTTGGTGTTTTTTCTCAAATTCACCTGACTGTTTAGACGCTAGTCGATTCTTCTTACCTGTATTTTCAAATCCATCTCCCAAAATATATAGCCATCTAGAAGGTAATGAATCTTTGAGCCCTTTGAAAATACACCACATAATAATCTCTACCCAATTGTTTGAGTTGCTTATCAACTCACCAATGTCTGGTCCAAACAAGTTTCCTTCAAGGATCAAATTAATTTCCTCTTTTCAAATAGAGTTTATAAGAATTTTCACAGATTCTGGAGTTGTTGCTTCTGACCATATCATTTAGCTCGATGCTTTCCATATATTTAACTAAACCTTTCTTGTTTAACAAGACTTTGTCATTTCCATGTTTTAGTGAAACTGTTTATGGTTTGATACTCTCATACAACCTTTATCAAGTTACATGCACCCTCATTAGAAAAAAAAAGAGAATTTTGGTTGCCATGACTATGTTTCTTTGTCATTGTTGACTGAAGAAAGTCTTTTAGCTAAGAAACTATTTTCAAGGTTATGGCATAACTTGTCATATAAATTGAACAAAATTTATATCCAAAATGTTAACTTGTAAACTACTTAGCTGGTTTTAGGCTTTCCATTTAAAATCTACTTTAGTTTGAACTTTGAATAAGTTTTTCCATAGACTTGAATATTAAGAGATTTTGGTGTAAGGATTAAAAATTAGCCCGTAAGGCCTCTCAGTTATTCATTTATTTTATCTAATATAACATTTACTATTAAATTAGAACCACTCGGCACAAATACGTCATAGATAAAGATCACACTTTGTAGAGTGTTGTAGAATAAAAATAGGAGCAAGGACACTGAGTTCTTTCGGTTTTCCTGGTTCTTATTCCTTTGGTGTATCTTTGCACCCTTAGGGGAAATTGCTATTTTAAAGTCTAATTCTTTAAAGGGTGCTAGCTCAATGGAAGAGCACCTGCTTTACAAGCAGGAGGTTGGTGGTTCGATTCCATCGTGCCCCGATATTCATATATAGGGAATGACGAAGATCAATTTTTGGTGACGGATGCTCTTTTGACCATCACCAATGAGCTTATGGTGACATTTTTGACCCTCACCAAAATATGAAATGGTGACGGTCAATGAACGCCACCATATATACGCATCAATAGTGACGACCATTAAAGGTCTGTCACCATAAATCGTTGTTGTTTATATGAAATGGTGAGGGTCACTGTTTGTCATTATAGTCATTATTCATGAGAGACCTTGATGTCACCAATGCGTTTATGGTGACGGTCAATGAACGTCGCCATATATATGCACCAATAGTGATGGCCATGAAAGGTCCATCACAAAAAATCATTGTTGTTCATATGAAATGGTGACGGTCACTATCCGTCATTATAGTTAATATTCGTGATGGACCTTGAATGCCACCACAACACATACTTTCGGCGACGCCACCTTTGGTGACGGAGGCTATTGTCCGTCACCATTGCTCATATGAAATGCTGACGGTCACTATCCGTCACTATAAATCATTATTGGTGACGGACCTTGAATGTCACCACAACACTTATACTTTCAGTGACGACACCTTTGGTGACGCTTAGTTTTTGGTGACGAAGGCTCTTTTGACCCTCACCAATGAGCTTATGGTGACCATTTTTGCCCCTCACCAATGTACTTTTTTCTTGTAGTGGCTTAAAAAGAGTAATGTGATTTATTTTATTATCAATTGATTCTTAGTGTACTTGATTATTAGTCTTGCGGAGGGGGAGTGGACGTATGAAATGTAATGAGACTCTGACTCAAGAAACCATGCAAAAATATGCTCTAAATATTCAATTCGATGACGAGTATTTCTACAAGGAGAGGTTTCTTTTCAACATCCATGCACTAAAATTCTAATAGAACAGTTCAAATTTAAAGATTCAGACTTCTATCTACCTCATATTAACAGTGTTTTAACTAAAATTTTCAGAATTAATTCAGCTAGATGCAGAAAAACTAAAAAAAAAATCTTCTCTAAAAAGTAAATGCTTTTGACACTAACTTTTCAAACAGGAGAAAACAAACAGAAATGCCAGCTTAGTAAACAAGCACAGGGATTTAGTCAAGGAGAGATACTGATGGCCAAAAAACTCTGCAACCAAAACACAATCACAGGGGTGAACAGTAAATTTTGGCTGAGTAACGCACTATCTCTGAGTAAAGACAACGTTAATCCAGAGACTTACGCATTGTATTTAAGAAGAGCCCACATTATAACACACTCGAACACCAACAGAGGTAGTGTTAGCCAGGGTAAATTTCTTTATATGGTCAAACAAAAACAGGATTGAACTCTGTGAGCTTTTGAAATGTCTACTAGGCATAAATACTAGTCAGAAGGGTCTGTGAACATAGGAAAGAAGAAAGGGGGAAAGAGATCGTTCAGAAACTATGGGGGAAATCCCCAGTGGAGTCGCCAATTCTTCTATAGGGTAAAATGCTTGGGTTGTTGGTTATTGAATATCCCTCTCAGGACTTTCCAGTGCCTAATGCAGACAGTAATATTAGTTGTATAGTTCACAAAGATGGAACATACATATTCATATTAACTTAAAGAAACTTGATGGGATAAGATGGAAGATTACCTCTTTAATGATCTTGAAGTCTTTTGGAGAGCGCTGAACAGTGAAGCAGGGATCCTTCTTCACCAGCTCCAAATCTCGACCCTGCAATCAGTCAAAGCACCCATGTGATCTCCACCATAACATACATTTCCTATTAATTAAGTCAATATATAATAAACATTTAAACTATGCACATCTAAGCCATTCATCTCATGATATATAAGTGATTGAATAACAATGAAAATATCAACCCATAAAATGGACAAAACAGATACAGTTCTATTGATTTATAAAAAGGAATATTACAACCGTCGGTTGTACCATGCCCTCCTCAGCCTTCCAATCTCTCTATCTCTCAATGTGGTGATGTCTTAGTCAACAAGTTCTCAATGAACCTCTTTGACTCTTGACCTTCACACTACAACAATAATGCTCTACTTCATAAGTATTCAAAACTTTGACAATCCTTCGACCTTAACCCAAGAGCCTTCAGCTCCATTTTATAGGAGATGGAGAGAGCAATCATTGCCCTTCTCTTTCCACCAATTCTAAATAGAAAAAACCAAGATGTTTCCTCAACTTCCATGCTTTTTCCCTCTTTGAGAGTTCAGTTTTTTTTTGGCAAGGCCCAATAAGAGATTAGTGCTTTGGAGTTTCCTTTTTGTACTGACTCTCTTGTGAGAAAAAGCTAGAAATTCAAATCTTTCTCCATGGGGTTTTCCCGTCCAAAACTCAAAACATGGGTAATGCTGCCCTCTAGTGTAAACAGAGCATTTCCCTAGCCACTAACGCGGCATATTCATTGATCAGGTGTGTTATAATGCTCTTGTGCTGTTATAGTGGGGCGTTGCCTTGGTAGAAGTAGGTTTAGTTTAGGTCTTTGTATTCCTTCCATATTTATCTTCTCCTTTGAGCTAATGAGGAGGTATTTTGACCTGTAACAGTTGTAAGGAGCTTGAGCTAAGAAATAATCAAGTTAAAGGGAAATAAAGAGTCCCTTTTCCTGATCTGAGGCACCAAACAAGAGTGGAAGCTAGAACCAAGGTACACTGCCCTCTAGACCTGTCTTCTGGAATGAATGATTTGATGTCGATAAAAGGAGGTCCGCCATAGGTGAGGAAATAAGGGATCCTCAACTAAGGCATGAGAGGAAAAAGTTGAGAAACTGACATATTGACACCAGGGATGATGATGAAATGGGGGGTATTGAGTAGTGGATGGATGACTTCCCTTGTTAGAGCATAAAGGGCATGGATGACCTGGCAGAAACTGACACAATATCAAAGGGGATAGGCGACAATAGGACTGAAGGTCATAATGTGTGACACAAGAGAGGAACCAAATAATGAAGGATGGAGGACTATAACGAGATAAAAAGGGACTCGGGATAGACTCCGTGGATGCGATGATGACTCAACTTGGATTCTCTAAACAAGGGCGACTCGATGATGCTGCCACAAAGAAAAGGTCCAGTGGGGACCATAAAAACATGAGTACAAGATGATTACTCATGATGAAATTCGACACGAGCATGGAAAAGTATGGAGGAAAAGTGGTGCCCCAAGTACAAGTGTTGCAAGTGAAGAAATTTAATTTTGAGGAGTGGTGAAGTGACCCTTCTTCGAAAAATGTGTCATGGTGAAGTATCAAATCACAAAAAAATAACAGATACCCATTTTAGAGCACGGTGAGATATTTCCAACGGTCCTAATGGTTTGTCAAACTGAGCTAGGGTTTTGCCACAACAGGCGAAAGAAAAATTTGGGGTTTCTCTTTTAATAAGGCATTTTCCCTCCACTCATTTTCAAGTTTAGCTGTGGTGATTGTAGAGAGGAGAGAAGGCCCTAAATATTGTGGTGATCTTAGCGGACAAACCGACCGTTGGAATTGAGATCCATCAGTTGTAGGTAAGATGCCTAACCCTACTCTTTCATTTTATTGGATTGAAAGTTCAGTTTAGGTACTCAGAGTTCAGGAACAGACCCCTTCTCCTCTTCACGTCCGGGTCACACTTTTTGGGGCAATATCTGTGACTTGGGTAGCAGGTTTTGGGTAGAAAACTGCAACTTGTCCCAGGGTTTGGCCTGAAAAGTGTGACCTGATATAGACTGACAAGTATGATGGTTTTGTGCATATATGGAAGAATTATGGATCAACAAGAGAGAGAGAGACCTAGATACATTACGGTCAGAGATCTGAGAGGCTCATGGTGTCCGTAGTGCATTAGCTAGGTTTGGGGTTCTAAATTTTGTGGAGATCCCTTTGATGAGATCTAGAGAGTCATTTTTGTCCCAGATTGTTAGTTATTTGGATTCGTACCATGAGGTGTATAGTGCAGGGGCACCAGATCGAGTTGATGGTCCAGGATATATACTTTCTGACTGGTCTCCCACCACTTGGGATGGCAGGGAATACGTAGCCAGTGTTACTATGAGGGCAGAACATCATGGAGTTTGTAGAGTGCCTGATGCAAGAGCATCTAGACCTAGCCAGCAATGTGATGAAATGGTCACATGTTGTGGCTAATACAAGTTTGGAGGAAGACTTGGGTGTTAATTTTGTATTAATTTCAATTAAATGTAAGTAGTTAAGAGTGACCTAATTCAAAACAGAAATTGGGAATAAATGGCAAGTGATCCTCCCTGCGTGGAGATCAAGCCAAGTAATCTAGTTTGTTTAGATTAGGATAAGGTGTAAATTCTAAATATATGATTTATTCCTCCAAATGTGGAGGAGAGGGTTAACTGAGGATATATGAAATATTCTTTGTTTTCTGAAGAAGAGCGAGAGGAGCGATGGTGTGAAGGTGAGTGTGAGTGTGGTGTGGAGCGAAAGCTCAGGTTTTAGTGTGAATGTAACTGTGTATTAAAATTTTTAATTCTGGAATAATTTAGAAAAAGTGAGGTTCTGTTTTATTTGGGTATTATGATCGCAATGGTATTCTACCCAAATCGAATGACAGTTGATGAAATTGAGTATTAATGTCTGCGTAATTGATTGAAGAACTTCGATCTGTGTTTGTTTTGGAAATTGTATGAAATCGGTGGTTGTTTGCAATTCTGGTGTGTCGAATTTTGCAAGGTTCTTAACACAGAAATTGTGAGTCAAAACGTTATTAAAACTGTGTAGGGGACATGAAACAAATTATTGGTTGATTGTGTATGTGTTCTGGTCCATGTAAAACGCATCAGAACCGGAGAGGCTTTACATTGTGTTAATATTATAATCCATTTTGAAACTAGGTTGGATCTATAAATCTCGCATCGACATTGTGGAATCCGCCAATAGTGATAAAACAAATCCTCGCACAAGTGGTATCCAGTAATTATTGCATCAGAGTTGTATAAAGGGCGACTGTGGTGACAGTTCAAAGATTTTACGAAATGCAAATCTCTGATAGTTAATGCATCGAAGTGGATTAAGCACCAAACTCTCGTGGACTATCAAATTTCAAAGATTTGCGAGTTAAATGTGGGATCGGTCAATCAGTTTTGGGTGGAAATAGATAATTACAGATTGAAGGCGCATTTAGAAATTGGGTAATATCACAGCGGAGCAGTTTGTTAGCTGGAGAATATCAAAACTTTATATGATTGCAATTACGCATTAACTGATTTATACCATATCAGCGCAGATGGAAGGGAGCGTATATCGAGTTTATGTGAGATTGCATTGGAATAGTTAAAAACATAAACTTGGGCACATACTGTGTCTCCAGGTGTGGACGAATTTAGTTGGCAGAACTAGATCTGTGAGAGCGATATATATAATATCTATTGATTAATAGTGTTCACCATTTGTTTTGAAAGTATTATGTTGAATCTGCGTTTTTTCTAATTAAGAGAATAGAAATATTTCTAGATTATTAAAAGTTTTTGGTTCTGGTTCATATAAAGGGCTTTATTCATTAGACTGTATGAGTGGTTTATGCTGTTATATGTTGCGAAAAGAATTGTATGGGCTGCGCTCTTTTTGAAGAAGCAAGGAATTTGATTCTGACATTTTAATTAAAACAAGGTTTTTCTGTTTGTATTATGAATCTGCCATTTCTTGTAATCTTAGAGGATTGCGCTCAGAAATTTGGTACATTATTTTTGGTATCAAATCTATTGAAATTGCAATGGCCGGTGGTGTAGTAAATCACATAGATTGGGATCACCGATTGATATATATCAGTGTATGACCAGAGTTTGGAGCGTTTTTTTGAACAGTGAAAGGGAAATTGATCTGAATCATTGGATCAGCGTTAATCTAGCTTGGTATGCAGAAAGGGAAAAGGCGCATAAATAGATTTGGTACCTTGGTCAGATTGAAATGAGGAATCCAAGACGCGTAATTGAGTGCAGACAAATGTTATTGGTAATGAAAGGTTTGTTTGAAATAATGTCAAGTTGAAATTTAAATCATGGGCACATTGGTTTTATTGACTTTTGATTATATGTAAGTGTGTGTGAGATTGCCCGTGTATGGATAAGTTGAAGAAATTCCGTATGTACTGATGAAATTTCCTAGCATTGAGTTTTATTTGGACAGAGATTTGAGATGCATTTCTTATATGCATGGTAGAGTTTGTAGATTCTGGGTTTGCAGGTTTATCCTGCGTCATTTTTGGTATCAGAGCTTGGCTCTATTGAATTGAAGACTGCAGCAATATAAATCAAGAGAAGATGTGAGAGAAGAAACAGATGCGTTCTTAAAAGCAGAATAAGGAAATTCCTTAGAAGTGGCAGTGAACCTGAAGAATCCAACAAGAGATTGGACAGAGGACAATTGAAGTGTTCTCGAAAGAGAAAGTGAGAGATTGCAGAAGCCTAGAGGGAGCAAAGGTGTTGCTCAAGAGAAGATTCCAGATAGGGGATCGTGCTTACCAAAAGACTGAGTTAGGAGAGCTTAGTGAGGTAAGGTTACAGTAAGGAGGACTTACTGTTGCAGAGGTGCGAGGAAATCATGGAAAGAGAGGAGAAGAAAATGACTACAGATAGTCATAACAGAAGTTCACAAAGAAGCCACAGCAGAAGGAAAGATGCAGAAGCAAATGGCATGAGGATGAGTCAAGAAGAGTTTGACCGAGAGAAAGCTGAGATAGATTTCCAGATTGGAATATTGATGAAGATGCTGCAGAAAAATGTTTGGACCATGAAGAAAAGAGTAAAATGGCAAAGGCTACGAGAAAGGAGAAATCAGCAAGTGAAGTTAGAGATAGTAGAAGAATGGAGAAAGATTGAGCAGATATTGAGTGCTCAAGAGGAATCAGAGAAACTCAGAGAAGCAGAGGTAGAATTGGAAGTTTCCATTTGTAGACCTGAACAAGGTGAAATGTTGGCGGAAGAGGATAATGAGAGGTCAGCTGAAAATCTCATGGACTATTGGCAGAGCTCAGAACAATTCGAAGATATGTTGACAAAGGAAGCAGATGAGGCAATGAAGCCTTGTGATTTTGATTCTTATAGTTTGTGTATGTTTGCAGGATATGCAGAGGATGATGGACAGCCTGATGAAATTTTCACAACCAAGAATGAAGGTCTTGAGGTAAAGTATGATGGTGAATCCCTTTTAGAGGAAGAAGGCGTTGATCTATTGAAACAGAAGGAGTTCATAGATGAAATCCTGTTTGGTGTGAAACAGTCAGATGAGGTTGATATAGGCCAGAAGTCTAATGAAAATTCCATGGTGGGACTACAAGAAGGTAAACCAATAAATTTATTTAATGGAATTGATGAAATATGCTTGCAATATGGTAATGTGGAAAACAGGTTAACTCAGGAGGATTGCCAAGAAAAGAATGAAGCTGAGAATGGAAATTGTGATGAACTACTGGAGAGATTTCACAAGGAGATAGAATTCTTCGAAATATTACTCGAGGAACCCAAAGGAGAAACAAATCTTACAGAACCTGATGGAGGAAAAAGTGTGGAAGATAGCATTAATAAATATGATGCTGAAATTAGAGAAATTGAGCAGCGATTATTTGAAGGTGAGATGCAAGATCAGGAGCAACAAGGAAGTTATGTCCTCAGAGGCATGAAGGAGACATAAATATTAACTCAGCAAGATGAATATGGAAGTAACCAAAAATTTGGAAGGAATGATCAGCTACATGAAAATGAATTTGAGGAAGGCATTAAATTGCAGAAGTATAGAAACTGGCAGCAGAATGAAGAACTAGAAATTGATCTGGAAGTACAAAGAAAGATAAGTGAAGACCGAAGATATAGATGGAGACTGAAGAAAAGGGTGAAGTGGAAGCTATTGCAACAGAGGTTGAATGGAAAACTAATGAACGAATTCAGGAAACTTGAACAAATTCATATTGATTTGAAGTCACTGCAAGAAGGATCCGTTGAAATCCAAAAGAACTATGATGGAGGATTGGTGCTTGAAGCATCAAAAGAAAATGGAAGGTATTGTATTTTGAAAACTGAAGGTTGTTGTGTGTTTGCAGGTCACATTGACTTGAGGAAAGACAAACAGTTATTGAAGACTGTTGAAGAAATGACTACTCATAGTCATATGCAGAATAAGGGGGATGGCAAAAGAATTATCGGAATCAAAGGATACACTGATCTATTAAAGATTGAGCAGTCATTGAAGATCATTGACCTTGAAGAAAGCCAGAATAAAGAAGAATTGAAGACAGATATTGTGGATAATGCAGTGAGTGAATATTGTGCAGAACTTTTGAGAGAACTTCCAGATGAGATGGCATATTTGTGGTTAAGTTGAATCTTTTGATGAGGAAGCCAGGTAAAGAATTTGTGTTTATTTAATTGACTAATTTTGATGAAGATTTTCATGCAGGAAAAAGATAATGTGAAGTAAACCTGAACCAAGAAGTTAATTCGGAAGAACAGATCAGATTAATGGAGAGTGAGAGCAGAAAGTCTCAGAATAAGGAAATGGTGGTGAATTTATGGTATGAAACTGTTGAACTAAAGATAAGTTTTCAAGAAATTTGTGGAGATACAGGTATGCTGGAATTTGAAGTGAAGAATGATGAAGTCATGAATAAGAAACCAGAAGAAGAACCTGGGAAAAGGCATTTGTACATTTTAGAAATGTATATTGAAGATTATTGGCACAGAGATTATGTTGTTCTAATTCAAGGACACAATCAGTTGCAGCAGAATAGTATTCAACACATGAGAAGTAAAATGGACAAAGAATTGGATGAGTTGTGGAAACTCATACTACGACGGTCTAATGCAGCTAATCTGACACAAAGAAAGGAAGATTGGGTTTGGAAAGAGAGTAGATCTGGAGTGAAGAAGTAGGCATTGCCATTAAAGGGAGAAAAACGAGCGATAACCTGGGGCAGACTACCAAAACCAGAAGTATGGGAAGAGGAGACAGAACTTATAGAAACGCATGATCGAGGAGAATCATGGTTAATTTAAACTTTGGGAGTGCGATGCAGGAGCATCTAGACCTAGCCAGCAATGTGATGAAATGGTCACATGTTGTGGCTAATACAAGTTTGGAGGAAGACTTGGTTGTTAAATTTGTATTAATTTCAATTAAATGTAAGTAGTTAAGAGTGGCCTAATTCTGAACAGAAATTGGGAATAAATGGCAAGTGATCCTCCCTGCGTGGAGATCAAGCCAAGTAATCTAGTTTGTTTAGATTAGGATAAGGTGTAAATTCTAAATATATGATTTATTCCTCCAAATGTAGAGGAGAGGGTTAACTGAGGATATATGAAATCTTCTTTGTTTTCTGAAGAAGAGCGAGAGGAGCGATGGTGTGAAGGTGAGTGTGAGTGTGGTGTGGAGCGAAAGCTCAGGTTTTAGTGTGAATGTGACTGTGTATTAAAATTTTTAATTCTGGAATAATTTAGAAAAAGTGAGGTTCTGTTTTATTTGGGTATTATGAGCGCAATGGTATTCTGCCCAAATCGAATGAAAATTTATGAAATTGAGTATTAATGTCTACGTAATTGATTGAAGAACTTCGATCTGTGTTTGTTTTGGAAATTGTATGAAATTGGTGGTTGTTTGCAATTCTGGTGTGTCGAATTTTGCAAGGTTCTTAACACAGAAATTGTGAGTCAAAACGTTATTAAAACTGTGTAGGGGACATGAAACAAATTATTGGTTGATTGTGTATGTGTTCTGGTCCATGTAATATGCATCAGAACCGGAGAGGCTTTACATTATGTTAATATTATAATCCGTTTTGAAACTAGGTTGGATCTATAAATCTCGCATCAGCATTGTGGAATCCGCCAATAGTGATAAAAAAAATCCTTGCACGAGTGGTATCCAGTAATTATCGCATTAGAGTTGTATAAAGGGCGACTGTGGTGACATTTCAAAGATTTTGCGAAATGAAAATCTCCGATAGTTAATGCATCGGAGCGGATTAAGCACCAGACTCTTGTGGACTATCAAATTTCAAAGATTTGCGAGTTAAATGCGGGATCAGTCAATCAGTTTTGGGTGGCAATCGATAATTACAGATTGAAGGCGCATTTAGAAATTGGGTAATATCATAGCGGAGCAGTTTGTTAGCAGGAGAATATCAAAACTTTATATGATTGCGATTGCGCATTGATTGATTTATACCATATCAGCGCAGATGGAAGGGAGCGTATATCGAGTTTCTGTGAGATTGCAATGGAATAGTTAAAAACATAAACTTGGGCGCATACTGTGTCTCAAGGTGTGGACGAATTTAGTTGGCAGAACCAGATCTGTGAGAGAGATATATATAACATCTATTGATTAATAGTGTTCACCATTTGTTTTGAAAGTATTATGTTGAATCTGCGTTTTCTAACTAAGAGAATAGAAATATTTCCAGATTATTAAAAGTTTTTGGTTCTGGTTCATATAAAGGGCTTTATTCATTAGACTGTATGAGTGGTTTATGCTGTTATATGTTGCGAAAAGAATTGTATGGGCTGCGCTCTTTTTGAAGAAGCAAGGAATTTGATTCCGGCATTTTAATTAAAACAAGGTTTTTCTGTTTGTATTGTGAATCTGCCATTGCTTGTAATCTTAGAGGATTGCGCTCAGAAATTTGGTACATTATTTTTGGTATCAAAACTATTGAAATTGCAATGGCCGGTGGTGTAGTAAATCACATAGATTGGGATCACCGATTGATATATATCAGTGTATGACCAGAGTTTGGAGCGTTTTTTTGAACAGTGAAAGGGAAATCGATCCGAATCATTGGATCAGTGTTAATCCAGCTTGGTATGCAGAAAGGGAAAAGGCGCATAAATAGATTTGGTACCTTGGTCAGATTGAAATGAAGAATCCAAGACACGTAATTGAGTGCAGACAAATTTTATTGGTAATGAAAGGTTTGTTTGAAATAATGTCAAGTTGAAATTTAAATCATGGGCACATTGGTTTTATTGACTTTTGATTATATGTAAGTGTGTGTGAGATTTCCCGTGTATGGATAAGTTGAAGAACTTCTGTATGTACTGATGAAATTGCCTAGCATTGAGTTTTATTTGGACAGAGATTTGAGATGCATTTCTTATATGCATGGTAGAGTTTGTAGATTCTGGGTTTCCAGGTTTATCCTGCGTCAGTGCCATTTTCGACCAAGTCTCCATGTCAAGGGGACATGGATACCGATCAGGGATCTAGAGAGGTTAGAGACCCGTGTTGTGGCCACAGCGCTGCTGTGGATCGTGGGAAACCAGGCATTCCACCACATCACTGGGGGTCATATGATGCTTGTTGAGAGTGTGTTCATTGGGACTTAGTATGGGTGGGCCCAAATGATGTTGTCGTCATTGAAACGAAAATTTTCACTATGCAAGCGGCAAGTGAATCATGATTGTGCATATGGCACAGTGTTTTTCTCACTCTTATTTGAGAATATCCCGACACTTTGACCTCGCATACAGATCTAGGATGGGGGCCCTATAGAGCCCAGGATGCACTGGTGGGGGAAAATATTGTGTAGAGGGGGAGGTGGGGCTGTTGGATGGGTGTTCTGACCTGATTTATTTTCTCATTGGGATCAGATGCCACTATGCATAGATGAATATCGCTATAGTGGGATGAGTTATCATGGGGACCTAGACTTGCCACTGGTGCCTGGTCGAGTATGGGGGCCTGATGGTAAGTGACAAGTTGCTAATATTTTATGTGCATTTTAAAGTTTCAGAGTATTTTATATGGTATTGATTCTTTAAATTTTGATATCCAGATATAGCATGGTAAAATCAGCTGAGTATATGAGACGACCTACAGTATCAAGAGCTGTAGGACCTAGTGGATCGAGAGCACCGTAAAATGAGGATGCAACAACCATCCTAGAGGACATCCGTCGTAGATGTGAGAGGCTTCTTATTGGTGTTTCAGAGTGCGGCTGGAAAGACTTGGATGACCAGTACATAGAGCCATGTATTGGTCTACCCTCAGAGTGGCAAGGAGTCATGCGGTGCATGGCGATGGCCGGAGAAGGGATGCGCAATATACGAGTTGTAGGAGTAGAGCCATTGGCTTGGGATCCTCCAGATAGTGATTAGGTGTAGGGGCATGTGGTGCCCCCAGTTTTTAGTTTTTGTAACATGCTATGGCCATGTCATATGTATCAGAGTTAATGGACTCTAAAACATTTTATACGACACATATAATGGATATGCATCGATTTGATGGTTTTATGTTATTGTCTTGTGTTAAATGCGTGTGCTAAGTGCCAATCTAGAATATTGTTTGCAATGCTATCTACAAAGTGATTTTGTGCTCAAGGTACATGATTGGATGTAATGATTTCAAATTCACGCATCAAAAGCTTCACTTGTAAATATCTTCTAAAAATGATAGGATTATGCACACGATAGACACCATTCAATTGCATGACAAGAAGCAGGGAATTTAAATGAACATGAATGTGGAGGATGTGATGGGAAAGGGCATTGGCTAATAAACCTCACACTGTGTTAGATTCGGTATCTTCATCCCTCCGTCAGAGATCAAATTTCTCTTGTTGCATTTCATTTTAGGTGTCTCACTCAGTTCAGTCAGCTGCATTCCATTAGGGGCATGGATCATCTAACGGTAGGGTCTTCTCACTCATGTTCCTCATGTCTCATACTTGCTGGCCTAGTTATGTTCATTAAAATAATTTACAGTCATTTTTGGTCTCAGCCTTGGCAAAGAGTCATTTTAGGGTTTGTAGGTTCATTAGGTCTAGGGTTTTTTCAATCAGGTCTCAAGATGCATAATAATGGCCAGCATGCATGTGAGGAATCTTCAAGTAAGGTATCGGTGCAAAAATTTCATCATCATAATGCTTGATAATGATTTTTATCCAAAACTTTGTTTTGAAGAAAAAATGTCTATTTTATCCGTTTGTAATAAATGCAATGTAATTTTTAAGTTCTTCAGTTGTAATAATGCTCCATCGGCATCCCTGATCGCCTTTGCCAAAGTTCCATGCCATCCATCCCTATAAAATAGACAAGAAACTCATCATTTAGTCCAAAGATCAAAAAGCAAGCAAAACAGAGTTCATTTGAAAAGTGCTAAAGTTTTCAAACATTGTAAAGTGTGTTTTTTCAAATCAAAAATCAAAATCTTTGGCATAAAGATATTTTTGTGTTTCAACAATTCGTTTGCAAGCCAAGACATCAATGAGCCAAAGAAAATCATGGAGGAGTGAAGAAATAGGTTTGGAGGCCGAACTGTGGTGAAATTAGTTGGCGCAGCGCACTGGGCAACTGTCACGGCGCATTGGCTGAGCGCGGTGCATAGGGCCGCTCTTCACTGTGCAAATTTTAACTGTCGCGGTGCATAGAAAGGGCACGACGCACTGGGCAGTGGTTGCGGCACACAGGACAGACAACACGAAATTTTGTCATTGCCTCCAAAAAAATTCCAAATCACTCGGTCTATTTTGTCCAAGAAAGTTCATGTGAACTTATAATTTCTATTCACAAATGTTTGAAAATGGATTATGAGAATTTGAATGTCAAAACTTAAACCCTATCATTTTGTTGAAAAATTGCTTCCTTAGGGTTTTGAACTTGGAGTTCTAAAACTGGTTTTGTGCTAGACGTTTTCATTTCTCACTTTGTTTTTCCTCCCCGTCACTGTTATCCTATCACTACAGCCTATCCCCTATTCCCTACATCCCTAAAGTCACTCATACCGTCTCATTCCCATTGACCCTATCCCATTTGTAAAAGTTTCCCCAAATACCAAGTTTATCCTAAAAAATCAAGTGGTTGTCCCTTGTCCCTAGATTTTTCAAATCACAAGTTTTCAAAAAGAAAATTCCACTTGAAAAAACTTCATTGTCCCCACTACCCTATTTCCCCACAGTCCCTCCCACACTACCATTCATTTGGAAACTAAAACAAAAGTACCCAAATTCTCATTTTCATCTCATGCAAGCCAACATACACCTTGCATAGACTTTGGAAATCATGGAGACAGATACTGATACATCGTATGACCGAGATAGTGATTCCACCACTGAGCTACATGCACCTAGAAGACCTCGTAAAGGTGGCAAACATGTGAGAGAGGAGCCCACCTCGTTGACTGAATTGTAGGCTTGCCCACTTTCCATGTCATGTTTTCGAGAGCAGTCATGCTATCCGTTTTGTGAAATGATTTCTAAGATTCATTATCATCAAGAGTTGGCTCGTTTGTTTGTATTGCATTTACAAGATGGTCAGGTCACCCTTGTCGGTGTAACTTTCATTTTGACACCAAAAACTATCTCTCAAGCAACTAGAATATAGAATGTGGGTGAACAGTGGAACAAAAGACAGCAGGTGGAAAGAGTTCATTATGAACCATACATCAGGCCTAGCTTTGTGAGGCAGCTTAGCAGGGTGTTCCCATTCCAGTTCTTAAAGGAATCCTATGCGCCTCTGATGAAACTCATTATCAGATATTTCAGTTGTGAGGGTCGATTTTCGCACCTCTATGCCTACCACATCAGGTTATTGATGCATTTCACCAGAGTGAGGATGATTAAAATACCTTATTTCATGTGCCGTAACATCAAGAGAATGACCACTATTGTGCAGAGGAAAACTCCCGAGCAGCAGTACAACAATATTTATCACTATGCACTCATCAAGATCGTGGTTGTACATCAGCTTGGATTGTAGGGTATTTCATGGGAGGATTTCATTTCCCATGATTTCTTCATAGCTCCTGAAGTTCCTCCGGAGTTTTTCCATGATGCAGGTGAACCTTCACATCAGTATGGAGGTCAGGAGGCAGAGACTACTAGTGTGCTGACATATGTCACTTATCAGAGAGGCACTAGAAGAATATTTGCAACAGCACGACAAGTACTATCTCTACCTAGGGTGGAAGGGGTCTCGTTGTCGTCATCATCAGTACAAGTATAGGTACAGGATAGAGGTAAGAGGCCTATGCAGGATGAGGGCCCTTAAGGAGGCCAAGACACAGGTTTCATGCTGATTGATGAGGATTTGAGCTCTCCAAACTCAAAGTTGACAGAGACCATTCAGGAGCAGAAGGCGGAGATAGACACATTGACCGTCAAGTTGAAAAGAGCCCAATGGATCATAAAATACCTAGAGCAGCAAAACAGACAATTGGAAGATCAGAAAACAATCATGGAGTTGCAAAACATCCGTGAGAACCGGCAAGCTGCCCAAAGAAGCCAAACCGAGATGACATCCATTGAGCGGGAGATTGAGGCTGATAGAGAGACTTGGCTTTAGAGGGTCAATATTCATCTTGAGAAGTTGTTTGAGAAGGCAAACAAGGAAAATAATATGCTAAGGCACATGAAGAACCATTATTGGGCGCGGAATCATGTTTGCAAAGTAAGGATCAAGATCCTGAAAGCAAGACTAAAAAGGGCACTAAAGCATCGTAAAAGGCATGATAGACTCCAAATTTTGGTTGAAGCTTCTTTGGCCCAGCATAGCACTTGATGGTGGACATTCAGCCCAAATTTCAAGAAATTAGGGAAACTTTTTTTCAATTTTGAATTTTTTGGCCTTAAAACAGATTTTCCTGCCCGACACGTACCGCCACTTGGCACGCGCTTATAATTGGCAGCTCATTTTGAGGAAACATTTGCATTTCTGGATTTTTCATCAAAATGTATGCATTCCTATCCATTACCTAAGGATTTTGACAGGTTTTGGGTTGCTTGAAGGGTCAAAAACACCTTAAAAATGGCCTTTCTACCACTTTTTGGACACACAAGAAGCAGTGTTGGGAGATTTAATTTTTGGAGGGGAAAATGGCAATCAAATTCATAAATTCCACTTGGGTTGGAAATTAAACAGGCAGATATTTCCAAAAAGCTCTCCTAAGCTCAATTTGGACTTCGGGAAGGCCCTCAAAATCAGCCTCAAAGTGGCGCTACGCATAGAGATTTCAAGCGCGACGCATTGGGAAATTTGGCCTAATTTTCACTCAGCAGTTCAGATTTTCACCTAGTTTTGGCCAGTTTGACTTTCTTATCCTCATATGTACAGATATTGATGTAAATTGATGTAATTTCATGACTTTTATGTAATTTTGGCACATTTTTACTCATTCAAGTAGATTCATTCACCAAAAAGTGAAATGTAAATGAATGAATCAGTTTCCTATCTTATAGAGGCAAGCTGTTTCATTGCCTATTTTACAGTTCTTAGTTTAGATCTTATTGAAATAGCTCCTAGAATGGTGAGCTCGACCCCTAGAGGCATGGGGATGAGTTAGGCTTGTCTATATCTTGTAATTCTTCAGTCATTTTCAGGGTTGGACACTTGGGATTGCTTGGCACTTCATTGTACATTTCATCTCTGCAATTTTGGCAAAGGAATAGACCAGGGTTTGCAGCACTCTTTGGGATCCATGTGGCTCTATGTTTTTATGGTGTTCTTCTCTATGTGATTGTAAGTTCACTGATGTATTATGTGTATCATTTCCCTTCTCCTTTCTTCTTAAATTAAAGAAGTGAGTTATAAAGGTGGAATTCAATAGATTGCTTTGCTCTGCCTTGAGTTTTTTTTAATTTTCCATGTTTTCATCTGTTTGAAGAGGATTCTTGAAAGCCTCTTACCCTCTTCAGCTCCTCACTGGTCTGAAACTATCCATTCACTCAACCCAAAGCATCAAAACAATTTCCTTCCTTGCCCCATTCAGAACTCTGCAAAAACTAGGCCTCATCCCCGAACCCAAAACTTCCTTTCCCTTTGATTCCAAAAAAACCTTAAAAATCAAAGATCAAACTCTTTTGCTTATATACCTAGCCTAAAATCGGCTTTTATTTCAAGTCATCTCAAGCCCTATTTATTATCTTTGCTGAGATTGACCCGAAGAGAGCCCTCTCCTGATTTGGTAAGGCTAGCTACCAGACTGAGCATGGTTTTATGTTACCCTGAACTCTGCCTTCCTTCAGCCTGAGGTAGATTTAGGTAATAACATAGTGGCGACCAACTGGAGAATACAATGGTTTGCTTGTTAGTGTTATTTGTTTTATAAGCTAAAAACGGAGCCTAAAGTTATGCCAAGTAGCCTTCGAAACGCTCTTGCTTTGCATTAGCGAAAGTAGATAAACGCTGCTTCAGTCAATCTCCGGTCTAGTTTTTAAATGTGACACTTGACTTGTAAATTTCCCCCATTACATCAGATCATTCTAGACTTTGGATGATGAGTTTAGAATTTGATAGGCTGAACAAGTTGGTTTTGTTCCTTTGATTTTTGAAAATAATTCAACACACTGGCTTCCAGTAGACATACTAGAGAAAATACGGATCCCGATCCACCTCCAGTGTATGAAAATTCCAATCTTATTTCAAGAATTCTTCATCGAGAAAGTCTTGTGATTCCTCTTTTTAAATCTCATTCATGTCCCGATGTGTTTGAGGACCTTGAAGATCTTGAATTTGATGAACCATTTGAGTTGTCGTTGTTTGAGACGAAGTCTGAAAGTGCTATTGGTTCTACTATCATAAATCCAGAGTTTATCAAGTATATTGAAATTGAACAGGCTAATAGATCCATTGACAGTTACATTTTGAATATTAAGAATTCCATTGTGGCAACAAATATTCCTGAGTTTATAGAGTTTGCATCTGAAACTCTTGGGCCATTTTCAGTTACATCTGGTTCACAAATTCATACCGAGCATCCTTTCATTCCTACCATTCCTTTGCACCATCTATTTCTGATCAACATTCTGCAGTAGTTTCACCTCCATCCACACCACATACACCTCATACATCAACTGCTCAAACCCCTCCTATATTTCCAAATCCAATTGTAAATCGACCAAGAGCAATGGCTTCCCTATTTGCACCCCTTGTGTTGCCTCAAAACTTGGATGACATGCCCACTGATTATCAAAGAAAAATTCCATTGTTTGATGGCACTCGTCAAAGTGTTCCTGCTCAGCAACATGTGGATAGAATGGCAGATTTCTTTGACCTTCATGAGATTGATGTAGAAAATGTGACCATGAGATTATTTGTGCAAACCGTTGGAGGTGAAGTGAGAAAGTGGTTCAGAGCTTTTCCGCCTAGAAGTATTGCTACATTGCCTGAGCTTCATAGACAATTCTTGTATCGATGGGAAGTAAAGAAAGATCCTCTTCAGATCACTTCTGAGTATACCAAAATTAAGCGGAATGTTGGTGAGTCTGTCCAAGATTATTGTATTAGATTCAATGTGGTTTACAATGCAATTCCTGATGATATAAATCCATCTAGGAGGTCGTCTTTGCTTAATTTTCTGGATGGTTTCGATCCGGACATGTCCTATCAATTAAGAGAAAGAGATCCAACCACTTTGGAAGACATGTAGAAAATTGCAATCAGTGTTGAAGCTAATTTGAATGACAAGAGAGCTAGATTGAAAGCTGAGAAGAAAGTAGCAATAAAGGAAGAGGTTTCCACTTCAAATCAAGTACTCCGTAAGGTGGAAAAGATGTTTGAAAGATTAACACTTGATAAGCCTAAATCGCATATCAGAAATCCTAACTTCCATGGTTAGCAGCAACCACAATTCAAGGTCAAACAATGAGAGCAGCGAGCACAAGAACCAACAGTACAACACCAGGTAAAGACACCTTTATAGCAGAATTTTGTTGGTCCGGAATCAGATGATGAAGATAATGTAATAGGAGAGGAGAATCACTTCTTTACACCTGATGATATGCCAACCTTTATCACTAAATATGAGGAGTATTCTGAAAGCTCAGCTGTACAAAAAGACGAGGATTTCATTTTGGAAAATGAGACAGTTCTTGAAGAAGAGTCGAATGAATATCAGAGAGGTTATATGAATGCTTTGTCTGCCCAGCAGCATCAATATTCACTTAGAAACAGAGATGTGCCCATTAATCCAATTCAAAAGAGAAAGGAAGTTTCAGCACCAAAGAATGATTCACCCGTTGCACAGAAGAAGGGAAAAGAGATAGCTGATCCAACTACTAGTAAATCCCCATCAGCAAATGAAAGATCTAATCAACCAAATATATCGAGGGAGAAAGCTAAAAAGAAGGATGTTCCAGCCAAAGAGGTAGAAAAAAATTTAGTTTTTAACTTAGAAAGTGAAATTTCTAAGTTAAAAATATCCATTCCTTTGACTGAATTGATGAAGAATAGCAGCTATAAGGGTCAGGTGTCTAAGATTTTAAATTTCGATCCAATGTCTGATATGGTAAATGTGGAAGATGATCAACCTGAGTTGATATTTGGACCAGCACTGGATGGTGAGTCTCCAGATAGTGATGTGCCTCCTTTTTATATCATCCTTAGATTGCATGATTTTGTGTTACATAATGCCATGTTTGATTCCGGAGCATCTCATAATCTCATGCTGAGAGAAATCATGGAGAAATTGGGATTGGATATCACTAGAAAGTATCATGATATTTACTCTTTTGATTCCAGTAGAGTAAGATGCATTGGGCTTATCAAAGACTTGGTGGTCAGTTTGGATCAGATTCCGACTAAGAATGTTTTGATGGATGTGGTTGTGGCAGATATTCCTCCTAGATTTGGCATGCTTCTTTCCAAATCTTGGGGAGAAAAAATTAAAGGGACATTGCAGCTTGATTTATCCTATGCTACTATTCCTGTGTTTGGTCAGATGAGAAAATTATATCAGGAACAAAAGATGAAGTATATGATTACTAGCAAGGAGAAACCGGTAAATCGTCCAATCAACAGATTTAGAGTCATTTGTTTTGTATTCATATAGTTTCAATGATGTAAATAGTCAATTAGTTGAAGTAGAAGACATTCCAGAGATTACTGAAAATTTTAGAGAAGTTTTAAAGAAGGAGAGACAAAGACAGGAAAGTTCCGTTGAGCAATCAACCTTCCGACAGCAGCAAAAAATTGATGGACAGCAAGCAGAAATAACAGAGCAAACATAATTTCAGCACTTGGAAGAGGATGAAGATGGTTTTTGGACCATGGATTTTGATGGTGTAGTAGGAAGTGATGGTGCTAGAATTGGAATTTGGGTACGCGGTCCTTTTTCCACCCCGAACAAGGTACCGATTAATGTAAGGGTTTGTTCTTATAAATTAGCTTTTGATTGTTCAAATAATGAGGCAGAATACGAAGCTTTGATTTCTGGTTTGAAAATTATTAGAAAGTTAAATGCTAATAGGATTGCAGTATATGGCGACTCTGAATTGGTTATCAACCAAGTGAAAGGTGAATACCAAGCTAAGCATCCTCGAATGCGGGCGTACCGAAATGATGTTCTTGATATCTTGAAATTGTTTTCAGACTATACTTTGACTTGTGTCCCTCATATTCAGAATGGTATTGCAGATGCACTTTCAAAGGCAGCAAGTAATTTGAAAATTTTGATGAACTCAAGTAACAAATTTGAAATTCATGTGAAGCACTGTCCGACTGTCCTAGACAATCAAAGGTATTGGCAAGTGTTTCAAGATGACAAAGAAATTGATGAATTTCTGCAAAACAAAGGTAAATTCAAAGACACTTCTATTGATGTAGAGCATGATGATGGTGAGGCTGATTTACAAATCAATCAGATGGAAGTTTTGCAGCTAAAGGATAATGTCATTCCTAAAGGTTTGATACCTTTAGAGGAGCTTTTCGATCAATATGACATAGCTTGAAAACCAACCTTGCGGCCAACCGAAAAGGGAGTTGAAGATGTGAACATTGGATCAGCTGAAAATCCAAAGATGGTGAAATTGTCTAAAGCATTACCCCCATAGGTAAAAGAAAAGTATATCAGTTTGTTGTCATCTTTTTCTGATGTATTTTCTTGGGACTATTTAGATTTGAAGACATAATTGATACAAACGTAATTCAGCACACCATTCCAATCAAGCGAAATCAAAAGCCCTTTCAGCAAAAATTGAGAAGAATAAATCCGAAGTTGCTGCCTTCAATAGAAAAGGAAGTCAATCGGTTGTACAAGGTTGGTATCATCGTTCCCATAAGGTTTTAAAATTGGATTTCTATTTTGGTGCCCGTACGCAAGAAGACAGGTGAGATTCGCTTATGCAGTGATTTTAGGAATCTGAATAAGGTTTCTTTGAAAGATAATTATCCATTTCCCAAAATGGATCACATACTTCAGCGAGTAGTTGGAGCATCTCGTATGTCACTACTTGATGGTTATTCTGGGTATAATCAAATTCTAGTCCATGAGGATGATAGAGACAAAATAGCGTTCACCACTCCGTGGGGAACCTTCCATTATGCTAAAATGCCTTTTGGTTTAAAGAATGCTGGTGTGACATTTCAGCGGGAAATGGATATGGCATTTGCAAATGAGAAAGATTTTTTTCTAGTTGTGTATCTTGATGATTTGAAAGTATTTTCTAATTCTAAAAAAGAGCACCTTTACCATTTGAAGATTGTTTTTCAGCGATGTAGAAAGTATGGTGTGTCACTCAATCCGAAGAAGAGTTTGTTTGCCATGGATGAGGGAAAACTTCTTGGTCACATAATATCAAAGGATGGCATCCACATTGACCCAGCTCGAGTAGAAGCTATTCAACAAATTTATCTTCCCCGAAACAAAAAGGAGATTCAAACATTCAATGGTAAGATGAGTTTCTTACGCCGCTTTGTGCCTAATCTTTCTGAACATCTAAGAGAGATTACAAACGTGCTTAAGAAATATAGCATAGTGAAGTGGATTGAGGAGGCTATAAAGTCTTTCAATTTAGAGAAGTTGGCTCTTTCTTCAGCTCTGGTTTTGATCAGCCCAGATTATACTCAGGATTTTATGTTGTTTTCATTTGCTTCGGAGCATACTATGGTAGCAGTATTGATGCAGAAAAGAGATCAGCATGAAAAACCAATTTATTTTTTCAGTCAAACAATAAGAGATGCAGCCTTAAAGTATAACATCATTGAAAAAAAAGCTCTTTCTTTAGTGAAAGCGTTGAAATATTTTCGAGTATATATTCTGCATTCTCATATTCTTGCTTATGTTCCTAATGCTGCTGTTAAGGATGTTTTAGTGCAAACAGATCCGGAAGGGAGACGAGGCAAATGGATTACTGCCTTGTTGGAGTATGATGTGGAGATAAAGCCTAAAAATCTTATCAAAGGACAAGGGTTGGCTAAGCTAATGGCTAAATAAAATTTACATGCCTTGGACATTAATCTCATTGCTGCTATGTCCGAGGAAAATGAAGAAAGTTCGCTAATTCAGGTATCAGAAATATTTGTTCATTCTCCTTGGTATTCAAATATTGTATATGTGCTCCAAAAAATTTCACCACCACCAGGAATGGCTAAAAACAAAAGTAGAACTCTGAAATTGAAAGCTGCCAAGTTTTGTATTTTCAACAACGCACTCTATTGGAAAGATCCAAGTGGTGTTTTTCTGAATTGTTTGGTTGAAGAAGAAGCAAAGCAGGTTATGGAGGATTTTCATAAGGGAGATTGCGGGGGTCACCTTTTCTAAAAAACAACGGCTGACAAAATTTTTAGAGCGGGATATTATTGGCCGACTCTTTTTACTGATGTGTATAAGACTGTCAAAAGCTGTCATGAATGTCAGTTTTTTGAAGGGAGAAAGAAATTGCAGCCTTTGCTGCTTAAGCCCATTGAGGTAAGTGCTCCTTTTTAGCAGTGGGGTTTGGATTTCATTGGCGAGATCCATCCTGCTTATTTAGCTCAACATAAGTGGATCCTCACAGTGACAGATTATTTCACAAAATGGATTGAAGCAATTCCCACTAGGCAAGCTACGGATTCGGTAATAATTTCGTTTATTGAGAATAATATTTTGTCTCGCTTTGGTTTCCCGAATAAATTAATTACTGATAACGTAGCAGCTTTCAAATAAAAAATAATGGTTGATTTTTGTAACAAGTATCACATCATTTTGGGACACTCAACCGCTTATCATCCACAAGGCAACGGATTGGCAGAGTCTTCCAATAAATATTTGGTCAACATTATTAAAAAGCTGCTGGAAATAAATCTTTGGTCAATGCGCTTTGGGCAGACAGAGTGAGTCAGAAGAAATCCATTGGTATGTCCCCTTTTGAGCTAGTATATGGATTTGACACGGTGTTTCCTACCTCTCTCATAGTTCCAGTGGTCAAACGTCTGCAGGAAGTTGGCAATGAAGATGATCATATGCAAAGGAGAATAAATCAAATGATCCATTTGCAGCAGACTAGAGAAGAAGTTTTCCAAAACACGTTCAAGCTGCAAGAGAGAATTAAGAAAATATATGACAAAAAAGAAAAGGTGGAAAAATTTCAATTGGAAGAAGTGGTGCTGAAATGGGATGCAAGAAACGAGGAAAAGGGTAAGCATGGTAAGTTCGAAAATCTCTAGAAAGGACCCTTTAAAATTTCGACATATCGGGGTCAGAATTATTTTCTTCTGAAAGAGATGAACGAGGAATATTGTCCAGGAGGTCCAGCCAATGGTCGGCTGCTCAAGCGGTATCATTTCTGAAATGTTTTTTGTTGTTTTACATTCTCATTGTACATATCAGTTTATTTCAGTTTCATTGCAAGTATGTGTTGTGATCTTTTCTTCAGTTTGGGGCCCAAGGTGAAGGCTATAACTCTGAATATTGATTTCAGCTTTGGTTTGATTTTGTTGAGTTAGGTCTTTCAGTCATTTTGGTTTCAAAATTGAGTCGGTTTGAGTTATTTTTCAGTCAATAAAATTGAGTCAAGAGTCTTGTGTTGATTTTTCGAAGTTATGGACTCCATAGCCCAATGGATGAAGGCACTACCTACTCTCCCAGAAATTTTTAGTTCTTGGCACCTCCAAGGAGCTACCATCCCCATTCGAGCCAATGTTAGAGTTGGTATCTTCATCCCTTCGTCAGAGATCAAATTTCTCTTGTTGCATTTCATTTTAGGTGTCTCACTTAGTTCAGTCAGCTGCATTCCATTAGGGGCATGGATCATCTGATGATAGGGTCTTCTCACTCATTTTCCTCATGTCTCATACCTGCTAGCCTAGTTCTGTTCATTAAAATCATTTACAGTCATTTTTGGTCTCAACCTTGGCAAAGAGTCATTTTAGGGTTTTTAGGTTCATTAGGTCTAGGTTTTTTTCAATCAGGTCTCAAGATGCATAATAATGGCCAGCAGGCATATGAGGAAGCTTCAAATAAGGTATCAGTGCAAAAATTTCATCATCATAATGCTTGATAATGATTTTTCTCCAGAACTCTCTTTTGAAGAAAAATTGTCTATTTTATCTGTTTGTAATAAATGAAATGTAATTTTTAAGTTCTTCAGTTGTAATAATGCTCCATCGGCAGCCCTGGTCGCCTTTTCCAAAGTTCCATGCCATCCATCTATGCAAAATAGACAAGAAACTCATCGTTTAGTCCAAAAATAAAAAACCAAGCAAAACAGAGTTCATTTGAAAAGTGCCAAAGTTTTCAAACATTGTAAAGTGGGTTTTTTCAAATCAAAAATCAAAATCTTTGGCATAAAGATATTTTTGTGTTTCAACAATTCATTTGCAAGCCAAGACATCAATGAGCCAAAGAAAATTTTGGAGGAGTGAAGAAATAGGTTTGGAGGTCAAACTGTGGTGAAATTAGCTGGCGCGGCGCACTGGGCAACTGTCGCGGCGCATAGGGCCGCTCTTCACTGTGCAAATTTGAACTGTCGCAGCGCATAGAAAGAGAACGACACACTGGGCAGTGGTTGCGGTGCACATGGCAGACAACATGAAATTTTGTCATTGTCTCCAAAAAAATTCCAAATCACTCGGTCTATTTTGTCCAAGTAAGTTCATGTGAACTTATAATTGCTATTCACAAATGTTTGAAAATGGATTATGAGAATTTGAATGTCAAAACTTAAACCCTATCATTTTGTTGAAAAATTTCTTCCTCAGGGTTTTGAAGTTCGAATTTTAAAACTGGTTTTGTGCCAAACTTTTTCATTTCTCATTTTGTTTTTCCTGCCCCTCACTGTTATCCTATCACTACAGCCTATACCCTATTCCATACATCCCTAAAGTCACTCATACCATCTCATTCCCATTTTCCCTATCCCATTTGTAAAGGTTTCCCCAAATCCCAGGTTTATCCTAAAAAATCAAGTGGCTGTCCCTTGTCCCTAGATTTGTCAAATCACAAGTTTTCAAAAGGCAGATTCCACTTGAAAAAACTTCATTGTCCCCACTGCTCTATTTCCCCACAGTCCCTCCCACACTAACATACACTGGGCAACTAAAACAAAAGTACCCAAATTCTCATTTTCATCTCATACAGGCGAACATACACCTTTCATAGACTTTGGACATCATGGAGACAGATAATGATACATCATATGACCAAGATAGTGATTCCACCACTGAGCTACATGCACCTAGAAGACCTCGTAAAGGTGGCAGACATGTGAGAGAGGAACCCACCTCGTTGACTGAATTGCAGGCTTGCCCACTTGCCATGTCATGTTTTCGAGAGCAGTCATGCTATCAGTTTTGTGAAATGATTTCTAGGATTCATTATCATCAGGACTTGGCTCATTTGTTTGTATTGCATTTACATGATGGTCAGGTTACCCTTGCCGGTGTAACTTTCATTTTGACACCGGAAACTATCTCTCAAGCAACCGGAATACCGAATGTGGGTGAACGGTGGAACAGAAGATAGCAGGTGGACAGAGTGCATTATGACCCATACATTAGGCCTAGCTTTGTGAGGCAGCTCAGCAGGGTGTTCCCATTCCGATTCCTAAAGGAATCCTATGTGCCTCTGATGAAACTTATTATCAGATATTTCAGTTGTGAGGGCCAGTTTTCGCACCTCTATGCCTACCACATCAGGTTATTGATGCATTTCACTAGAGTGAGGATGATGAACATACCTTATTTCATGTGCCATAACATCGAGAGAGTGACCACTCTTGTGCAAAGGAAAACTCCCGAGCAGTAGTACAGCAGTATTTATCACTATGCACTCATCAAGATCGTGGTTGTACATTAGCTTGGATATCAGGGTATTTCATGGGAGGATTTCATTTCCCATGATTTCTTCATAGCTCCTCAGGTTCCTCTCGAGTTTGTCCATGATGCAGGTGAACTTTCACATCAGTATGGAGGTCAGGAGGCAGAGACTACTAGTGTTCCGACATATGTCACTTATTAGAGAGGCACTAGAGGATTATTTGCAGCGACCCGACGAGTACTAACTCCACTTGGGGTGGAAGGGGTCTCGTTGCCATCGTCAGCAGTACAGGTACAGGTACAGGATAGAGGTAGGAGGCTTATGCAGGATGAGGGCCCTTCAGGAGGCCAAGACACAGGTTTCATACTGATTGATGAGGATTTGAGGTCTCCAAGCTCAAAGTTGAGAGAGACCATTCAGGAGCAGAAGGCAGAGATAGACACATTGACCATCAAGTTGAAAAGAGCCCAATGGATCATAAAATACCTGGAGCAGCGAAACATACAATTGGAAGATCAGCAAACAATCATGGAGTTGCAAAACATCCGTGAGAACCGGCAAGCTGCCCAAAAAAGCCAACCCGAGATGACATCCATTGAGCGAGAGATTGAGGCTGATAGAGAGACTTGGCTTTAGAGGGTCAATATTCATCTTGAGAAGCTTTTTGAGAAGGAAAAAAAGGAAAATAATATGCTAAGGCACATGAAGAACCATTATTGGGCGCGAAATCATGTTTGCAAAGCGAGGATCAAGATCCTGAAAGCAAGACTAAAAAGGGAACTAAAACGTCGTAAAAGGCATGATAGACTCCAAATTTTGGTTGAAGCTTCTTTGGCCCAGCATAGCACTTGATGGTGGACATTCAGCCCAAATTTCAAGAAATTTGGGAAACTGTTTTTCAATTTTGAATTTTTGGGCCTTAAAACAGATTTTCCTGCCCGACGCGTAGCGCCACTTGGCGCGTGCTTATAATTGGCAGCTCCTTTTGAGGAAAAATTTTCATTTCTAGATTTTTCATCAAAATTTATGCATGCCTATCCATTACCTACGGATTTTGACCAGTTTTGGGTTGCTTGAAGGGTCAAAAACACCTTAAAAATGGCCATTCTGCCACTTTTTGGACACACAGGAAGCAATGTTGGGAGATTTGATTTTTGGAGGAGAGAATGGAAACCAAATTCAGAAATTCCACTTGGGTTGGAAAGTATACAGATCGATATTTCTAAAGAGCTATCCTGTGCTCAATTTGGACTTTATTAAGGCCCACAAAATCAGCCTCAAAGTGGCGCTACGCATAGAGATTTCAGGCACGGCGCATTGGGAAATTTGGCCTAATTTTCACTCAGCAGTTCAGATTTTCGCCTAGTTTTGGCCAGTTTGAATTTTTTATCCTCGTATGTACAACTCTTGATGTAAATTAATTTAATTTCATGAATTTTATGTAATTTTGGCACTTATTTACTCATTCAAGTAGATTCATTCACCAAAAAGTGAAATGTAAATGAATGAATCAGTTTCCTATCTTATAAAGGCAAGTTGTTTCATTGCCTATTTTCCAGTTCTTAGTTTAGATCTTGTTGAAACAGCTCCTCGAATGGTGAGCTTGACCCATAGAGGAATGGGGATGAGTTAGGCTTTTCTATATCTTGTAATTCTTTAGTCATTTTCCGGGTTGGACACTTGGGATTGCTTGGCACTTCATTGTACATTTCATCTCTGCAATTTTGGCAAAGGAATAGACCAGGGTTTGCAACACTCTTTGGGATCCATGTGGCTCTATGTTTTGATGGTGTGTTTCTCTCTGTGATTGTAAGTTCACTGATGTTTTATGTGTATCATTTCCCTTCTCCTTTCTTCTTAAATTAAAGAAGTGAGTTATAAAGGTGGAATTCATTAGATTGCTTTGCTCTGCCTTGAGTTTTGTTTAATTTTCCATGTTTTCATCTATTTGAAGAGGATTATTGAAAGCCTCTTTCCCTCTTCATCTCCTCTCCATTCTGAAACTATCCATTTACTCAACCCAAAGCATCAAAACAATTTCCTTCCTTGCCCCATTCAGAACTCTGCAAAAACTAGGCCTCATCCCCGAACCCAAAACTGCCTTTCCCTTTGATTCCAAAAAAACCTTCAAAATCAAATATTAAACTCTTTTACTTATATACCTAGCCTAAAATCATATTTTATTTCAATTCATCTCAAGCCCTATTGATTATCTTTCCTGAGATTGACCCGGAGAGAGCCCTCTCCTGATCTGGTAGGGCTAGCTACCAGACTGAGCGTGGTTTGATGTTACCTTGAACTCTGCCTTCCTTCAGCCTGAGGTAGATTTAGGTAATAAAAACTGCATCATATTCAGCCTGGTTACTGGTGGAAATACCAATGCATACACCGTTTGAGAGAACAAGCGAATGTAAAAGGGAAAAAAATGGCCCAACCTACCGAAGCTAGATTTTGGGAGTAGCGACTTGCACCATCGGCATAATCGATATAAGGTGTGGATAAGGGGTCCATCTGAAAGGTGACAAAAAAAAAAAATGAGAGGATGATGAACAATTTTGGAAACCTGAGCACAAAGTAGAAATCGAACAAACACTGCTAGAGGGAGTGCTCTGGGTCAGATGTCTACCACCCGCACACCGACGGGTAGGTGGTGTGTGGGAGCTACCTTGGGTGCAGTTTGTGCTCAAGTCATGAAATTCACCATAGAAACGGATGGTTCCATTCCACTTATGGGTGGGAAAGATGAAGTCAGGAGTGGAAAAAACTTCCATGATGTCATCATCACAGTAGAAGATGGGGTTACTGGAGGAAGAAAGACAACATGATGTGGCGAAGCTACCTGAATCATTATCATGACAAGAAAGCTTCACATTCACATCATCATGGGGGGTGACAGAAAATCAAGAAGATAAGGGATCAACTAATTTTGAGCCGAAGGTGATCATTGAAGGGAGGTCGAGAAAAACAGAAGGGTAAGTCTTAGAGGGAGCTTCCACCATGGATCTCATGAATGATGATAGGTAGAGGATAGTGGCCGCAGGCTCCATCATCTTGACATCACAAGGGGGAATTTCAATGGGAGAAAGTAAATCCTCAAGCTGGCTTGAAACATACTACGCAAGAATGGGAGAGGCAGTTTGGTTGTGTTCAATCTCGTACTCCCAAACTACCTCCAAAGAGGCGCGGTAATATATGAGGGGGGGGAAAATGGTGGGTATAATGGCCATGAATATCACAAAAATCATAAGTTTGGTTAATGTGAATAGTCTTAGGGTTATTGGCTACAATCGAGAAAGAAACAAAGGCTTAAGGGACCGTAGACTCAAGGAATGAAACATTAACCATGGGCTTGATACAAGGCAATTCAGGACAATGATGGGTGGCATGACCGGCAACATCACACAAAGCACAAGGCTTTGGAGGCTAAGGAGGAGCAGGGTCAGTCAGGGCAGCCTTGTATTTAGGTGCCTTCTTGTGAGATTTTTCCCCTTTACCTGAAGCTGTCGCAACAGGAGATGGTTAATGTTGAGGTGGCTGAGGCATGGTAGCAGAGGGAGGGGTCATGGGGAGTAGTTGAATCGGGGTCAGAGAAAGATAAGGTTTGGGCTGACTAGGTGGGGTAGCGGCTGTGGGATCAATGTTCTAGATGGGGATCCCCAGGGTCAGGTTTGGAAGGGATAAGGTATCCATAACAGGTACCGAGAACACTCTTGGAGGGGGAGCTAGGAACGATATCTGACCGGAGGGTTAATGGCCAGGTGGGACAGCTCCGAGATGTCGAAGGCTAGGAGGAACCATGCTAGGAGGGTAGAGAGGCTCATGGGTACCAGCTGCAGGTGAAGGGCTAGGAGTAGGGGGTCCAAAAGGCTAAGTTGAAGTGCTAGGAGTAGGTTGTGGAGGCTGGGGTTGTTGACTAGCCGAAGTGAGCCACTTGAGGGAAGCCCAAGACGATTACATCATGCAAACATTCGAAGAGCTGGGATCAGAGATAGGAGGAGGAAGACCAGGGAAGTACCCAAGAAAAGAGGATTCTTTGTAAACTTCGAGTGAGACACCGAGTTGCTTCCAAACCGAAGCAGACATCATGCAGGTGGATGCCCCCTCATCAATGATACAACAGGAAACGTTGGCAATCTGGATATTGATAGGGATTTGGAAGGTGATGGAAGAAGGAAGGGGAGGATGTTCTGACCAGTGAACATCGAAGACAATTCTTACATGGTGTAATTTGGTCCATCTAATAGTAATAGGTTAGATGACCAAAAATTTGTGTAACAGAATAGAAAGTCCCCACAACCATAAATTAGTTGCACGGATTTCTCCTCTTAACAGGGTATTATTGCAAGTTTGTTAAGAATTATGGGAGAATAGCAGAACCTATAACAAAATTATTGAAGAACGATGCATTTTCATGGACTCCTGAAGCAACTACGGCCTTTGAACATCTTAAAGAGGCAATTTTCCTAGCACCAGTCTTAGCTACACCAGACTTCACAAAAACCTTTATTGTGGAATGTGATGCCTCAAGAAATGGAATTGGTGTTGTTTTAATGCAAGAAGGGAGACCCATTTCTTTTGAAAATTTTCAAATCAAAGGAAATTATTTACAAAAGGCTATTTATGAGAAGGAAATGTTGGCAATACTACATTCACTAAATAAATGGCGACCTTACCTAATGGGAAGACACTTCAAGGTAAAAAATGATCATGATAGTCTTAAAAACTTTTTGGAACAAAGACTATCTTCAAAAGAGAAACATAAATGGGTCACAAAGATGTTGGGTTATGACTTTGAAATCATATACAAAAAAGGGAAGCTAAATTTTGTTGCAGATGCACTCTCAAGAAAGGATGAAGAGGTGGAAGCATTGCTTTGTGCCATTTCTATTATGCAACCAGATTGGATAACTGTAGCAAGGGATGAATGGAAGAAGGACAAAGAAGTGTGGACACTCATTCAAAAGTTGCAGCAAGATCCTAGTACATCTGATACATTTAGTTGGAAAAATGGTTCCTTATGGTACAAGGATCACTTATATATTTGCAAGAATTCCCAACTAAAAGAAAATGTTCTTTTGGAATTGCACACTTCTCCTTTACGAGGACACTCAGGATTTTTAAAAACTTACCACAGGATGAAAAAAGGTTTTTTTTGGGATGGAATTAAATCTGATATTCAAAATTTTGTGTCGGAATGTTTGGTTTGCTAGAAAAATAAAGTTGAGACAATTAAGACCCCAGATATTCTAGAACCTTTATCCATTCCAAGTGAACGTTGGGAGGAGATTTCAATGGATTTTATCACAAGTTTACCTAAGTATGAAGGAAAGAGTGTCATCATGGTGGTATTTGATAGAATTACCAATTATTCACACTTTTGTGCATTATCTCATCCATTTAAAGCAAGTACACTTTCTACTTCATTTATGGAAACAATTCAAAAGATACATGGAAACCCAAAGATTATTGTAAGTGACAGAGATCCCATTTTTTCAGGAAATTTTTGGACAGAATTATTTTCTTGTTTGGGTACTCAACTAGCTCATAGCTCATCTTATCATCCTCAATTCGATGGTCAAACTAAGATAGTGAATAAATGTTTGGAAGGATATCTTCATTGTTTTGTATCTAATAAGAAATCATAATGGGTCAAGTGATTACCTCTCGTTGAATGGTGGTATAACACTTCCTTCCATACTGTAGCAAAAATGACCCCATTTATGGCACTTTATGGATATCATCCATCGTCCATCACATCTGCTATAAGGGAAAATTCTAGGGTTCAATCAGTGGAAGATCACATCGAGCATCAACAAGAAGTTCTCCAACTCTTAAAGGATAACCTAAATTTGGCACAAAATCAAATGAAACAATAGGAAGATCAACATCGTAGTGAGAGAAGTTTTAATGTAGGAGACTGGGTATTTTTACGGCTACAACCATACAAAAAAATGTCCCTCAAGCAAGCTAAGAAGGATAATAAATTATCGCCAAAGTACTATGGTCCTTACAAGGTGTTGCAAAAGATTGGTACTATGGCATACAAATTGGAGCTTCCTCCTTCTTCACGAGTGCATCCAGTTTTCCATGTTTCATGCTTAAAGAAGGTTATAGGGGACAAACTTCCAGTTCAAACAATATTTCTAGAACTTGCTGAGGAAGGAAAAACCATATTGGAACCTGAAGCAGTCATGGAAACAAGAACTCGACATCTACGAAATCGATCAATTTCAAAGTATCTCATGAAATGGAAGAACTTACCCATTGAAGATTCTACATGGGAGGATGAGAATTTTATACAGAAGTAGCTGGAGCTACTCAAGCGTTGAGGACAACACTTTTTTGAAGGAGAGGAGCATGTTAGGTCCCTATATTAATATTATAGTCCATTATTGTTGTTAGTGTAACCCCCTTATTGTTATTGTTACACCACTGCAACCCCCATATTGTTATTATTGTGCCATTACATATTATTGTTAGGTCATATAGGATTACATTGTGGCCCCATGGACTCCTATATATAGAAACGAGATTTTTTCATTTGTATCATTCGATAATTGTTCATTTATGTAATGTATTGGAGGTTTCCCCCTCAAAGTGGCTTATTTCTAAGGCATTGATCTCTCTTTTCTTCTATTTTTGGAGTTGGTTTCATAACAAGAGAGTTCCGAGTGAGTATCCTAATCATCCAAAGGGTCTTGCAAGATATTTTATGTTGTATATTGGGGTTGGGTTGTGAAACTAATGCCTCACCCTAAGGATGCACTTATACATTGTATACTTGGGGGATTTTGCATTTTACATTTTGGGGTTTGGATTATAAAGTCATAACCGAGGTTTTTGATGTAAGGCTTCGACCCGTTGTTGGATGTAATTGCAACAAAACAAAATATATATATTCTTGAGTCAATGAGTTGAGGGTATTACTCCATATACATATTTGGAGTGCCTTTATATTGTACATGTGTAGAATGTATTGCAACATTTAATTCTAGAATGGTTATGATGTACTATCCTATTGTATTGATGCATATATGATGATAATGAACTGAAGTGCAATTTTACTTGTGGATAATTACATGTTCTTATTTTGTACTACAATGATAACTAGACACAAAAAAAATTATAATTGTAGAGGCATAATCTAGGTGTAGTTGATCTAGATGTCGATTTGTCTTCCATGAAATTGAAAAAAAATCCTTTGATTGTTATATTATGGAGAAGAATATGTCATTTTGAAAGGTGAGGCTCAATATTTACAATGTTTTCATAGCCTTCTTGAGTTACATATTTTTACCATGGGTAAATACCACTTTCCACTTATATCAATCCTCCCCACTTAGAAATCAATGGTCCCCATTGCATCAAGTTCCCTCTTGAGAATCTTATGTTGAATGTGGCTCCTAGTGAGCAAGTCTCCTTGATGAAGAAGATATGATCCAATGAAGAGAAGGGTGTGATTAATATATAATTGTGGGATTTTGGATGACCCATAAATAAATGTTATTGAAGACAAAGGTTTTGTGTAACTAACCCATAACTATGGTTTTGTGGTTGACCCATAACGAAATGCCAATGAAGACAAGGATTTTTTGGGGTTAACCGATCATTAGGGAATTTTGAGGTCTAGAATGGGCCTCGTAAGGAAAATAATGTAACAACCTTGGTCAAAAATCCATGTGATAAAGTTAATAAAGGAAAAATAAGAGTAAGGTCACGGGACACGTATTCCAAGTTGAATGTTGGGCAAAACATCCTAATGTGGGTGATCATTTAGTTTATTATGGCTAAGGGAAATTGGAAAAGGATTTGGAAAGGAAAAAGAAATTAATTGGAATTTTATTTGTGAAAATAATGGAAATTAGGAAAAATGAAGGTGAAAGGTCACAGGTTGCATGAGAGGATGAAAATGAAGGAAAATAATGGAAAATTTGGAGAAATTAGAGGCTTCATTAATAAAATAGCTTCCGAGGATCAGCTCATGGCTTTTTGTCAATTTAGTTTTAAGTTATCTATCTATATCGTCTCTATTATCTATATTCTCTCTATTCTCTCATACTCTTGCACACTTGGATTTTTCTTGGAGAACTCTAGCATTGGATCAAGGAAATCAAAGGAAGGAAAAAGAAGGAAAAGGGAAGTAAAGTTCAAGAGAGGAAGAGCGGGATCAAGCGGCTACAATTGGATTACTTGTAGGTATATTGTTGCATGTATGATTTCTTTGCTAGTTTCGGCATGCATGGTACATACATGTGTGTATTTGGTTCCCTTTTTGTCGTTGGCATGGGTCTTGTCAGGTGTGACAATGGGTTTCAGCCTTGGCTTGACATTTTCAGATAGCCATGGTGTGGTGTGGTTCACGTTTAGTAGGTTGAGCTATATTTGATCCAAGTGGATATTGGTGGCCACTTGCCTATTCCACCTAGTCATTTTCATCAGTTTTCTTATTTACTATTTTTAGTAGTTTTTCGGGTTCTAAACTTTTGGAGCCATTTTGAGGCTCTAAACGACATTTTTTGGGCATGATTGCTGCAATAATTTGAAAAAAATCATGACAGAAAATGTATTTCTCGGAGTGATATTTCCAACGAGGTATCATACGTGCCAAACAGAGATAATATGACCAAGTTATGACCCTGGGAAGATGGATGCCCAACTAACCCCAATGAGGCCCATAAACTCTTGGTGTTACATCTCCTCGAGTTAGGGTTTTGGTTGTTTAGGGTTTTCTCTTATTGTTAAATAATAAAAAGGACCTTGAGCCTCATTTTAACATAGCTTAGAGGCATGTAGCCACCACATCTCTTCTTAGAGATAAGCTACCATTGCCCGAGCTAGTTTGTTTCCCATTCTTTCTGTAAGAATTTTTTTTTAGTATTTGATATTAATGAAATTAAGTGTTATTCCTACAACATATTTTCATTTATGCTTATTTTTGTATTTTATTTTGTTCCTGCATAAGTCTAGATCAATGATATCAGAGTGGTCTTCTCTTTCTTGATATTTCTTTTCATGTCCCAAAAGAGTTCGGGGTATAAGGAGTTAGGGTTCGATCTGGTTGAACCTTTGCAACATCATCCTCGCAAACCCCGATAGCCTCCCATGGCATAAGAAAAGAAAGATGAGGGAGCAAGAGATCCTATCCAAATATTGCTCGAGGAGGCCCTCGAGAAACAAAGGAACGCAATTATGGATAAATTTTCCCAAATCCTTCAACGAATACCCACCAAAGGAAAATCTTCATCCAGCAGCCAATCTAGAGGCGCCACTCCTTTCAAGGTACACATAAACTTTGAAATTCTGATATTTGAAGGAAAAATAGATGTAGACGTCGTAGATAGATGGTTGAATTTGCTGGAAGAGTATTTTTCAGTCCATGATTTCTCCTATCAAGAAACAATTACCTTTGTGCTCCTCAAAGCCGCCCTCCATGTTAAAGATTGGTGGGAAACCTACTGTGAACAGGGGGATGACGAAGAACCCTAATGTTTTTCAACCATATCCACTTGGAATTAATTCTGAGAAGGCATAAAGGAACAATATTATCTCATGGGGAGCTATGAGGACAAGTACATCCAGTGGACCATGTTGCGACAACAAAGGGATAAAGATGGGCACCAGCTGACAAAGTTGTGCCATACCTTGTATACAAAGATGGGTATTAAATATTCGGAGAAACACTTGGTGATAAAGTACCACATTTTTTTTCATGAATACATTCAGGATGAAATAGAGTTCCTCAAAATTACCTCTCTTGGCACGGAATATCGATATGCTGCCAAGATCGAGCAGAAATTTAAGCAGAAGAAGTGAGACTTTGGATCCACAAATCTGAAGCCAAGGAAAGGCACCCCCAAACCACAGAACAAGGGGCAAAGTGAAAGCAAGGCCACTCAGGACAACTCGCCGAAGCAACAAGCGAAGAAAAACACCACAAAGCCAAAGAAATACATCGGGAAGTGGTGTGAATTCCATAAAAGCTCCACTCACAACACGAGTGTCGGGAAAAATAATCATTGGTGGCCGAGTTGGAGGCATCTCAATCAGATGCATGTTCTAATTTTGAGTTAGAAACATATAATTGGAATGAAAAAGAGAAGAAAATCATTGATACAGAACCTAGTGCCACTGTTTCCACCAAAAATATCCAGAAGGAGGAACCTAAAGATCTAGAGGAGGGAGAGCACCTCTTCCATTCTGAGATGTGGGTGAAGGTTTCTCCACTGAAATTCATTGTTGATAGTGGAAGTAAAAAAAATCCTCATTTCAGCAAAGGTCGTGAAGTGGCTCAGCCTACCGACCATAGCACACCCGTAGTCATATCCCATCGGGTGGCTTCACCAAGGAAGGGGTCTCTATGTCAGCCAGCAGTGTCGCCTTCCCCACAACATCAAGCCCTTCACAGATGAGGTACAGTGTGATATTTCTCCTCTTGAAGTTTCTAATGTATTATTAGCTCAACCATACTGGTGGAAGATACATGTTCTGTATGAGTCTTCACCTCGTTTTGTTATTATTAATTTTGGAAATAAGCTATATAGGATACCAGAGCTATTACCGCCTTCCACCATCTCTTTGAGTATTGCAAAGCAATGCATAAGAATATTTCCCAAACCAGGATTTTTTTTTTCATTACGATTCGCCCATAGGGAAAGAAGAAGATTCTAGTCACATCCTTCAAATAAATCACCCCTGCAAGATAGGAGTAGATGGACAAAGTCATGGAGGAATACAAGGCCATTTTCTCCTCACCCAGAGGGGTTCCTCTACACTTTCCGGTTAAGCACTGCATTGGTCTAACCCCAGGCATACCACTATGTAATGGGCTGATATATTGACGCTTTGTTGTGGAAAATGATGAAATCAAGGGACAGATCCAAGAGTGTTTGCGAAAAGGGCACATCAGGCCAATATCCTCACCCTGTGGGAGCCTGATCGTGTTGGTACATAAGAAGGATGGCACCTTGAGACTCTGTATTGACTATCGGGCACTGAACAAGATCACAGTCCAGAATAGATATCCAATCCACAGATCGATAGCCTCCTAGACCAGCTCAGGGGGGGGAATATTTCACCAAGATCGACCTGAAGTCTGGGTATCACTAGGTACCAATCGAACCCTCTGATGTGTGGAAGATTGCCTTCAAAGCCAAGGAGGGCCTTTTTGAATGGCTAGTCATGCCTTTCGGTTTAACAAATGCTCCCGCAACCTTCATGCGGCTGTTGGATGAAATATTGCGGCCATTCACCAACTCATTTATGTTGATGTACTTTGATGACATTTTAATCTTCAGCCAGACATGGGAAGAGCACCTCCACCACATCTGACAAGTCCTCCAAACACTGCGGAAACACAAGTTGTGTGCCAATTTGGTGAAATGAACTTTTGGCATGATCCAAGTTCACTATCTAGGATGCATGTGGATCCAGCCAAGATCCAAGTCATTCGGGATTGGCCAACCCCAACCACTATAATAGAGCTTTGCAACTTTCTGGGTCTTTCCAATTTCTACTGCAAGTTCATGTTGGGATTCTCTCATATCACTTGGCCCTTGAGTCAAGTCACAAAAGGAGGAGAAAAAGAAAAATTATTTTGGTCTGAATCAATAGAAGGTGTTTGTAGATTTGAAACATTGCCTCTTCTCTGCATTAGTGCTCACATTACCAGACTTGCAACAACAATTTGAGATAAAAAAAGATGCCTTTGACTATGCTATTGGGGCAGTCCTTACTCAACAAGGTCATCCAGGGGCATATCACAGTGAGACACTTTCCGACACAATCCGGAAGTACACCACTTATGACAAAGAGTTGTATTCCATTATGCAGGCTTGCCGACAATGGAAGCATTACATTTTGGGGAAAGAAATGGTCATCCACACAGATCACAGACCCCTGTAGTTCATAAATACATAAGGGCAGTTGCAAAACGATTGTCATCAGAAGTGGTTTACATACCTACAACAATTTCATTTGAACATCAAGTGCAAGAAGGGAAACACCAATAATGTTGCAGACTACCTCAGCTGACCACTAATCGTGGTGCTAACCACCATGCTCAACTCTTGCGGGCACAAGACTTTCGATTGGCCACTTCTTTGTAGAAGCATTCCAAAATTCGACTGCACATACAAGATGCTCTTGGAAGGTAAACAAGTTCCAAAATTTCACCTCCACGATGCACTGTTATGTCACCTGGGTCACCTTTGTCTTCCTTCAAGCGAGCGTGCCAAGATGATTTTGGAAGCGCACTACAGTCAGGTTGATGGGAATTTTTGCGTTGAGAAAATAGTGGCAATATTGCAGAAGTATTTCTATTGGTTGAAACTTCGACAGGATGTCAGGAAGTACATCAGATCCTGCACTTCCTGCACCATTTCCAAACTAACCATGAAGAAGCAAGGTCACTATACTATGTTTCCTACCCCTAGTCGACCTTGGGAATCAATCTCCATGGATTACATGTCGGGCCTTCCTTCTAATAAGAATGGCAATGACTATGTTTTTTTGCTCGTTGATAGATTCTAAAAGATGGTCATTATGGCATCTTGTAAGAAGAATATCACAGTGGAAGCCACTACTAAAATCTTCTTTGAACGAGTGTGCGTACACTTTGGGATCCCACAGTCTATCATCTCAGATTGGGACAATAGGTTCATTAGTAAATTTTGGTCCAGTCTTTGGTCAATGTTGGACACCAAGCTCACCAAGTCCATAACTTTCCATCCCCAAACCGATGGATATACATAGGTCACCAATAGGATGATCATACACATAATTTGCATGTACAACTCAAAGCATCCATGCACAAGGGATGAGAGCCTCCCCTATGTACAACAAAACTATAACTGGGCTCTTCACATCTCAACTGGCCATAGCCCTTTTCAGGTGGGCATGGGATTCTAGCCAATATATCCCATTGACATAGACATGTCATTTGCAGCTACTCAGGAAGATTCAACTCATGTCTAGTTTGAAGCTGTCATTGAATGAATTCAACACATATTCCAATAGGCTCATGATATATTGGACAGAGCCAATATTAAGTACAAGCATCTGGTGCCACACAACTTCCAGGTGGGTGACAAATTTTGGCTACATTTGTAGAAGGAGCGCCTCTCTAGACCCCACCGCAAGCTACACCCACTCATATATGGTCCATATACTATCACTAAGGCCATGGGAGAAAATTATTTTCAGCTTATCATTCCCCCATTCCTTGGCCTGCACAAAGTGTTCAACATGGATTGCCTTCGGCTATACTTTCCATAATTACTGGACACATCCGACATTGCAGAAAAACTCACCTCGAGTTAAATCCAGACTGGATGGAACAGGCTGCAACCGATTAGGTCATGGAAACACAACTTAAAAGAACTGTTATGAAACCAACTCACAAAATAGAAGAAAAGAGAGATCAATGACCTATAAATTAGCCACTTCAAGGGAGAAACCTCCTTTAAATTACATAAATGAACAATTCTTGGATGATACACATTACAAAACCTCCTTTCTATATATAGGAGTCCATGTGGTCACAATATAATCCTAGCCAACCTAGCAATAATAATGTAAGGGCACAACAATAACAATAGTGGGCTTTTATGGGGCACAATAATAACAATATGGGGACTACATGGGTACAACAATAACAATAAGGGGGTTACACTAACAACAATAAGGGACTACACTAGTAATATAGGGACCTAACATGCCCCTCTCCTTCAAAAATGTATTGTCCTCAACACTTGAGTAGCTCTAGATGCTTTTATATAAAATTCACATCCTCCCATGTGTAATATTCAGTGGGTAAGTTCTTCCACTTGATGATATACTCTAAAATTGATTGATTTTGTAGCTATCGAGTTCTTGTTTCCGTGACTACTTTAGGTTACAATATTATTTTTCCTTCCTCATCAAGATCTGGAAATATTGTTTGAACTAGAATTTTGTCACCTATAACCTTCTTTAAGCATGAAACATGGAAAATTGGGTGCACTCAAGAAGAACTAGGAAGCTCAAATTTGTATGCCATAGTACCAATATTTTTCAACACCTTGTAACGACCATAGTACTTTGGGGATAATTTATTATCCTTCTTAACTTGCTTGAGGGAAATTTATTTGTATGGTTGTAGTCGTAAAAATGCCCAGTCTCCTACATCAAAACTTCACTCGTTGTGATGTTTATTTTCTTGTTGTTTCATTCAATTTTGTGCCAAATTTAGTTATCCTGTAAGACTTGGAGAAATTTTTTTTGATGCTCGATATGATCTTCCACTGGTTGAACCTTAGAATTTTCTCTTAAATATGATGTAATGGATGATGGATGAGGTCCATAAAGTTCAACAAATGGGGTCATTTTTCCTGCAGTATGGAAGGAAGTGTTATACCACCATTCAACCATAGGTAACCACTTAACCCATGTGTTTGTTTATCAGATAAAAAACAACAAATATATCCTTCCAAACATTTGTTCACTATATATAAAAATTTCTTTCGGATTAATCACATTATTAGGATTTGGTCGACATTTCAAACCAGCTAATGTGGTTCATCCTCAGGACAAGGTATCTCAGTTTTTTTTCATTATCTCAGTTTTCCCATCGGATTGAGGATGATAAGATGATTTATGAGCTAGTTGAGTATCCAAACAAGAAAATAATTTCTTCCAAAAATTTCCAGTGAAAATGGGATCTTTGTCACTTACAATAATTTTTGGGTTTCCATGTAGCTTTTGAATTGTTTCCATAAATGCAGTAGCAATTTTACTTGATTTAAATGGATGAGATAATGCACAAAAGTGTGCATACTTGGTAAGTCTGTCAAATACCACCATGATGACTATTTACGTAAACCTACGATAAAATCCATTGAAACCACCTCCCAACGTTGAATTGGAACAAATAAAGGTTGTATCAGACCCGAGGTCTTAATTTTCTAAACTTTATTTTGTTGGAAAACCAAACATTCCACTACAAACTTTTGAATATTAGATTTAAGGCCATCCCAAAAAAATTGTTTATTCACCCTGTGGTAAGTTTTTAAAAATCCTATGTGTGCTCCTATGGGAGAGGTGTGCAATTCCAAAATAATCTTTTGTTTTAGTTGGGAATTCTTACAAAGATATAAGCGATATTTTTACCATAAGGAATCATTTTTCCAACTTGATGTATTAGATGTATTGGGATACTGCTAAAACCTTGAATGAGTGTCCACACTTCTTCATCATTCTTCCATTCCTCCCTTGCTTTGGTTATCCAATCTGTTTGGATAATAAATGGCACAAAGCGATGCTTCCACCTCCTCATCATTTCTTGAGAGTGCATCTGCAACAACATTTAGATTCCCTTTTTTGTAGGTGATTTCAGAGTCATAACCCAACATCTTTGTGACCCATTTTTTTTGTTCTTCTGAAGATATTTTTTGTTCCAAAAATTATTTAAGACTATCATGATTAGTTTTTACCTTGAAGTGTATTCCCATTAGGTAAGGTCGCCATTTATATAGTGCATGTAGTATTGCCAATATTTCCTTCTCATAAATATATTTATGTAAATACTTTCCTTTGATTGGACGGATTTCAAAATCAATGTGTCTTCCTTATTACATTAAAACAACACCAATTCCACTTCCTGAGGCATCACATTCCATAATAAAGGTTTTTGTGAAGTTTGGCGTAGCTAAGACTGGTGCTAGGCACATTTTCTCTTTAAGATGTTCAAAGGCCTTAGTTGCTTCAGGAGTCCATGAAAATGCATCTTTATTCAATAATTTTGTTAGAGGTGTTGTTATTCTCACATTATTCTTAAAAAAATTGCGATAATAACATGTTAACCCGAGAAATCCTCGCAACTGCTTTATGGTTGTGGGGATTTTCCATTCCTTAATGGCTTTAATTTTGTTAGGGTCTACCTTAAAACCCTCCTGAGATACAATATAACCTATATATTCCACCTCTTGTACTCCAAAGAAACATTTGGAGGTTTTTACATATAATTGTTTCTCCTTTGATAATTTGAGCACCCTATCAACATGTTGAACATGACCCTTCCAAGACCTATTATAGATTAGTATATCATCAAAAAATGCTAACACAAATTTTCTGAGGAAGGGTTTCAAAATGGAATTCATCAACCCTTTAAATGTAGAAGGTGCATTGGTAAGGCCAAAAGGCATGACCAAAAATTCATAATGACCCTCATGAGTTTGAAATGTTTTTTTCGAAATATTTTTAGTCTTCATTCTAATTTGATGATATCCTGAATGGAGATCCAACTTGGTAAAATAAATTGCAACATGTAATTCATCAAATATTTCATCAATCACAGGAATGGAAAATTTATATTTAATAGTGAGCTTATTGAGCTCCCTATAATCCAAACACATGTGCCATGATCCACCTTCTTGTGCACCAATACTACTGGAGCAGAGAAAGAACTTTGACTAGGTTGAATTATACCAGCCTCTAACATTTCTGCAATCATACGTTCAATTTTTCTCCTTTAATGGACATAAGGATATCAGTAAGGCCTGACGTTTGTAAGAACACTTCCTGGAATCAAATGAATAGCATGATCATGATCATGAATAGGTGGGGGTCCTTTTGGAGTTTCAAACACCTTGGAATGATTGTCTTCCAATTGTTGCGGTGTCAACCTTGTAAGTTGTGGAAGTCTAGGAGTAGCCACACTTCCATATTTATAGATGTGAGTGGTAGGCTTCCTTGTCACCATAATTTTGCTTTCAATTATTCTTTCCAGCCTGAATTCCTCCTCCAATGAATCAAGTTCCCAAAGGAAAACCTCATGTTGGATGTTATCCTTCAAAGTCACTATGGAGACATTAATCATGTGTTCCTCTGGAAAATCAGTTACCCTTATATTCAATTTTTGGAAGTCCTCAATGTGCTCCACCATTGGACCATTTTGTTTGAGATTTATCAATTGGATAAAGAAGGTACTACTCTTTGTATCCTCATAATGTGCTATCATTTCCTCCGTAAAAATTGATCAAGTGATAATTTTTTTACGAGAGAAAAGCCATCGATACCATACAAATGTAATTTGTTCTAAATATAATGTTTAATGTGTACCTTTTGTGTGCTTTGCACATTACGAAGATCAAAATATTGCACCATTTGTAGTATCCATGTTACGGGATCCTTGCCATCAAACTTCCTCATTTCGATATTTAGAATATGGTGGGTCTTCAATCTAACATTAGAGTTTCTGAAATCACAATTAACATTTATTTTCTTCTCATCATGAGTTTTCTCTGTTATCACTCTAATAATTCCCAAAGTTGTGAGATTTTGATTTTATAGTTTAAATAATATTAGAGGTAACCACAGACCTACTTTTAAGATTTACGATCTAGCCTTCCTAAGGCTCAGAGAGGGCTCTCTCTATAAGATTTAAGTTTGCTTTTATGTTTGATTTTAGGCTAGTTATGTAGGGAAAATTGGTTTCGGGGTTTTGATTGGCTTTGATGGGAAAATCACTTAATGAGATGGATAGTTGTGAATCTATAATCCTTTGGGCAGATGGAGTCAATGTGTCAAGTAGAAGGATCGGGATCAAGGTCTAAAGTCAAATGTTTAAAGGGAAAGATAACAGAGACACTAAAGATCTTCAAGGGCTGATTGGTGAAGTGGTTTTAATCGGGATAAGGAGAAACTAAGAATTCTTTGATCCGAATAAGGAATGAGAAGGTAGGGTTCAATCGAAATTTGGGAGAAATTAAGGCTTTCCTAGTCTGGATATCAGAAGAAAACCTTAAAATGAAAACCAGTCAATAACAGAGTGCCTTTAACAAATTATGATATAACAATTCTTGATTTTACATTAAAATTTAGAACACAATTATGAATGGATGGAAAAGATAATAAAATAGATAGATAACAGTAGAAATTACTTCACTTCAGTGGCCCAACACATGAATCCAGTAATATGATTCTTTATTCCTTGAAATCTAGTCTTCTGACTTGAGCTTGATTACAAAAAACCCTTAGGTTCAGAATGTTCCAGCTATAGAAATCTTCAGCAATTAATCCACGCTAACACTTCAAATGATGAAGTATTTATACAAAAAGTAATACAAAATATCCTAGAATAGTCCTAGGAATGTTTTTTGGAAAATAAAATATCTTATTACAAAAATATAGTGACAACTGCATAAAAAACTTGCAAGCTATCGTATTTATTAAAAACAAATATCTTTCTATTGGACTTGGGCTGCAACTGGCTGTTTGAGGTGTCCTTCACATTGACAAGTGGTCTTCAATTTGTTTCAAAGCTTTATCTGTCACCTGATACTCCTTAACTGATACACTTTAACCATCTGATACACTTTAACCTGTTGTTTTAACTGTTTTACTGCTTTAAAATTATTTTTTTACACAACACTCTGTTTTTTCATCCTTTTTCACTGCAAACTATCTTTTTACAGTAAATATTTGAGCTTCTACAAAAAATCTTCATCTGGTAATTTAATCCTTTTAAGTTTTCTAAAATTCTCATCTGCTTAAGTGTATCTAACAAAGGTTGGCTTGACTAAAAAGAGGTGTTTTATCTCTTTACCTGTGGGAACTCCTTGCCAATCTGCCTTGTTCACTTGATCTCTAGCAAATTCTCTTATATTCTTGTTGTAGTCTTCTTGCTTCATCAGTTTATCATTGATAACAAGAATGTTTGGCAAGCCTTTTTGTCTTAATGTGTCAAACTTAACCATGAATCTAGTTATGGACATGTCCATATTTTGACACTTCTCTTCCAACTGTTTCATTAAGTTTTTCTTTGAAAGTACCTTTCTTACCTCAAGAATTGTCTCTGTCTTGTCAGTAATTCCTATCTCATCCAATTCTTGCTTGTTTTCATTATTGATAAACTTGAATATTTCTTGGGCTTCTTCAGGCTTAGCACCTAGCTCTTATTTTTTCTTCAATATTTCTTCTTTGGTTGCCTTAAGCAAGTCCTTTTGCTCATAAATCACTTGAATTCATGGCCAGGTACCATTGATTGACTCAATGATTTTGGACCATAGCTGATTTTTGATGTATGTCATGGGATCTTTTAAGGTTAATTCTGTTTCTACCTTTTTAAGTTGTTCACTTAACCTTTTGGCCTTTTGTTCCTCTGTTTTAGCATTTATTAGTGCTAATTTCTTGCAATCTTCCAAGTTCTTGATTTTCTCTTTCAATCTATTAATCTCATTATTTTTTATTGGCATATCTTCCATGGCTTTAATGAGTTTACTGGCCTCATTTGACTGTTGAAATTTTGAAGTGGAATATTATGTGGCAGAAGTAGTGGAAGAAGTAACTGGTACTACTGTGGCCAGTGGGACTTTTGGTGCTAACTCTTATGCTATAGTTTAAGGAACTGCAGTTGTTACCATGGGAATGACTGTAGGAGGAATATTTTGAGTCTTTGCAACTTCTTTTTCTTGGACAAGCTTGTCCATCTCAATTTCCATCTCCTTGATCTGTGTTTTCATTTGTAGTATGAGACTCATCATCTCATCTTTTTTATTTTCCTCTTGCACAATCTCTGTAGCCTGTGGATGTTATGTTGGAGGTAGCTTTAGTTTCTTTCTAAGTGCTACAATATCATCATTTTTCTTCTTTATTAATTCCTCTACTGATTTCACATTTGAAGGGTCATACCCTACTTCAATCACCAGTTCTTCTAAAGACTTGATTCTAGTGTCTTTAGCATATGAAGAGGCCTTTTCAACCTTAAGTTGATCTCTCATATTGGTCACAGTATTATGAAACTTTTGGACACTCATTCCTTTGTGGTCATGGTAGAATATAGCATTTATGAGCTCTTCTTATGAAATTCAATCTGGTCCAAGGGATGAATATCTTAAACTGGCACCTCAAAGTCAACCTTCTTATAATCTGCTGTTGTTTTAGGTGCTGGCACTGTAGGTTGAAGAACTGACATAAGAAATTTATTATTTGTAAATTAAAAGGCTGAAAGCGGCCTATTTTGATTTCCTAGAGTCTTCTATAAGTATTGTGAATAGATTTCATTTTTAATCTCTTCATTCTTGGCCTTTATTTCTTTATACTTCTCTTTGATATCCTGTCTTTATCATCTGCTTGCTGTGATGAATATGCTTCCATGCTTTGTTGTTTTTCAATCATCTGAGTGTTAGAAGTAGCAATTTGCAGCTCATTTTCAATAATTGTAGTAGTCTCAGTGTTTTTCTTTGGGTTTTCTTCATCTAAAAACTCAATTGTTTCCTTTTCCTTGTTTGCTGGATTAATCTTTGGTTTTTTATTGTATCTGATCTTGAATCTAGTTTTTGTTGTTGTTTCAGCTATATATGTGCCTTCTTCTTTGATTCTCTTTGTGGTTATGTCCTCCTGAATAGGAGTCTGCAAAGTGTGACTAGTATCACCTTGCTTGATAGATTCCATCAATGTATTTTCCAACCATTCAGCTTGATTGGAAAACTTTTCAATTTCAGGCTTTTTGTCATGAATATATGGGGTTGATTTTCATTTCACCCTCATCTAACTGATTATTCCATAAGGATCATAGTTCCACAAGAAAATTTCATCAAACTTATATTCTAGCAACTATTTTTCTGTCTCTGTACCTACTTCCCTGTTGTTGCATATGAAAAGACCCACTTGGTTTCTCAATTTGAACTGAGTCTTCTTTTTAGCAGCCAAATTTTTTATAGAATCTGAGTTTAGAATTTCTCTTATATACTCTAAGGAAAACACTCTCATTGGCAAGTACTTTGGAAATTTATAGGGCAAGAGGTTTGACCCATAGACTCTAATCTCTGTGTGGTTTTGGTAAAGGTACCAATCACCAGTTCTGCTCTGCTCTGATAGCTGTAAAATTTTCTTAATATCATCACTTATCCTTGGATGTACACTATTTGTAAGCATATTTATCAATGGGTGAATAAAACATTTTGTGAAATCTACATAAGTGAACTCATTTGACTCTTTTCTTATTAAATAAGTCCAGAAAATAACTGATAGTGGAATTCCTTCTATATCTAGCTTTTGAAGGGCTATTGAGAATTTCTCTTCCTAGAAGTAAAGGAACATATGAAAGAGGAATGAGGTATATCTGAAAACACCTTCAGTAGGAATTTTTACAAGTTGATCATGGGTACTATCAGCTATATACTCAGAATAGTTATAAATGACTATAGGGGGCTGACCAAGCACAAAAGTGGATAGAAAACCAAGTATAGACTCATCAGAGTGCTCATCAGTAAAGTAACCAAGGATAAAAGACATCATTGAGATAATGTGTCTTGATCCTTCTGGGAATTTGGAGGATGAATATGGAGGGTTAATCTTTGAGATTTCAACATATGAAGGCATGAATATTTGAAAGATCTAAAATCTTTTAGGAAATTCTAACTCTGGATAAAGCTTTATAAGAGCTTCTATAGACAATTGGACTGCATTAGGATCTGGTTGTAACTAAATCATTTGGTTTATGGATTCTGCAACGATAGTGAATAATACTTCTTTCTCGGCATTAACAATAGCTCTTTGGTCAGGAGAATAGTGAGCTTGACACAATCTAATGACTCTGGGCACTGATGGGTATGGGGAACTACATATTTGAGAAAATTGGACTCCCAAATTTGCACTTCATCTCCCTGATCCAAAGATTTTCCTGACTCCAGCAGTGGAGATCAAGAAGATTGAATTCAATTACTGGATCAATGATTTTATAATCTACATCAGCTAAAGGGGTGTGCTCAACATCTACAACAGAAGGTTGTAGTGGATTTATGACAATGGTGCTTTTAGAAGCCATTTATGATTTAGATTTTGACAATTTAACCCTGTGGATCTTAAAAACTCTGTTTTTTAGGTTTTTATGCACTTTTGTAATCTTAGACTATTTACAGAAGGTCTTTCTAGTATGAAAGAGGTCTATTTTAAATAGAAATAGGTAAAATTATGGTTTCTTCTGGTTCAAACTTTCAATTTCTGCTCCAAAATCAATCTTTAAACCTTTTTACAGACTCAAGAAAGGTTTAACAAGGGTTTACTACTCTTTTCTTGGATAAAATAGACCTAAAACAGTCTAATTTATGCACAAAGGGATTCTGAATATTTGCAAAGGATTTTGAATAAATAAGAGGATTTCTAAGGGTCTATAAATATCTAAACCTCTCTAATTTTCTTAAAACATGTTACAGTCTTCAGAAACTGCGAATTTATCAGGGTTTTTAAAAGCAAATATGACTTTTGAAGGAAATTAGGGTATTTATTTTGGAAAACAGGCTTATAGAAGGCTTAAAATCAGTAGTATAGCTCTTTTCAGATGAATAATGGGTATTTTTCTTGAAAAATACCTGTTATTTTAGGTATTTGACTCGAAAAGGGGTTTCTTGGATGTCTGGGAGCTTTCAGAAGCTTGGTTAAGGTCCTTTAAACACGAATTTTGAATGTATGGGCGGTCGCAGTAGAGAATTGATTCAAATTCTGGTTGTTTGTGCATGAAAAAGAGGCAACAACATCATTTCTTCAGTTGGAAATAGTTAAAAGAGCATAAAATATAGTGAAAAGGTTTTAAACGCGAATGAATATGTTGTTTTATAGAAAATTTAGTTGAAACAGTGTTTGCATTCAATTCCAGTCATTTCAAATGGGAAGTGGTTTGGCGCGGGGAGGTTAAATATCACCAAGTAGTTATCGCATGATCTGAGGGAGGTAAATGGTTTTTATAAAATGGATGTGATCCAATTACTTTATGTCGCGTGGAGGAGAGGTACTGGGGAAATACTGCGCATATCGCAAATCCAAAAATGATTAATCGTCGCGCCATTGAAACTGCGATATGGGTTATGGTTCGTTGGATTGGGCGGAAGGAGTGCGAATGGTCCAGATTGAGTGAGGAAGTTGATGGGTATATGAGCATGGGGCCCGGGATATTTTATGCGGTAGGGTTAATGTTTTGTATGTTTAAAAAATAGTCTTTAACATAAACTCTAATGTGTAAAGGGATAGGTGGGGTTTATGTTTTACATAAAAAAATAGGCTATTTACATTTGTAAAGTAACCTTTGGCTGGATTTCTAATGTAAAACATATGGTTTAAACCTGTGGGGCAGGGAATATATCACGTGCATATTAAAACCATAGGGTAAAAATTAATAAAGTGGGTTTGGGCTATTTAAATATAAAGGATTTAATACATTACGGGATAGGGTATTATAAGGAGTTAATAAATTAAATTAAAATTAATATGAAATGGATGGAATGAGTGGAAATACAAAATACCATTTGTAAAGTGTGTTTTAATTGTTTGGGCACATTGGTGGCCCCATTTTAAACATTTTACACTTAATACTTAGGATAATGTATTTTTGTGGGTTTTTTGAATTTTTTTGTATGAAATGAAATTAGTTAAGGGGGTTTTTTAATTTTCTTAAGAAAAAAATATGTTTTAACTTAGGAAAAGGGATTTTATCTCAGGAAAAGGGTGTGATGTTGAGGAAAAGGGTTTTTATGAAGGGAATCCAATACTTAGTGCCAATCAGTCATTAAACCTTGGGTTCGGTCCCAACAAAAGTCAGAGAAATTCTCTTAGTCTTAATAACTGAAGGTTTTTAATACTGGACTACTTTGAGGGGAAGGAAATTAGTTATTTTTCCAGATGATGTTTTATCCATGCCTTGTGCAACTGCTTTCTACCTACCCATCATTTATTCTACCATTTTTTCCTTTATTTGCATCGGTGCATTCGATCTTGCAACCTTAAATCCATTTTTCTTTTAAAGTAGGAAACTATCTAATTCTAACCTTATTTCATCTGAGGGCTCAGATTAAACTCTTGAGCTCCCCATTTACTCTCTAACTATCTATTGATTTGTCAAGTTTAAAATGCTTGAAAAAATCTTTATTCTCTATCTATAAACATGAAATTTAAAGCATGAAAAAGTTAAGATTAAACTATTTAACTCGTCATGGATTATGGCCTTTTGAACAAGCTACACATAATCATTTATTTGTAGTAAAAGTAAAAAGTAGTGGCATTTTGATTTTCATCACTTTCATGTTTTGTTTTTATCTCTTTTTTGTGTTTGGGGTCCATTTTTCTATTCTTTTTTATCTTTTTATTTTCAAGTCCTTTGATTTTTCTTTTAGTACTTTTACCCTCATTTCATTTTTTATTATTTTTAAATATGGGAAAACCAGTTGCAGAAAGCAAGGTATGTACATATTTACAAGGCTTATCAAAGTCAATTAAAAAATTATGTACCCTATTATTTTAGGACCCTAACATTCTCTACTACCTTTTCATCATTAGGAATCATTTCTTGTATCAACTTTGTCAAACCTTCCTTAAAACCTTCCATGTCTACTTTTAGATCATTTTTCATGTCTTCCATGTTGCCTTTCATTTTTTCATCAATATTAGCTTCCATGTCATCCATATTAGCTTCCATGCCATCCATCTTAGCTTCCATTCCATTCTTTAGACCATCCATCTTAGTTTCCATTACTTTCTTCAAACCATCCATATTAGCTTCCAAGCCATTATTCAAAACTTCCATTTGATTTTTTGTTACACTTTGAGAGAGCGAAATTTGGTGCACTTGGCCATATAATTTTGATATATCATGTTGCACTTCTTCCTCTTCATTAGTCATAGTAGAGTATTTTTAGGGCCTAATGGGTGTTGAATTCTTTTAAGGGGGAATTTAGAAACCAATACTGATATCTATGCTTCAATATTCCCTTGGAATCACTTCTAGCTGATTTTTCAAACAAGGTTTATGCAATTTGAAAAAAATACACACATTTTTCTTGCTTTTCAGGAGCTCGATATTGAAACTGATGTATCTCTGTAATTATGGATCCCCGAGATTTTATCTTTAGTCCTTTAGTATCCCTCTAAATATTTTTTCCAATTCCACGGGTTTGACCTGATTTGGACTCTTCAAGACAAATTTATGCCCAAACTCCCAAAATGACCTAATTATGGAATAATTTAGTAGAGAAAACTTGGATGGTGTGCCACATGTCACTGTTTCCTCATTCGAATCTAAAATTGATACACAAGAAAATACAGTCTGTTTGTTTTGGGAAATGTTTTACAGAATTCCAATCTAATACTCAGAGAGAGAGAGTTATGATGATTTTTCTGAGGTCACCTCTTTGATATGAAATTTGGGAGCCTGCAAAAACCCTAACTTCCACAGATCATATCTCTGAAAATATTGCAAACCAATATCTGAAATTTTTACGCGAAGTTCCTCAAGATTTATTCGCAAATGGGTTTTTGTTTTAGCTTCTGAACCTTCATATAAAAATTTTTATAGCAAAAATTCCACGATGACCTATTCGAAGCAGTGAAACCCTAGAATCCAAAGCTCTAATACCAAATGGTATGAAACCAGGTCACAAAATAGAAGAAAAGAGAGATCAACGACATAGAAATCAGCCACATCGAGGGTGAAACCTCCTTTACATTATAGTTGGAGGATACAAATGACAAAACCTCTTTTCTATATATAGGAGTCCATGGGGTCACAATATAATCCTAGCCGACCTAACAATAATAATGTAAGGGCACAACAATAACAATAGTGGGATTTTATGGGGTACAATAATAAAAATATGGGGACTATAGGGGTACAACAATAACAATAAGGGGGTAACACTAACAACAATAAGGGATTACACTAGTAATATAGGTACCTAACAATCACTCGCCAGCAGGGATTCACCAAACTCTTCATCTTCTATTGGATTACTCCCTCTTACATAAAAACTCCTCTCAAGGGTGTCTGAGGCCTCCTTAGCTTAGTTTGGATATGGTATGTGAGGTAGAATGTTGTGATAAAAATATTCATTTATTCATTTTAATGCGAAGGCATTATTTTGCCTCTTCACTTCCAATTCTTTATAAAAAAAAATCTTGCATCTCTATTTGTTGCTTCTTAGACTATTGTAATTTTATTTTGTTAATTGTTGACTCACTAGGAGTTAACAACCAAAATGAAATAGTTGAAATATTTTTTTTATGTAATAAAAACATCTTTGTAGTGGCTCCTTTGTTGAACTTCAACCAATTCACCTTACCTTAGGAAAATAGATACATTTGACAAAAAAATACATTAACAAGAATGTATCTACCCTATTTTACTATTTACTCACTTAATTACACTTCATGACATCAAAAAATCATCATCATTCATCAATTAAATAGGTAAAAATTCAAACTGGGTCAAGTAGGCTGTGAAAAATGTTTTCTAGAGAAAGCACAGCATGACTCGAGAAAGCTAAGAGTGTTGGGGGAAAGGCAATTTGAAGGCCTTCCAGGTGTCCAAATACTGATCTAAAAGTTGCTATGGAAAGCCTTGAATGTTTGCTACATTATAGTATGTTCAAGAACTCAAAAAGGTGGCTCCTAGGCCTCCAAAAATTCATTCTCCCAAGAGTACTCAGAAAACACAGCGTGACCTCCAAAAACACGGCAGAAAGGTCATTATTTGCATGTTTTTAGGCATTTTGACCCTCCGAAAGTGGTTCACATGGATCCACCGTTGAATAGGATTGAAGTACTCATAAAAATGAATCCACCAATGGTGAGTATGCCTCCATTGGACCACTTGAAAAAAGGCACACCATGGCCCACTCTATGCTTTTTCCAGCGTGACTCTTTTCAAAATTTCCAATTTTGACCAAAAAATAACAAAAATCAAAATTTTCTCCAAAAATCCTAAAAATTGGTCTAGAGATGCCTGACAAGGTATGTTATGCTACTAAGGAAGCATCAGAAAGTATATGCAAGCTCCCCTTATCCTTTTGACTAATTAGGGTTTCTTTCAGCTTTGCTTGCAATTGTTTGACTTTGACTTTGTAAATTTGATTCTTGGTGTAGTAGTGGTCATCCATGTGTTTTTGTAACTTGTTGTCTCTTTTAGTCTTTTCAAGGAGATTATATAAGTGAATATTGACCTTTTCAAGCCAAAACTCCCTATTTTCATTGATTTCTATGGTTATCCTTTCTTCAAATGTCAACTCTTCATCTGGTGGATTTTGCTCTCTTTCTTTCTGAAGTTCCCTTCAGATACCCATGGTCGTTGGCCTCTTCCTTGTAACTTACTCTTCAGGATTTTTAGACTCTTCACTCTCAGGCACTACTTTTCCTTTCACATCTTACATAGTAGCTTCAAATTGATTTTTATCTAAAGACAACTACTTTACATTCAACTGATTGTTCTCTTTCTCTAAGAAGGAAATTATGAAGTTAGCCCTTGCCAAGTTGTCCTTGAGTTCTTTGATCTGAGCATCTTTTTCCTTGATGACCTACTATAGTTTTTCATTCTCTACGCTGGACTCCAAGTCTACTATGTTAGTTTCATGATGGATGAGCTCCTCATGATGTAAAGATGTCTCATGATGTAATGGTAGTCCCTGTTTTTCTTATGTGGGCTTGGACCCTTCCTCAATCTGAGAAGAAAAAAAAATCCTTCTGCCTCTCTGGTATGTCTGAGTGACCTCAATCTTCCTCCTCACTGAAGCTGTGCTAAGTGAGCCCACCTCCACATTTCTAGATGGTGATGATGGTGCTGATGGTGCTGATGGTGAACTAGGACTAGTAGTGTGGATACTAGAAGGAAAAAAGACATCTGATTGCATGAAAGTTTCCCAAGAGATACTCCTCTTTTCAAGCTGGTCTAAAAAAATGATTTCGATAAGAGCATAGTGGAAGAAGCTGCCTTCAAGACTACTTTTCTTATGCTGAACTTTTTCTGCCATCTTTGCCAAACTTTTGTAGAGGTAATAGCGAAAATTGAGTGGCTTTACGAAAATTGAGTGGTGTATACTTCTCAAGGGGGCACCCAAGAGGAAAATTCATTTTCATGTGTTGTTGATAATGTCTTCTGAGATAGGGCTGGTAATTTTGAATGTCTAGGTCTTGGTTTTTGAATCATTTTTCACCATGATTTGGTATCCCTATGGACTCTGTTAGTATGAATCTTAATTTCAAGTGTGCGAAAAAATACCACTTTACCTGCGCATAACAAACAACCGTAACAGCAAAAGATGGCTGCCAATATCTTCAGATATGCAATTAGTTGATCAAGATAAATTCTACAAAGATCTAGATCTATGCAGCAAAAGATATTAAGCAATAAATAAAACAAGATTCACTCTATGCATCCAATAGACAAGACAAGAATATATTGAATGAATTTTATATTAAGGGCATCTGGGAGGAAAACATAGAAGGATGTTACTAGTTCTCCTCAATGGGATGGGTTCTTGCAAGTCCTCAGTGCTTCAGATCTAAAATTGCTCTCTCTCGATGGTGTATAAAACCCAGACAAAAAAGGAACTCAAAGGGAGCTCACAAGCAAAAGGATAGAAAAATATGACAATGATGGTGGATCAAAGTCAGACCAAAAGTATAGATCCAGAGTGATCTTAGGCAACTAAAGGTGATGAATGAATGGAAAAACCCTTCTATTTATAACAAAATATTTAGTTAGTCTAGATATTGGTGCATAGTTAAAATATTATTAAACAAATCAAGATCCAACTTTTATGGAATATTTTATTATTTTTGTTGGAGGGAAAAAGAATTTGACTTGGGTCAAATCCATTTATTTGTAAATAATAAATAAATAAATGATTTATTTATCATTTTAAGGATGCGGTTGAGTAATAATTAAATAAATAATTATTTATTTAACTATTTATGAGTGATTTAGTCAAATTTAACAAGGAATATTATTTAAATAAGGTTTAAATAATTATTCCTAGAAAATAATAAGATAAATAATAATTTATCTAATTAATTTTCTTGTTTTGGGTTAAATATGACCAGGAATATTAATTAAACTATTTTTTAACTAATTATTCCTTTAGTGAAATAAAAAAAATGTGGATTTATTTAATATTTCCTCATGGGGTTTCCTATTTAGACCATAAAAACTTAATAAAGGTGTTTTACTAAGTTATTTTTCATAGTGAAAGCAATTTTACTTAGGGTAAAATTGGCCTTACATGGTGTACTTAGGTCCATCTAATAGTAACAAGTTAGATGACCAAAAAATGGTGTAACATATTTCTCCCCAGCGTGCGAGCATTAGGAGCTAATCGTATGACCGAAGTACATTGTAAGAACTCAATCACTAGACACCGAAGGGGAAGTCAAAGAGAGAGAAATGTAAGGTAGACCGAAGCACTAAAGGACTAGACCCTGAGGAGGTGAGACTTAAAGGTGCAACAATTCTCTTTTATGAGTGAGTATCTGTGTTATAGGTAGCGGGGGAGGCATACCTATGCCCACCGAGACAAAGTACAAAGAATAATGCATCTAGTGAACAAGGCACTGAACAATATAGTACATGCTAGCATAAACATGAGTCGGATAAAACATGATAATGAATCCCACATACATATTGTGCCTGGGATAACAGCCAGGACTTATACAATAATATCTGAGTACATGAGATATAAATACAACCCAAATGCCCCTGTAAACAGGAAAGGGCTCTGAAAATTTGACAGAGACATGCAAACAAAAAGGTGTTGCAACCAGCTAAGGCTGACAACATCAAATATATGAAGCTGCATCAAAGGCTGTATGAAGAGGTCATCCGAGCATGTGGGGGGCTACCTATAGGGCCACCCCCTCATGAGGGCTGAGACATCTCACACACACCAGGGAATCGTCGATATCATCTGCTGCATTACTAAACCATCAAGTATATGGATCTCGATCATGCTGAAAGGAGCTGGAGCTGAGAACCAATAAAGTCAAAGGAAAATAAGGAGTCCATTTTCCTGTTCTGAGGCACCGAACAAGAGTGGAAGCTGGAACCAAGGTACACCTGTTGATCAGCGGTTGTCATTGATGTCAACCCAAGCAGCACCAGGGGCTAACCCAATATTGCATGGGAATTTTGACCTACCAAATTAATATATTCTGAGTCAATAATGATTTTTATGGTTTCTACTTGTCGAGATGTTTCTGTTGATATATGGCACGCCATGTAATTCTTCACAATTTGAGAGATATTTATGTTTGAAGTTTGTACCCCCAGTTAGTGGGATAAAACCTCATGGGGTTGGGGCATGGGTCATTGAAAAGTCATAATTAATATTTTTTAAGCTCCTAAGATCCCTCCCACGTTCACTTGTTGAAGCCCCTCTCAACTTAAGAATTCATATAGATTTTGATCTTCATTTCCTCCTTATGCATGGGATTTGGCCATCTAAAACAGGTCATAATGGAATTTTTGCTCTAACTTTGTTTCTACGAAGGCTCAGAAGCTGAAATTTTTATGAGGCGAATTTGAAATCATGAGGAAGCTGCAGTAAAAATTTTAGATCGATTTGTGCAATATAGTGAAGATATGATCTGTGGAATTAAGGGTTTTTGCAGGCTCATGAAATTCATCTCAAAGAAGTGACCTTGGTAAAATCGTCATAACTCTCTCTCTGAGTATCAGATTGGAATTCTGTAAAAAGTGGAAGATAGTGCACAGTCTCTAGTTTTCTCTCTATAATTTGTAGAGACAAATGAGGAAACAGTGACACGTGTCACGTCGTACAAGTGTGATCTGCTGAAACAGTCCATAATTAGGGCAGTGTGAGAAATTGGGTATAACTCTCTCTTGAAGAGTCCAAATTGGGTCAGACCTGTGGAATTGGAAAGAAGAATTAGAGGACTACTACAAGACCAAAAATCAGATATTGAGGATTTGAAATAACAGAGATACACCAGATTCAATATCGAGCTCCTAGAAGGCAAGAAAAAGCTAGATCATGTGTTGTCAAGGATTGCAAAGGACCAGAATTTCTACGGCATAAAAGCAAATAAAGTGCAGTAGAGGGTAGCATGACAAGAGAAGTAGCCAAGGTGCATAACAACAGCAAGAATTTCATCATATGAATTCTTCAAGTGGGCAACACTGCATACAATCATTGTAAAGGTATCATTGTACTTAGTCATTGTAAATACATTATTGTACAAATTGTACTAGTGTCTATCTGCCAAGGGTTGAAGAGGCAATGTTGGGAGGTCTAGGATCATCATTAGGTGGTTGTGTCAAAGTTGGGGTTATGGTCTAGTATATCTTCTTCTTCTGCATCATTCTATATCATTGTAAAGTGGACCATTTTCCCTGGTACAGGAGTCCATTCTTCTTTTATTCTTCTATAGGGTGGTAGGGTGGTGCTAGGGTGAGTTTTAGCTCATTGAGTGTTGGGGCATCTATTCAGTTGACTACTGAAGAATATCGGGCATTGGAGCATCCATCCAGTGGGAGCTGGAGAAGAATGCTTTTCTAGATTCTAGGAAGTTGGAGCTTTATTTTCAATTGGAGTTGAAAAGAATTATTAGAAAATCATTAGGTGGTTTTGAGTATGTTTTCAATTGAAATGAATGTTTCTCTCCTATGCATGTTCAAGAAAAATCAAAGTCTACCAAATGGATGTTAAGTCAGCATTTCTGAATGGAGAATTAGAAGAAGAAGTTTACATCGAACAACCTGAAGGTTTTCTACTATCACAGAAAGAAGACTATGTCTGTAGGTTAAAGAAGGCTCTATATGGCCTCAAGAAGGCTCCCAGAGCATGGTATGCTCATCTTGATGGATATCTACGTCAACAAGGGTTCAAGAAAGGTACTGTTGATAGCAATACTTATGTACAAATAGATAAAGATAATTTAACAATTGTTGAGGTATATGTGGATGATATAATATTTGGTAGCAATGATGATAGACTAAGTAAGAACTTTTCTACAAACATGCAAAGTGAGTTTGAGATGTCTTTACTTGGTGAGCTGACATACTTCTTAGGGCTTCAAATATCTCAGCAAGAGAAAGGAATATTTATATGTCAAGCCAAGTACATCAAGGAAATGCTCAAGAAATTCAAAATGGAAGATTGCAAACTCGTCCTTACTCCAATGGTAATAGGTTGAAAATTGAGCATAGACAACTCATCTAGGGATGTGGATTAGAAGTTGTACAAATCTATGATTGGTAGTCTTATATATGTAACAGCCTCTCGGCCAGATGTTATGCAAGCAGTTGGACAAGTAGCAAGATTCCAAGCAGCACCAAAAGAATCACATATTATTGTCGTCAAAATAATTCTTCGATATCTAAAGGGCACAAAAGAATATGGCTTGTGGTATCCCAAGGGTAAAAATATCATTATTCAAGCCTTCACAGATGCAGATTGGGCAGGAAGCGTTGATGATCGTAAGAGTACTAGTGGAGCAACATTCTCTCTAGGTGGATGTCTCGTATCATGGTTGAGCAAAAAGAAAACTTCAATCTCGTTATCTACAGCGAAAGAAGAATACATTGCAGCAGCATCATGTTGTACTCAAGTCCTTTGGATGAAACAAACTTTGCAAGATCTTCAAGTACAATTCAGTGACCGTATTCCCATATTCTGTGACAACACTAGTTCCATCAGCATCTCCAAGAATCATGTCATGCATTCAAAAACAAAACACATTCCGATCAAATATCATTTTGTTAGAGAACAAGTCGCTGAAAAGAATATCAAACTTGAGTATGTTTGTACAAAATTACAAACACTGATAATAATTGAATATTAACTAATGCTCTAATTGAAAGGAATACTGATTCACCCCCCCCCCTCTCATTATTTCCAAGAATGTTGATCAGCGGTTGTCATTGATGTCAACCCAAGCAGCACCAGGGGCTAACCCAATATATGAATGCTTAAGTTGAGAGGGGCTTCAACAAGTGAACATGGGAGGGATTTTAGGAGCTTAAAAAATATTAATTATGAATTTTCAATGACCCATGCCCCAACCCCATTGGGTTTTACCCCACTAACTGGGGTACAAACTTCAAACATGAATATCTCTCAAACCGTGAAGAATTACATGGTGTGCCATATATCAACGGAAACATCTCGACAAGTAGAAACCATAAAAAACATTATTGACCCAGAATATATTAATTTGGTAGGTCAAACTTCCCACTCAATATTGGGTTAGCCCCTGGTGCTGCTTGGGTTGAAATCAATGACAACCACTGATCAACAATCTCCCCCTTTGGCATTCATGGTAACCTAAGTAATCCTCCTCTGATACCAAGAATGTTGTAGGAAGTGGTGTCATGATCACAGGGGGAGTACTTATGTTGCCATCAATTCCAAAGGGGGATATTGTTGATCAGCAGTTTTCATTGATGTCAACCCAAGCAGCACTAGGGGCTAACCCAATATTGAATGGGAAGTTTGACCTACCAAATTAATATATTCTGGGTCAATAATTCTTTTGATGGTTTCTACTTGTCTAGATGTTTTCGTTGATATATGGCACGCCATGTAATTCTTCACGGTTTGAGAGATATTCATGTTTGAAGTTTGTACCCCAGTTAGTGGGTTAAAACCCTATGGGGTTGGGGCATGGTACATTGAAAAGTCATAATTAATATTTTTTAAGCTCCTAAAATCCCTCTCACGTTCACTTGTTGAAGCCTGTCTCAACTTAATCATTCATATATATTGTGATCTTCATTTCCTCACGCAGCGAGACTACTTCAGCTTCTAATTCTTCCCTTTCTTGGTTGATTTCTTCCAAATTCCTTTGAATTTACTCTTCAATGGATTTGTGTTCTTCAACTTCAATTTTGAGAACTTAAACTTTTTCTTCAAGAGTTTTCGAATGGATCTTATCCGCTTTGAGATCTTTTATAAGCTTGATTGCTTCCTCATAAAATTCGTCTATGGTCCATCCTTCTTCTTCGTTGTTTGATACCTCTTGCTTATTGTGCTTGGCCATAAACAATACTCTCTCATTGGCTTCTTCTTCACTATCATTGTCTTCATCAAATGATGAGCTATCTTCTTTAGAGAGAAAGTTCTTTTTGGATCCTTGCTTGTTGAATTTCTTAAAGCCTTTCTTTCTTTTTGAGTAGCCATTACTTTTGTTTGGACATTTTGCTGCGAAATGCCCAACCTCATTACAGCTGAAAAATATCAATGGAATTTTACCTTTGAATTGTCCCTTACCAATTTGTAGTTTTCTTGTGAAGTAAGCATATTCTTCATCTGAAAGACCTTCTTCATCATCTCCCTTTTGTTCACACTTGGAGGTGCATGTCTTTTCAATTGAAGGTTGTTTATCCTTATTGGTTTTCTTAGAGGCAACAAGCGCAGTTTCTAGATGCGAAGTACCCTCTTATTCATCAAGTCTCATTTCATATGCTATGAGAACTCCATGCAATTCCTCTTTGCTGAGTTTGTCTAGATTTGCACTGTATTCTAAGACCGATACCTTTGGGTTGAATCTCCCTGGTAACATTCTAAGAATCTTCCGTATAATAGTCTTCTCATCAACTGGCTCTCCCAATCCTTCCAGAGTATTGGTTATTTCATCAACGTATTGAAAGTATGCAAAAATGTTGCAATATTCTTTCATTCTGAGTTGCTCAATTTTTTCTCTATAGATTTGAAGCTTTGCTTCTTTGACATTTGAGTCACCTGCATATATATCTCAAGCTTGTCCCATACATTTTTGGCGGTTTTACAACCCAACACCTTATGATAAACAGATTCAATAAGTCCACTAATAATAATATTATTTGCTTTTGCATCATTTACCAAATTATTCTTACCTTGTTCATCCGCGGTTGATGTAAATCCATTTTGAACAGTGTCCCATACTCCGTAACCTTGCGCCAAGAGATAGACCTCCATTCTTCCTTTCCAAAGTGTTACACCATTTTTTGGTCATCTAACCTATTATCATTAGATGGACCCAGGTACACCATGTAAGACCAATTTTACCCTAAGTAAAATTTCTTTCACTATGTGAAATAACTTAGTAAAACACCTTTATTAAGTTGTTTATGGTCTAAACAGGAAACCCCAAAAGGAAATAATAAAAAATCTATATTTGTTTATATTTCCTCAAGGAATAATTAGTTAAACATCAATTTACTTATTATTCTTGGTCATATTTAACCCAAAACAAGGAAATCAATTAAATAAATCCTTATTTATTTGATTTTTTCCTAGGAATAAGTTATTTAATCCTTATTTAAATAATATTCCTAGTTAAATTTGACTAAATAATTTACAAATAATTAAATAAATCATTATTTATTTGATTATATTTCCACCATTTCCTTAAAATAATAAATAAATCATTTATTTATTTATTATTTATAAATAAAATATTTTACCCAAGTAAAAATCTTTTTCCCTCCAACAAATATAATAAAATATTCCTAAAAGGTGGTTCTAGAATTTGGTTAATAATATTTTATTCATGCACCAAGTTCTGGACTACCCTAATATTTTGTTATAAATAGAAGGGTTTTCCCATTCATTTGTCACCTTTTGTTGCCTATGAGATCACTCTGGATCTTTACTCTTGGTTTGAATTTGAGCCATTATCATTGTCACATCTTCTATTTTCACTTTTTGAGCTCCCTTTGAGTTCTATGTTTGTCTGGGTTTTCTTCACCAACAAGAGAGAGAAATACTAGATTTGAAGCACTTAGGACTTTAAAAGAACCCATCCCATTGAGGAGAATTGGAAACACCTTTCTTGTTTTCCTCTCAGGTGCCCTTAATATAAAAATTCTTTCAAAAATATTGTTCTTGTCTTGTCTATTGGATGCATGGAGCAAAACTTTATTTTCACTGCTTAATGTCTTTTTATGCATAGATCTAGATTTGTGCAGCATTTGTCTTGATCAACTAACTGCAGAATTGAAGATATTGGCAGTCATATTTGATGTTAGGGCTATGAGTTATGCGTAGCTAAAGTGGTCTTTTTCCGACAAAAGATTCATACTAACAATTGGCGACTCCACACGGGTTTTTCTTTACGACCGTTGTCGTTTTCTATACTCCTGCATAACTAGCTACTTCAGACCCTAGGATTTACCTTCATCTTTTGTTTTTCTATTTTTATGTCATTTTTCACCTATAAAACCTTCAAACATTAAAATTTCAAACTTTCGTGTGTTTCTGGCTCAATTTCACATGTAACCGACATCAGCCGCAACTAAGACGACAATTTTTTCTGAAATCTGCCGTCGAGAGTGCCGGAAGTGCAGGTCGTAATTTTTGGGCCAAAAACTGTGTCTTGGAGCTTCAGGTAGTGGAAAAAAACCCAAAAAATGCGACTTGAGAGAAAAACAGGTCAAAAACTTTGACCTGGACTTTTTTCTGGAATTTTTCTGAAATTTTTCTGGGTTTTGTTTGAACCTCTGTCAGGGTTGTCTGACCTCCATCTCCGCTCGTGTAGACCTATTCTTGCTCTGTTTTAATCAACTAAGTGGGAATCTAGCCCCCTAGGGCTTTAGTACCCTCCACTTTTTGTGGAAGATTTCAGAGTTTCAGCCATTTCTGATACCTCATCTTCAGATTCCTTTAAGATCAGCTACTTTTCCTTTCAAATCACCTCATATAGTTTTGTTTGGGTTTGCCTCTAGGGTCACCTCCTTATCCTTTCTACCTTTAACTGATTTCCTCCTTTGTTGCAGCAACCTTGCCTGTGCCTCTTTGCTGTTTTCTACACCTCCTTTCAACAGATTTATCCTTTAGATCCCTGTCCCTCCTGACCTTAGATCTATTGGCCCCTTTTTCGTGTGTTTTGACTAGATTTTTCCCTCTTTTAGACTAGTTTTGAGAGATCCACCTTCTTGGGTTAGATTGATGCATTGTTAGCTATAAATTTTCTGTTATTTCAGCATTATATACTGTTCTTTGCAGATTTATTTTCAGTTGCGCAGCACACTTTTTCTTTTACTCTCAAAACGTCTGGGTTTAAAAATTAAAATTAACACACACCACACACTGACCCTAAGTGAAGAAGAGCCTGGTTAACACCTCCAGGCAAATACTTTAAAATCAATTGACACTGCACCTCTATGCCCTTGTTTCGACATTGTGATCACTTGATTCCGCACCTCCCTGCCCTTTTTGGTCCTTCTTCTTCCCTTTGTGCCGTCATCTTTGCGCCCCCAAGGTGTATATCCCAGAGAATTCTTGGCATTCACCATTAGTTTCTAGTTGGTCGACCTGCTCCTTCCCACTGTCGTCGAGTTAATCCCCCTCCGAGTCCGCACTCTGACTCCTCTTCTGATTCTTTGGGTTCTCCCCCTACTTCTGGTTCTCCCCCTGTTACCTTCACCATGTCTGGTCTAGGGCCTAACACTAGCAGCATCCCCGATTGTAATGCTGGGAATGTTACTAGTGGAACTACCACAGGAACCACCTCGACTGCTCCCTTACTCCCCTTCATGGTAGGCCTTAGTCTCCCCGATTTCAATTAGTTGATCAATGATCCTATCCGCCACGATGTTGGTTGGCCTGCTATGCCAACCAATCTCCCCTCCGACATTCCTAAGTTAGAAGGCCTTGCTGGAGAGGATCCCTCCAACCATATCCGATCTTTCCACATGTGGTGTTCATCCCATTCCATTACTGATGATTCCATCCATCTTATATTGTTCCAACGCATGCTTACAGGCAAAGCTTCTAAGTGGTATGTTGATCAGCCCACTTCCTCTCATACCCCCTTTGCGACTCTTGCCCGAGCTTTTTTATCTTACTTCTAGCTTCCCCTTCATTATGACACTGGTATCAAACTTTTGACTTCTTTCTATCAATCATCTGCGACCCGCCTATCCGATCATGTCCAGGAATGGTGGAGAAGAAAGAGCCTCTGTCAATCTCCTACCTTCGAAGACCGTGTCTACATGGAATGGTTCCTTAGATCTCTCTTGCCCCCTATCGGGAAAGATGTCACATCGCATTTTCCTCAAACCGAAGAAGCTGCCCTCCAAATGGAGTTAAAATATGACCTAATCTACGCTCAGACGGGTTATGTTTATATTGTTCTACCTGATCTCCACAGACCCAGTGATGCCAATGCACCAGGGGCACCTCATGTCGCCGATGGTATCATTGGAGTTATCTCTCATACATACGCCCAATCCCCCGTGGGTTATGGTTTTCCTGGGGGGAGGCAGCACCTCCCGCACTTTTTCCCCTCCCGGTAGCACGTCTCCAGGATACGGCATGCCCCCTCTTTTGGCCCAACCTCCTACTTACCACATTGTTTCCCAACCCCCTTATTATCTGCATCCACAGCTTGGTGCTCCAGCTCCTCCAACATCAGCACCTCCACCTCCGTTGCCTTTTCAACCCCCGCAATAGTAGTCACTTCCCCCTCAAGAGCAGGTGGATGCACAACAGGGATTTGTGGCTACCCAACCACTTGACGGACAGGCGGCCACTCAACCTTCCCCTTCTGGTTCCTTTGATTACCAAATTCTCATGATTAACTCTGATCAACCTTTACCTGTCGACCTTAACCTTCAAACTGGGTCTCGTTAGTACCCCATGCCTCCCGATCTTTCTGTCCCCGAGTTCCCATCTCTAGGTCCTACAGAGCCTCTTTCGACACCAAATGGTCCCTTACAAATCACTCAACCGAAATCTAAGGTTCATACCAAGGTTCCTAAGGGCCCATTATGCCAAAATGATACTTCTCGTTGAGCTTCTCATTCGTATAGAATAGTAGATGATTTGGCACAGTCTCCTGCTGCCATTTCAACACTGGAACTCCTCTAGTCGTTTCCTTTTCAATGGAAGGCCCCACTATCAGCCATGGGAGATGTAGATCCTACTGATGACCAGCTGATTGTTTTTTACGCCCGTCAGTCATACCACCCTCCCCTTCTTGCTTTCGTTGCTTTCCAAATCCCAGTCAAAATCCGGAACGCTCACATGGCTCGGTGTATTATTTACGAGGGGGCATCTACCTGTGTAATGTATGCTTCAGTTTGGAAACAACTTGGATCTCTTGAGCTAGCCCCTTCCACCATCACCCTTCAGGCATGGGATGGCCATGCCTCCCAGCCCATTGGCCTCTTCCGTAATTTTCCTATCACTCTTGCGGGAAAGACAGTTTGCGTTGACGTTGAAGTCATCGACGCCCCTCTTGATTATAACATTATTTTTGGGCGTAGCTACACCTATGCCATGTCTGTTGTCCCATCTGCGGTTCACTGCAAGATGTTTTTCCCTCATAATGGAAAGATATTCACCATTGACCAATTGACATATCATGAGCCCAACTCTCAAGCCTCCCCTGAGTCGACCATCTCTTCTGTAGCCAATAAGCAAACCGAAGATTCTTTGACCAGTGTATCCCCCAGCGTCTACAAAGACTCCTCCTTGCTTGGAACCTTCACTGGTCTTCCTCCTCCTCTTGTCTCGGATCCCAACTTAGCGAATGTTTGCATGATGCAATCATCTTGGGCTAAACTTAAACGACCCACTTCAGCTAGTTAGCAACCGCAACCTCAACCTCACTCGCCGCAACCTGCTCCTAGACCTTCGCCTCAGCCAGCTAGACCTCTTCCTTCTGGCCCTTCTCCTACAGCTGGCATTCATGAGCCTCTTTATCCTCCTGGAAAGGTTCCTCCAAGCCTTAGCCATTTAGGAGCCGTCCCACCTGGCCATTACCCCTCTGGTCAGATACCATTCCTAGCTCCCCCACCAGGAGTGTACACGGCACCTATCATGGCCACCCTCTCTCTTCCTAACCTGACCCTTGGGATTCCCGTCTGGTACCTTGATCCTCCAACCGCAACCCTGCCTGGTCAACCCAAACCTTATCTTCCTTTAACCCCGGTTCAACTAGTCCCCATGACTTCTCCCACTGCTACAGTGCCTCAGTCACCTCAATAGGAATCACCTCCTATTGCGACCGCTTCGGGTAACAAGGGAAAAGCTCGCAAGGGGGCATCAAAGGACAAGGCTTCCCCGACAAACCCTGCCCCTCCTTGGCCTCCAAAGCATACCATCTAGTGTGCCTTGTGTGATTTTGTTGGTCATGCCACCCATACCTGTCTTGAATTGCCTCATCTCAAGCCCATGGTTAATGTCGCGTTCCCTGAGTCCGCGGCCCTGGAAGCCTTTGTTCCTTTCGCAACAGCAGCCAAAAACCCCAAGACTATTCACACCAACCACCCCTGTGCTTTGCGTGATCTCCATGGCCATTACACCCACCTTTGTCCCTACCTCGAGGACTTCCGCGCCTCTCTAGCCATGGTCGGCCAATTCGAGGCCAAGCACAATGAGTCCACCTCTTCCCTATTTGCGCATTTTGCTTCGACAGAACTACTGGACATGACTTCTCCCATTGAAATTCCTCCTCCTAATGTCGAGATGACAGAGCCTTTGTCCACCATTTTCTACCTATCATCATCCATGAGACCCTCAAGGAACATTCCCTCTAAATCCTCCCTTGTTGTTTCTCTTGACTTTCCTTCCGCGATCACCCTAGGCTCAACATCGGTAGATCCTTTATCTACTTACTCTTCTGTCACCCCTTCTGACGAGGCACATGTGAACCTCTCTTCTCATGATGATGAGTCAGGCAGCTTCGCCACGTCAGGTGGTCGTTCTTCCACCAGTCACCCCATATTCTATCACGATGATGACATTATGGAATAAATCCCCACCCTGACTTTATCTATTCCCCCTTACATCACACCCATGCTTTTGAACCACATCCACCTTGTGGCCATTACATTGAAACCCAATGTTTGGGTATGGGGGCACCCATATTTGAGAGACCAGGCGAAGCAATTCTCCACAACTCTCCTAGTGTATCTGGTCGTGTCGAATTTAGTACCATTATTCTGCCACATTTAGACAAACCTCTAGAGTCCCATATCACTTCAAATCACTCTAGGGATGATACCCCTTATTGTTCCTTCATCTTACATCAGAAACCCGGTCTCTTAGACATTGTTGTTGACCAACCTATGGGTTTGCTAGAAGAGCATCAGTTCACTATCTCCAAATTCTCTCTTTGTGATAGTGACACCCAGTATGACAACCCAAAAACTTAAATTCCATTTGATTCATATATGCAGTACTAAAAGAGATTGGTAATCCTCCATTTCCTTTCTCATACTGCATAACCATAACGAAAACAAATGGTGCACCACATCATTAAAATGTGTTTAGATTCCCCTTTTTCTAAATACATTTTGGCATGACCACAAAAAACTTGGGGGAACCTATGCCCCTCAACCATATAAATCCTAGATCTCAGCCAAAAACAACACTAAAACCCCCTTTCTCTGACAGGTCACACTTTTCAGGTGATTTCCTGGGACAAGTCGCATTTTTCTGCACAGTACCTACTGCCCATGTCGCATAACAGACCCCAAAAAGTGCGACCTGGCCTGTTCATGAGCTCTAGTTACCTGTTAGTTTTTAGTACCTTGATACTTCACCAAGACACATTTTTCCCAAGAAGGGTCTCTTCACCTCTCCTCAAAATCGGATTTCCTCACTTACAACACTTTTACTTGAGGCACCATTTTGCCTCCTTACTTGTCCTTGTTCGTGTCGATTTCCATCATGAGATACCCCCTTGTACTCATGTTTTCATGGTCCCCCATTGGACCTTTACTGTGTGGCAGCACCATCGAGTCGCCCTTGTTTAGAGCATCCGAGTTGAGTCCTCATCACATTCATGGAGTCTATCCCGAGTCCCTTTGTATCTTTCCTTAGTCCTCCATCCTTCATTGCTTAGTCCCTCTCTCGTGTCGCACATTATGGAATTCCGCCCCACTTTCCCCTATCCCTCATTATATTTTGTTAGTCGCTGCCAGGTCATCCATGCCCTTTATGCTCTAACAAGGGAATTCGTCCATTCGCTACTCAGTCCCCCCCATTTCATCATCATCATTAGTGTCAGTCTATCCATCACTCTACTATTTTCTCTTGTGCCTTAGTTGAGGATCCCTTATTGCCTCACCTATGGCGGACCTCCTTCTGTTGACATCAGCTCATTCATTCCAGAAGACAGGTCTAGAGGGCAGTGTACCTTGGTTCCAGTTTCCACACTTTTTCGCATGATCGAGATCTGTATACTTGATGGTCCGGTGATGCAGCAGCAACTATTGGTGATTCCTGGGTGTGTGTGAGATGTCTCAACCCTCATGAGGGGGTGGCCCTGCAATTATCCCCCCACATGCTCGGATGACCTCTTCATCGCAGCCTTCAATGTAGCTCCATATATTTGATGATGTTGGCCTTAGCCACTTGCAACACCTCTTTGATTTGCATGTATCAGTCAGATTTTGTGAGCCCTTCCCCATGTATAGGGGGAATTTGGGTTGTATTTGTATCTCATGTACTCAGATATTATTGTATAAGTCCTGGCTGTTATCCCAGGCACAACATGTATGTGGGATTCCTCATTATATCTTTTATATGGCTCATGTTTAGGCCAACATGTACTTTACAGTTTAGTTCCTTGTTTACTGGACGCATTATTCTTTTGTACTTTGTCTCGACAGGCATAGGTATGCCTCCCCCGCCGCCTTTAGCACAAGTACCATATCATAAAAAGAGACTTGTTGCACCTGTAAGTCTCATCTCCTCAGGGTCTCTTCCTTCAGTACATTAGACTACCTTACATTTCTCTCTCAGACTTCCCTCTTGATGTCTGGTGATTGAGTTCTTACAACGTACTTCGGTCATATGATTTGCTCCAAACACTCGCACACTGGGGGGAAATCTATTACACCATTTTTTGGTCATTTGACCTATTACCATTAGATGGACCTAAGTAGACCATGTAAGACCAATTTTACCCTAAGTAAAATTGCTTTCACTATGTGAAATAACTTAGTAAAACACATTTATTAAGTTGTTTATGCTCTAAACAGGAAACCCCAAAAGGAAATTGTTGAGTCTCAAATCTGCATCTTTTTCATACACTTTTCTATACTTTTTTCACTCACCTGAACCTCCCAAATTGTCAATATCATTGTATATTAATTGCAAAAGAGCATCTAACATGGTTTTTAATTATATTTTTGTGTCTGCTGTTTGATTTAGATTTTGTTCATTTAGCTGCGGAATCTTGCCACTTTCCGCAACTGCTACAACTTTCCGCAGCTGCTGCAACTTTCCGCAGCCATTTTGTGAAACTCTATGTTACAGGTGTCTACAGGAAAAACAAGCCACATGGGCAAGTCAGAAATGATGTGGACATGGTTCGTGTCCTATTGGCTCGAGCAAACTCATCTAAAGAAGCTGCGGTCAAAGGCGTCCAAATGGAAGTCAACCGTAGAGTCCCACGGTGACAGGACTCTGTTTCGTGTCACGTGAAGGTTCATATGGCCGTTTCTGAGTTGCGGAGGATAAATCAACATCTGTACATGGCTCCTTAGCCGAATTTAAACATCCACTCCTCATAGATTTACTTTTCAATACAGCCATGGTCCTAGTTCCGTGGACGTAATGGTCTACGTGTTCTCCACCAGCATAAACTTTAGGAATTAGTTATGTTTCTTTTGTTATAAATAACGCGTTTGCATACGCATATAGGGTTAGTCTCGATTAGTCTCTGTTATCTTTTATTAGTCTGCTCTATAATGTAATTACGCTGCACTTGTGCCGTAATATCACCTTTCTGTTATGACTGCATTTTAATATAAGAAGACTGTTTCCAAACGTAATTCGTACCTGAAGATTGTTGCCAAGGCTGGTGTAGAGGGCCCCTGCACTTGCCAAGGTTCTGTGCATTATTGTATAGTTCTTGTTTTATTTCTTTAAAGCTCATTGTGCCATAATCCATTCACATGTTTATACATTGCATCTTTCATGGTATATATGCTTCATTTCTATTTATAATCTTTCATACTTTCCATTTTACTTCTGTCTTTCATGTTTTATGTTATTAATCACTGATCAGTGTTCTTGTTTCAGGTTATAGATAGGCAGCCCGGGCATTTGCATAACTTTTTGACTAATGACATGGAATTAACATTATTCTGCTGCTAATTTGTTTTTCTTAGTTTCTGTTTAATTTCAGTATTGCTTTGTTTAATTCAGTTTTGCTTATTTGCTTCAGTAGTTAAATTTAGATATATTAAACTGCTCATAACATCTTCAGTTGCCTCCGAAAGCCACAGTTGGACTGATGGTGAGGGATTGTATTATGAAATGTGTAGTTTGGTATTATTTTCCTTTCTGCAAATTTAGATATATTAAACTGCTCATAACATCTTCAGTTGCCTCCGAAAGCCACAGCTGGACTGATGGTGAGGGATTGTATTATGAAATGTGTAGTTTAGTATTAGTTTCCTTTCTGCAAATTTAGATATATTAAACTGCTCATAACATCTTCATTTGCCTCCGAAAGCCACAGCTGGACTGATGGTGAGGGATTGTATTATGAAATGTGTAGTTTGGTATTAGTTTCCTTTCTGCAAGTTAGAAATATTAAATTGTGCATGACATCTTCAGTTACCTCCGAAAGCCACAGTTGGACTGATGGTGAGGGATTGAATTATGAATGTGTGGTTTGATATTAGTTTACTTTCTGCAAGTTAGATATCAGTTACTCAAATTGTTTATGGTTACTTCCGAAAATCATAGCTGGACTAATGATGAGGGATCATAAGACAAGTTGATGTAATTTGATTTAGATTTACTTTGTTGCAATTTTGGATTTATTTAAGCATAGTTTCTTTTGTGTTTAGACAGCAGCAAGAATAGTTTGGTTTTCATGCTCAATAGTTCACTGTTTTGATTTATTAGACTAGCAGCACCTTTTCATTTCAGCAGCACATTTTCATTTCCTTTCAAGTTTTGTCATTGTAAGTTTCAAATTCCTTTTTTAAGTTTCAAGTTGGTAAATCATTATAGAGGATATCATTTCCTTGAACAAACATAACCATACTTGTTTTTATTTTAGAATTTCCATCTCACCTTAGAAAACCAAAAATGACAAAAAGTTAAGAAATAGGTTATCTCGCACATATAGAGCGCCGCACTTCATCATCTTACGAATCCCGGATTGAAAAATTAAATGCATCAATTTAGGACACACCAAATTGACCAAACATTTTGGTGCCGTTGCCGGTGAAGTGTAACTAGGTAGCCAATTTCTTAAAAAAAAATAAAAAAAATCATAAAATAAGGAAAAACTTGATAACTTCTTGAAGCATGCTCTCCTCTTGCACCTAGTGTGATCTAGAGGATCAGAAAAGAGAGTTATTGGTTCAGTAATTTCTTGAGTATGCTCTCTTCTTGCACCTAGTGTGACCTGGAAGATCAGAAAGAGAATTATTAGCCCAACTTTTTAAAAAATAAAAAAAATGACATGCATAGAGCAAGAGATTCTAGGGGAAGGTTTATAGCTAAAGCCAAGAGTTCGATTTTCACATCTACATCTTCTTCAAGGCATAGACCAGATTCACCACCATCTACCCCTAGCCTTAAGATTTTTGGAATTCAAGGAGCAGCTGAATTAGAGGATTCTCCTATACCACCTACTAAATCCCATTTAGAAAACAAAGAGACTCTCTCTCATCCTCCCTTGATAGAAGAACTAGAGGACTTTAAGGATTCTAAAGAAACTATCATGGTAGAGGAAGTAATAGATGGAGGTAGAGGTAGAGGTAGAAGAGGAGGAAACAATGGAGACAACAATGGTGAAGGAAATAATGGTAGAAATAGGGAAGGAGACAACTTGTTTGGATTCCCTATAGTTGATGAGGAAACTCATATAACAATGAAAAATATCTCACCATCTATCCTCCCTAACTTTTATGGATTGCGAAGTGAGGATCCTGAAACATTTCTGTTTGAGTTTCAAGTCGTGTGCCGAACCTATGACTATATGGAAGATTCTCAAAAACTCAAACTGTTTCCTTCAACTTTGAAGGGATCTGCTTTGAAATGGTTCATGTGATTAGCTACTCAATCTATTAGGACTTGGAATGATATGAAACAAAAATTTTTTGGATAGATACTTGGACTATTTTATGCCCACCAATCACAAGGATGAGGTATTCAAAATGATGCAAAAAGAAGATGAAAATTTGGAAGATTTACTTGAAATATTTCAATACAACTTGAAAAGAGCAAAGATGAGCAATTTAGATGATGAAACCTTGAAAGCCCTCATCTTAAAAGCCATTAGAGATGAATGGATAGATATTTTAAACATGATGGGGAAAGGAGACATTTCTCAACTCCCACTTCGTGACATAACAGAACTATGTGTCCATCTCTCAAGAGGAAAATCTAAAACAGGAAAAGGGCCTAGGGATCCTTCTCTTATTAGGGCTAAAAAATATGCAACTGGATCAGTAAGTAGGGCAAAGATTGGTAACATGCTTGATGAGTTCAAAACTGATATCTTAGGAAGCCTTAGTGAACAACTAGACACCCTTAAAATCCAAAACAAGCAGAAAGCAGAAACAGATGCTTTAGCCATCTTTTGTCCGAAATGTAGGAAGAAACATGCTTTAAGGGAATGTCCCTTCGATGCAAAAGTTGTAGAAACATGTATGATTTTCTCAGAGAATCATGAGATCAAGGATTGTCCTTCAATTCCTGGACTCAAAGCTGTTTTTCAAGAAGACCCAAATTCAGTAGAATCTCTCTATTTTGTTGCAAGAAGACCTTGGCAGGGACAACAAACTCAAGGGTTCAACAACCCTATGAATCTTCAAACCCCACCAAATTGGAATCCTTGGCAACAACCTTGGCCCCAACATCAAAATCCATATCAGCCATGGGTACAAGGGATGCAAAATCCTTATGGGAGATTTGCTCAATTTTATCAATCTCCTCCATCTTTTCAAAATCAACAAGCTCCACAACTTCCAAACCCAAATCCACAACTTTCATTGCCATTTCCACAACAACGACCTTCTAAACAAAATCCAAATCCTCAACTCATGCTCCCATACCAACAAAAGACAAATCAACTTCCAGCTCAGCCATTGCCAAATCCTAACAATAAGAATCCTCAGAATACTTACATGGTAGAAGGACAACAATTTCCTACCTATATGATTGTTCCTCTCAACGATGTACAACTCAGATCTCGTAGAGTTTTAGAAAAACCTTCTATAGATATTCAAGAGCAAGATACCTCTGAGGAGGACTCTCTTCAAGTCAATAAGGGTTCTGAGGAAGAATCTCTTCAAAATTCAAACATTCAAAAAGAAAAAGAAAAGTTAACATCCAAAACTCCTATAGTTGAGCAACCAACATCTTCATCTACACCTCCTTTTCCTGAAAGACTACAAATTGACAAGGGGGTGGAAAAACAAATCTTGTTGCCTAACTATGAATTTCTAGATGAATTGAAGAATGTTTGTATCAAGATTCCCTTGCTACAAGCCATTCGAGAGATTCCTATTCTAGCAAAAACAATAAAGGAGTCGAGTTTCAAAAGACCAGGAAGGAAACTAAAAGACACAAGAAGAATCCACCTGGTAGGAAAAATTACAGATATTATGATGGGAAAAATTACCATGCAGAAGTATGTAGATCCAGGAAGTCCAATTGTCAAGACACATATAAATGGGATAGAAATTCCAAACACATTGATTGACTTAGGGGCTGCTATCAACATTATGAGTAGACAGACTATGGACCAGCTAAAACTTCCTAACCTTCTTTTTACACCTACTCTACTGCAACTTGCCGATCGATCAATTATTAAACCAGATGGTGTATTAGAAGATATTTCAGTCTCCTTAGATTCTTGTGAATATCCAGTAGATTTTATGATTTTGACTCCCAAGAGTAATCTAGGAGGGCACCCACTTATCTTAGGAAGACCTTGGCTAGCCACAGCTGATGCTTTTATTAGTTTTAGATCTGGGGACATGTACATTTCTAATGGTAATTCGACAAAGAAATTCAATTTGTATCCTCCAGCAAAAGCAATCACAGAAGTAGGAGACAATGAATGGGTTGATGATGAGGACACTATACAACCTGTCTTTACCATTTCTGAAATCAGTGAGGATAGTCAAATTCCGAACACATTAGAAAATTTTGAGACATCTTCAGAATATGACCCCACACAATTTCAGTTGGAATCTGACATAGAATATTTATCATCAAGACAAATGTCTCTTTACTCTATGGAAGAATTTGGTAGTTCTACTATTGAGATTTTTCCAGGAAAAACATTGAATATCAACAAACATTTGGAGAAGTCACAACAAGAAGAACTAACCAGAATCTTGCAAAAACATTCTACCGCATTTGCATGGGAGTATACTGACATGAAGGGTATTGATCCTAAGACTTGCATCCATCATATATATATTGAGGAAAACAGTAGACCAATCAGACAACCTCAAAGAAGGATGAATCCAAATCTTAGGGAGATAGTGAAAGAAGAGCTCCAAAACTACTCAATGTAAACTTCATTTATCCAATTTCAGATAGCCGATGGGTTTCTCCTTTGGTTATAGTACCTAAAAAGAATGGTAAATGGAGGGTATGCATTGATTATAGGGAATTGAACAAAGCAACTTTGAAGAATCACTTTCCTTTGCCTTTTATCGATGAGGTATTAGACACATTAGCAGGTAAAAAGTACTTTTCATTTTTGGATGATTTTAGTGGCTATAATCAAATTCAGGTAGCACCTGAAGATCAAGATAAGAACACATTTACTTGTCCATGGGGAACTTTTGCCTACCGAGTGCTTCCTTTTGGGTTATGTAATGCACCTGCAACATTCCAAAGAGCAGTACTAGGAATTTTTTCCGATCTAATCCATGATTGTGTAGAGGTTTATATGGATGATTTTACAGTTTATGGTAATTCATTTGAAGAGGCATTAGAAAATTTGGAAAAAGTTCTTATAAGATGTAAAGAAACAAACCTTTCATTAAGCCATGAAAAATGCTTTATGATGTTTACTGAAGGGATTTTTTTAGGACATCATATTTCAAGAGATGGGATTAAGGTTGATAGATCAAAAGTTGAAGTCATCTCCAAGTTGCCTATTCCAAATTGTCAAAGAGATGTTAGAAGTTTTCTAGGATTTACTGGTTACTATAGAAGATTTATAGAAAACTTCATTAAAATAGCATCACCACTCTTCAAATTGCTTACAAAAGATTTTGAATTCAAATGGGATCCTGATTGTCAATCAGCTTTTGAAACTTTGAAAACAAGAATATCTGAAGCACCTATCTTGAGAGGACCAAATTGGAAACTCCCTTTCCATATTTCTACGGATGCTTCAGATACAGCTCTAGGAGCTGTGTTGGGTCAAAAAGATTTAGTTCCTTATTCCATTTATTATACCAGTAAAAATTTGACTCCCACAGAGTTGAACTATACTGTGACTGAAAAAGAGTTTTTAGCTGTTGTTCATGCAATTAATAAGTTTAGACATTACATAATAGGCTATGAAACTTTTATTCATACTGACCATTCTGCAATTAGATATTTAATGAACAAACCTGTTACTAATGGCAGAGTGACAAGATGGCTTTTACTTTTGCAAGAATTCAATATTACCGTGTTGGATAGACCAGGAAAACAGAATACAGTAGCTGATTTCTTGTCTAGGATTCAGAATACTAAAGAAGATTCTCCTGTAGAAGATAAGTTTCCCGATGAATACTTGTTTGCAGTAACTATTAAGACCCCTTGGTATGCAGATATTGCTAACTATTTGGTTACAGGGAAACTACCTTCACATTTATTTCCAAGTGAAAAACAAAAAATTATTTAGGAGAGTTCAAAATATTCATGGATTTCTAACGAATTGTTTAAAACAGGGCCAGATCTTGTGATCAGAAGATGTGTCAGGGAAGATGAAATGCATGATATCCTTAAGGCATGTCATGATGAACCATGTGGTGGACACTTTGCTGACAAAAGGACAGCCTATAAAATCCTCTCTTTAGGATATTATTGGCCTTCCCTCTTCAAATATGCAAAACAATATGTCAAAAGGTGTGACAGCTGCCAAAGAGTAGGGAAACGTACCCTTTCAAATGAAATTCCATTGCAAACACAGGTACTCATTGAACCCTTTGAAAAATGGGCTTTAGATTTCATTGGACCTATTAATCCACCATCTAAGAAAAAGAAGTATATATTGGTTTGTACTGATTATGTTACTAAATGGGTAGAAGCCAAAGTATTAGTATCTGCTACTGAAAATTCAGTTGTTCATTTTCTTTATGAGGATATTTTTACTCGCTTTGGTGTTCCAAGAGAAATTGTGACAGATCAGGGAAGCCAGTTCACATCCAACTTGGTGGAGAAGTTGATGGAAGAATACAAAATCAAGCACAGAAGATCTAATCCTTACCATCCGCAAGCAAATGGTCAAGTGGAGTCTACAAACAAAGTTCTTGAAAGTATCATCACCAAAACTGTTCATCTACATAGAAGAGATTGGGCAGAAAGGCTTCCTAAAGCCTTGTGGGCCTACAGAACTACATGGAGAAATACAACAGGACATTCTCCCTATGAACTTGTTTATGGGAAAGAAGTCCTGCTCCCCATTGAGTTCCAAGTCAAAACCTTCAAGATAGCAGTTCAGTTGGGAATGGATCTATCAGAAGCCCAAAAGCATAGAATGGAGAAGTTGAATGAGCTAGATGAGATCAGACAAGAGGCAATTCTAAGAACTGATCTAGTTCAATATCAAAGAGCTAAATGGCATGACAAATACATCAAAGAGAAGAAGTTTCAAGAAGGAGATTGGGCATTGTTATTTGATTCCAAGTTTAAAGATTTCCAAGGAAAATTTCAGACTCATTGGCTTGGGCCATATGAGATTGACAAGATCTTTAACAATGGAGTGGTAAGAATCAAGACCATTGATGAGTTTCAAACTCCTCTTATTGTGAATGGCCATAGATTGAAATTTTATCATAAGCCACTCTCAAAAGAGGATTTTGTCAAAATGTTTCAAGAAAGTTCTGCAATCAGGCTGGTACAAAAGAATTCTTCTTCTCCACCAGCCTAGCTTTTGTTATTTTCAGTTAAAAAATAAAAAAATAAAAATAAAAAAATGGTATAAGCCTAAAAACCAATCACTGATTGGCAGTCTTATATAGAAAATATAGGGTGAAAATCAGGAACACCTGACACTCTATATTTTCCAAAAAAAAAAATCTCTCTTTCATTTCACAAGTTTTGTGACCACCCACTCCATTCCATTCCACTTCATTCCATTTCGTTTCACTTCATTTCACTCCATTCCACTTCATTTTATCTATTTCATTCCATTTCATCAATAAAAATCTTTTTCATGACCATTTCCATCTGGTCATTTGTCATCTGTTCATCTCCATTCATCCAAATAATAGCTGTGTCAGTTTCCACAGCTGACATCTGTTTCCGCAGTTGACTCCAATTTCCGCAGCCAGAAGCAGATTCCGCAGCTACTACTCTATTTTCAAAAGAATGTACAGTCAGATGTTATTTTCATAATCATGAAATAAAATGCAGGTGAGAGGATCAAAAATGAACACATGGAGCATTCAAGACACCAATAAAGAGAAACTAGTTGAAGACCAAGGAAAAGGCAAAGATTCCAAAGGTATGAGTAAAATTTATTTCAAATAGCATTGAAAACACATTTTTATATAGTTATGAACCATGAGCTCCATCCATTATGTGCAATGATTATATTGACAATTCCGTAACCTTTCACGATCTCCATATTATCCTCTCGCATTCATTCTCAAACGGTTCCATCCTTAAACCCTCGATCTTCACTCATGTTCCAATATTCCACCGGTGACAATGAGACGTAATTGATTTGACCACGGACTCTTACAGCCGCATAAATCCATAGCCGTTGTTGAAACGTGCTCACATTTATTTCGCAGCCACCAAATTTCAAAACATTGCCGGATGTGTTATACTCTGTGAATCTCACAGCCGTATCTCTGTCGTGCTCTCTGTCGTGCTCACGAAAACCCCTCTCTGTTCTATTCACTCCATTTCGTTCTCTATTACGCTATAGTCTGTATACCCACTCTCTGATATTTACCCACAGTCATTGTGCTCATCTCTGTGCATTCAGCCGTTCTATTTCCATTAAACCCTCACGCAGGAAAATTTGTGAAGAGCAGAAAGAAGAATGGGTAAATTGCTAAGAGTAGAACCAGAAGGACCTAGGTTCATGGAGGGATATCCGCAAGTAAGGAAGATATTGAAGAAAGCAAAGTGGCTGCAGTTTATCCAAAAATTCAGAGGCTATCATAAAGAAGTGACAAAAGCATTCGCAAGGTCGTTTAATGGCTTGGAAGTAGAGATTGGAGACCTTAAGTTTGCGGTCAATGAAGCATCTATAGCATCTGCCACGGAACTTCTTTAAGAGGGTGAGCGTTGGTTTAAGAATAAAAGCATCAGTGATGAAGCCTGGAGAACAATCTTACGAAACCAAGGTATGGACATAACTATTTTTAAAAGAGGAATTCATGTGCATGCATTGAAAGAGCAATGGGCTACTTTTCTGCTAGTTGTTCAGAAATTCATTACCTGTGAAGGCCGTTTTGGGTCCATGTATATGTACCATACCAGGTTGCTGATGAATTTTCTAGATAATCAAACTCTCAATCTCCCATATTTTCTATTAAATAGCTTGAAGAAAATGTCTGTGACTGTTCAAAAGCATTTAGGAGATGTAGAACCACATCTATATCACCACGGTCTTGTAAAAATTTTGATTGAAAAAGAGTTAAAGGAGAAGAAAGACACATGGGAACAATTTCTGATTAGAAATTTCTTTGAGGAACCTCAGGAAATTCTTGAAGGTAGTACAACAAGAAGGAGTAGAAGAAAAAGAATAAATGATGAAACTCAAATTACTCCTACTCAATAAATTCCTGAAGGTAGCACAACAAGAAGAAGTAGGAGAAAAAGAACAATTGATGAAATTCAAAATACTCCTACTACTACAATTGAAAGAACTGATAGGGAAGAGAGACTGTCAAAGAGGAAGAATAAAGAAATCAAGGGTAAGAAGCCAATAACACCAAAAGAGAGAAAAACTATTAAGGCTATACATCAAACCCCTTCTTCTGAAGAAGAAGATCATCAAGTGTTATCTAAAAGATTAGTTTGTCTTCAAAAACAGTCATCTATGGCCAAGAAGACAGAGAAAGGAAAACAAAAACAAAAGGATAGTGTACCACAGCGTGTGAGAAGAAGCAGCAGACTTAAGGGGAAATTGAGGAAAACGCAAATGAAGGGTCCTAATTTCATTGATTTGGGAGAGGAAACATCTGAACAGTCCCCAGCTGACCATAGTCCATCTCAGTCAGTTAGTGAACCTGGTTCATTTCATTCCCAGTCAGACATTGAACATACTCCATCCCATTCCAAGCAAGATGTTGATGTGAGCCCTTCTCAACCAAATTTTGAAGATAACTCTCCTTCACGGTATTTTGGGGACAGCCCAATAAAAATGACACCTGATATAGACCCCAAGTAGCAGGAAGTATATGACTATATAGAATCTTTGGAAAAGGCAGCTATAGGTCCTAGTACTTCATCCATTCAACGTCATACAGTACAGGATGATTTAGTCCAATCACTAAAACAGGAAGTCTTTGAGCTAGAGCTTTTAAATAGACACATCAAAAATGAAAATGAGACATTGAAGGAACAAGGCAAACTGGACAAAATCATTCATGATAATACCATGCTACACCTAGGAATATGGCAGAAGAAGAACAAGAAATTGAAAAGGAAATGCCAGAAGTTAAGCAGAGCACTGGTTAATATCAAATTTAGGTGCTTAATGAAGAAACCCATAATGTTGGCAGCACCAAGGAAGAGGAGGAGAGGATTGGATGTGCTGGCTGAAGTGTCAAGGCATATGAACTAAGGAAGGAATATCAAAATTTTGGTTGCATGAGGACATGCAACACCTTCACAGTAGGGGTATGTTGAGTCTCAAATCTGCATCTTTTCCATACACTTTTCTATACCTTTTTCACTCACCTGAACCTCCCAAATTGTCAATATCATTGTATATTAATTGCAAAAGAGCATCTAACATGGTTTTTAATTATATTTTTGTGTCTGTTGTTTGATTTAGATTTTGTTCATTTAGCTGCGGAATCTTGCCACTTTCCGCAGCTCCTGCAACTTTCCGCAGCCATTTTGTGAAACTCTATGTTACAGGTGTCTATAGGGAAAACGAGCCACATGGGCAAGTCAGAAATGATGTGGACATGGTTCGTGTCCTATTGGCTCGAGCAAACTCATCTAAAGAAGCTGCGGTCAAAGGCGTCCAAATGGAAGTCAACCGTAGAGTCTCACGGTGACAGGACTCTGTTTCGTGTCACGTGAAGGTTCATATGGCCGTTTTTGAGTTGCGGAGGACAAATCAACATCTATACACCACTCCATAGCCGAATTCAAACATCCACTCCTCATAGATTTACTTTTCAATACGGCCATGATCCTAGATCCGTGGACGTAATGGTCTATGTGTTCTCCATCAGCATAAACTTTAGGAATTAGTTATGTTTATTTTGTTATAAATAACACGTTTGCATACACATAGGGAGTTACTCTCTATTAGTCTCTGTTATCTTTTATTAGTCTTCTCTATAATGTAATTACGCTGCACTTGTGCCGTAATATCACCTTTCTATTATGACTGCATATTAATATAAGAAGACTATTTCCAAACGTAATTCGTACCTGAAGATTGTTGCCAAGGCTGGTGTAGAGGGCCCCTGCACTTGCCAAGGTTCTGTGTATTATTGTATAGTTCTTGTTTTATTTCTTTAAAGCTCATTGTGCCATAATCCATTCACATGTTTATACACTGCATCTTTCATGGTATATATGCTTCATTTCTATTTTGCATGCTTTCCATTTTACTTCTGTCTTTCATGTTTTATGTTATCAATCACTGATCAGTGTTCTTGTTTCAGGTTATAAGTAGGCAGCCCGGGAATTTGCATAACTTTTTGACTAATGACATGGAATTAACATTGTTCTACTGCTAATTTGTTTTTCTTAGTTTTTGTTTAATTTCAGTACTGCTTTGTTTAATTCAGTTTTTCTTATTTTCTTCAGTAGTTAAATTTAGATATATTAAACTGCTCATAACATCTTCAGTTGCCTCCGAAAGCCACAGCTGGACTGATGGTGAGGGATTGTATTATTAAATGTGTAGTTTGGTATTAGTTTCCTTTCTGCAAATTTAGATATATTAAACTTCTCATAACATCTTCAGTTGCCTCCGAAAGCCACAACTGGACTGATGGTGAGGGATTGTATTATGAAATGTGTAGTTTGGTATTAGTTTCCTTTCTGCAAATTTAGATATATTAAACTTATCATAACATCTTCAGTTGCCTCCGAAAGCCACATCTGGACTGATGGTGAGGGATTGTATTATGAAATGTGTAGTTTGGTATTAGTTTCCTTTCTGCAAAATAGAAATATTAAATTGTGCATGACATCTTCAGTTACCTCCGAAAGCCACAGCTGGACTGATGGTGAGGGATTGAATTATGAATGTATGGTTTGATATTAGTTTACTTTATGCAAGTTAGATATCAGTTACTCAATTTGTTTATGGTTACTTCCGAAAATCATAGTTGGACTAATGATGATGGATCAGAAGACAAGTTGATGTAATCTGATTTAGATTTACTTTATTGCAATTTTGGATTTCTTTAAGCATAGTTTCTTTTGTGTTTAGACAACAGCAAGAATAGTTTGGTTTTCATGCTCAATAGTTTACTGTTTTGATTTATTAGACTAGCAACACCTTTTCATTTCAGCAGCACATTTTCATTTCCTTTCAAGTTTTGTCATTGTAAGTTTCAAATTCCTTTTTAAGTTTCAAGTTGGTAAATCATTATAGAGGATATCATTTCCTTGAACAAACATAACCATACTTGTTTTTATTTTAGAATTTCATCTCACCTTAGAAAACCAAAAATGACAAAAGGTTAAGAAATAGGTTATCTTGCACATATAGTGCGCCGCACTTCATCAACTTATGAATCCCGGATTGACAAATTAAATGCAGCAATTTAGGACACACTAAATTGACCAAACAGAAATAATAATCAAATCTATATTTTTTTATATTTCCTCAAGGAATAATTAGTTAAACATGAATTTACTTATTATTCCTGGTCATATTTAACCCAAAACAAGGAAATCAATTAAATAAATCCTTATTTATTTGATTGTTTCCTAGGAATAATTTATTTAATCCTTATTTAAATAATATTCCTAGTTAAATTTGACTAAATCATTTACAAATAATTAAATAAATCATTATTTATTTATTTATATTTCCACCATTTCCTTAAAATAATAAATAAATCATTTATTTATTTATTATTTATAAATAAAAGATTTTACCCAATTCAAAATCCTTTTCCCTCCAACAAATATAATAAAATATTCCTAAAAGGTTGTTCTAGAATTTGGTTAATAATATTTTATTTATGCACCAAGTTATAGACTACCCTAATATTTTGTTATAAGTAGAAGGGTTTTCCCATTCATTTGTCACTTTTCATTGCATTAGATCACTCTAGATCTATACTCCTGGTCTGACTTTGAACCATTATCATTGTCACATTCTCCATTATTTGTTTTGTGAGCTCCCTTTGAGTTCTATGTTTACACGCAGGTTTCTTCACCATGAGAGAGAAATACTAGATGCGAAATGCCGAGGACTTTCAAAAACCCATCCCATTGAGGAGAATTGGAAACACCTTCCTTGTTTTCCTCTCAGGTGCCCTTAATATAAAATTTCTTTCAAAAATATTGTTCTTGTCTTGTCTATTGGATGCATGGAGAAAAACCTTATTTTCACTTCTTAATGTCTTTTTATGCATAGATCTGGATTTGTTCAGCATTTGTCTTGATCAACTAACTGCAGAATTGAAGATATTGGCAGTCATATTTGATGTTAGGGCTATGAGTTATGCGTAGCTAAAGTGGTATTTTTCCGACAAAAGATTCATACTAACACAAAGAGCATAATTATTTTCATTGAAAATAGGTACACCATTCTTAGTATGCTCCATGACCTCCTTTAGTACCTTATTTGCTATTTTTTGAAGGAACCAAGCTGCGATACCAATAATTGTTGATAGTTTTTTCTCAACGCATATAGTATGGAGATAGAAATAAATTTGTATCTTTGAAAGAGAAGAAGGATGGAACCGTGTCCTTTGGAAATGATGGATCTTCAAATGTTATAGGATCAGGTACTATCACTCTCGGAAGCAAAGATGTTCTAGCCAAGAATGTTCTATTGGTTGAAAACATGAATCACAATCTGCTCAGTGTTGGACAAATGTGTGATCAAGGACACACAATACTATTCAACTCCACGAAATGTGAAATCAAGAAAGGCGTGTATGGTGAAATTGTGGCTACAGCAAGTCGAGCTCCAAACGACATATATGTTCTGGATGAAGCAACTAAATCATGTCTAATAGCTAAAGAGGATGATACAATAATTGGTAGCAATGATGATCGACTAAGTAATAATTTTTCTACAAAGGTGAAAAGTGTGTACAGGTCTGAGGACAGTTGTGTGTCAGCGTGAGTGGAAGTGTGTACAGGTCTGCAGGATGGTTTTATTTCAGGGGGATTTACCCTTTGCCATTGATGTCAAAGGGGGAGAGAATGTTGTAGGAAGAGGTGTCATGATCGTAGGGGGAGTACTTGTGTTTCCATCAATGCCAAAGGGGGAGATTGTTGATCAGCGGTTGTCATTGATGTCAACCCAAGCAGCACTAGGGGCTAACCCAATATTGAATGGGAAGTTTGACCTACCAAATTAATATATTCTAGGTCAATAATTATTTTGATGGTTTTTACTTGTTGAGATGTTTCCATTGATATATGGCACGTCATGTAATTCTTCACGGTTTGAGAGATATTCATGTTTGAAGTTTGTACCCTAGTTAGTGGGCTAAAACCACATGGGGTTGGGGCATGGGTCATTGAAAATTCATAATTAATATTTTTTAAGCTCCTAAAATCCCTCCCACGTTCACTTTTTGAAGCCCCTCTCAACTTAAGCATTCATATATATTGTGATCTTCATTTCCTCGTTAGCGAGGGATTCGGCCATCAAAAACGGGTCATTGTGGAATTTTCACTTTAAATTTGTTTCTACGAAGGCTCAGAAGCTGAAATTTTTATGAGGTGAAGAAAAAATCTTGAGGAATATTCAGTAAAAATTTCAGATCAATTTACGCAATATTTTTAGAGATATGATCTATGGAAGTAAGGGTTTTTGCAGGCTCCTGAAATTCATTTCAAAGAAGTGACCTTGGTAAAATCATCATAACTCTCTCTCTGAGTATCAGATTGGAATTCCATAAAAAGTGACAGATAGTGCACAGTCTGTAGTTGTTTCTCTATCAATTTCAGAGGAAAATGAAGAAAAATGATGCGTGGAATGCCGTACAAGTGTGCTCTGCTGAAACAACCCATAAGTAGGGCAGTGTAAGAAATTGGGTATAAATATCTCTTGAAGAATCCAAATTGGGTCAGACCTATGGCATTGGAAAGATGACTCAGAGGAATAATACAAGACTAAAAATCATATATTGAAGATCTAAAATAACAGAGATACACTAGATGCAATATCGAGCTCCTAGAAGGAAAAAAAAAAAACTAGATCATGTGCTGTCAAGGGTTGCGAAGGACCAGACTTTCTATGGAAGAAAAGCAAAGCAAGGTGCAGCAGAAGGTAGCATGACAAGAGAAGAAAACAAGGTGCAAAACAACAACAAGAATTTCATCATATGAAGTCTTCAGTGGGAAGCAGTGCATACAATCATTGTAAAGGTATGATTGTACTTAGTCATTGTAAATACATTATTGTACAAATTGTACTAGTGTCCCCGCTACGCAAGGGTTGAAGGCGATGTTGGGAGGAGTATAGGATTAATCATGGGTGGTTGTGTCAAAGTTAGGGTTATGTTCTAGTATATCTTCTTCTTCTACATCATTCTATATCATTGTAAAGTGGACCATTTTCCCTGGTGCGGGAGTCCATTCTTCTTTTATTATTCTATAGGTGGTAGGGTGGTGCTAGGGTGAGTTGTAGCTCATTGGGTGTTGGGCCATACATTCGGTGACTACTAAAGAATCTTGGGCATTGGAGCATCCATCCGGTGGGAGGCTGGAGAAGAATGCTTTTCTATATTCTAGGTATTTGGAGCTTTATTTTCAATTGGAGTTGAAAATAATTATTAGAAAATCATTAGGTGGTTTTTGTCCCGGAGTGGGTTTCCACCTTAAAAACTTTGTGCATTTCTGTTCCTCTTGTTTGCTGATATCATTCTACAAACACTGATAATAATTAAAGATTAACTAATGCTCTAATTGAAAGAAATATTGATTCACCCTCCCTCTCAGTATTTCCAACAATTGGTATCAGAGCTTGGTTCCTTCAATAGCAGTTTAACAGTTGGAAGGAGGTCATGGAGTATACCAATAATGGTGTACCTCTATTCAATGAAAATAATTATGCAGTTTGGAAAGGAAGAATGGAGGTATTTCTCTTGGCGCAAGGTTACAAAGTATGGGACACTGTTCAAAATGGATTTACATCAACCACAGATGAACAAGGTAAGAAGAATTTGGTAAATTATGCAAAAGAAAAGAATATTATTATCAGTGGACTTATTGAATCTACTTATCATAAGGTGTTGGGTTGTAAAACCGCCAAAAATGTATGGGACAAGCTTGAGAATATATATGCAAGTGACTCAAATGTCAAAGAAGCAAAGCTTCAAATCTATAGAGAAAAATTTGAGCAACTCAGAATGAAAGAAGATTGCAACATTGCTGCATACTTTCAATACGTTGATGAAATAACCAATACTCTGGAAGGATTGGTGTTACAACATTTTTTCATCATCTAACCTACTATCATTAGATGGACCCAAGTACACCACGTAAGACCAATTTTACCCTAAGTAAAATTGCTTTCACTATGTAAAATAACTTAATAAAACACATTTATTAGGTTGTTTATGGTCTAAACGGGGAAACTCCATGAGGAATATTAAACAAACCTATATTTGTTTGATTTTCCTGGTCATACTTTAACTTAAAACAAAAATTAATTAGATAAATCTTTCTTTATCTTATTATTTTTTAGGAATAATTATTTAAACCTTATTTAAATAATATTCTTTGTTAAATATGACTAAATCACCCATAAATAATTAAATAAATCATTATTTATTTGATTATTACTCAACCACATCCTTAAAATGATAAATAAATCATTTATTTATTTATTATTTACAAATAAAGGATTTGACCCAAGTCAAATTCCTTTTCCCTCCAACAAATATAATAAAATATTCCATAAAAGTTGGATCTTGATTTGGTTAATAATATTTTAATTATGCACCAATATCTAGACTAACTCAATATTTTGTTATAAATAGAAGGTTTTCCTATCATTCTTCACCTTTTGTTGCCTATTAGATCACTGCGGATCTAATCCATACACTTGGTCATTTTTTCTGCATTATTTCTTGTGTGACATTCCTTGAGTTACTGTCTTTGTATGGGTTTTCTACACCAACGAAAATACTAGATTTGAAGTGCTGAGGAATTCCAAGAACCCATCCCATTGAGGAGAATTGGAAACACCTTCTTGTTTTCCTCCCAGGTGCCCTTAATACAAAAAATTCTTTCAAAAAAATATTGTTCTTGTCTTGTCTATTGGATGTATGGAGAAAAACCTTATTATTACTTCTTAATGTCTCTCTATGCATAGATCTGGTTTTTTGCAGCACTTGTCTTCATCAACTAACTACAGATCTGAAGATATTGGCAGCCACATTTGATGTTAGGGCTATAAGTTATGCATAGCTAAAGTGGTATTTTTTCGTACACTTCGACAAAAGATTCATACTAACAATTGGTGACTCCACACGGGTTTTCAATTACGACCGTTGTCGTTTTTCATATTCCTACATATCTAGCTACTTCAGACGCTAGGGTTTCTTTTCAGCTTTTTTTTTTTTTCCTATTTTTATGTTGTTTTTCTCACATAAAACCCTAAAACATTAAAATTTCTAACTTCCGCGTGTTTCTGGCCCTATTGCGCAGGTGACAGACAACAGTCGCAACTGAGACGACAACTTTTTCTGGAAATCTGCCGCCGGGACACCCGGAGCTTCAGGTCGCACTTTTCAGCCCAGAAACTGTGACGTGGACCTCCAGGTCGCACTTTTCAGCCCATTATCTGTGACCTGCACAGAAAATAGGTCAGAACCTGCGACCTGCCTGATTTTCTGCTATTTTTCTGCAATTTTTCTAGGTTTTTCTGAAGCTTCTGTAAGGGTTCTCCAGCCTCTGTCTCAGCCCGTTTAGACCTGTTTCTGATCTTTTTTACTCATCTAAGTGGGAACCTAGCCCCCTAGGGCTTTAGTACCCTCCACTTTTTTGTGAAAGAGTTTTAACTGTTTCAGGTGTCTGTTTTTTCAAAGTTTCTTCCCCCCCTTTTTCAGATCTGATACCTCCTTTTCAGATCCCTTTTAATCAACTCTTCTCCCTTTCAAATCACCTCCTGAAGTTTTGTTTGGATCTACCTTTAGGGCCTCCTCCTTGACCCTTCTGCTTTTTGCTGGTTTCATCCTTTTTTTCCATCCACCTTGCCTCTTCCTCTTGGCTGTGTTCTGCACCTCTTTTCAGCAGATTTCTCCTTTAGATCCTTGTCCCTTTCGACCCTAGATCTATTGGCCTCTTTGTAGTGTGTTTTGACTAGATTTTTTCCCTCTGTTAGACTAGTTTTGAGAGACCCGCCTTTTTGGGTTAGATTCATGCATTGTTAGCTGTTAATTTTTTGTTATTTCAGCATTATATACTATTCTCTGTAGATTTATTTTCAGTTACGCCGCACACTTTTTCTCTTGCTCTCAAAACGAAAAGGGTTTAAAAATTAAAATTAACACACGCCACACACTCAACCTAAGCGAAGAAGAGCCTGGTTTACACCGCTAGGCAAAGACTTTAAAATCAATTGACACTGCACCTATCTGCCCTTGTTTCTACATTGTACTCTCTTGATTCTACACCTCCCTGCCTTTGTTGATCTTTCTTCTTCCCCGTGTGCCGTGTTTGTGTTGTCACCATTGCGCCCCCAAGGCACGCATCCCGGAGACTTCTTGGCCTTCACCCTCAGTTTCCAGTCGGTCAACCTACCCCCTCCCATCGTCGACGAGTTAGTCCTCCTCCGAGTCCGCACTCCGACTCCTCTTCTGATTCATTGGGTTCTTCTTTTGCTTCTGGTTCTCCCCCTGTCACCTTCACCATGTCTGGTCCAGGGCCTAACGCTAGTGGTAATCCCAGCCCTAATGCCAGGACTACTACTAGTGGAACCGCCACAGGAACTACCTCGGCTGCACCTTTTCTCCCTTACATGGCCGGCCTCAGCCTCCTCGATCTCAATCAGTTGATCAATGACCCTATCTGGCACGATGTTGGTTGGCCTGCTATGCCAACCAAGCTCCCCTCTGACATCCCTAAGTTTGAAGGCCTTGCTGGAGAAGATCCAACCAACCATGTCTGATCTTTCCACATGTGGTGTTCCTCCAATTCCATTACCGATGATTCCATTCGTCTTCGGTTGTTCCAACGCACGCTTACCGTCGAAGCTTCTAAATGGTATGTTGACCAAGCCACCTCTTCCCATACCACCTTTGCGACCATTGCCCAAGCCTTTTTATCTTATTTCCAGCTCCCTCTCTGATACGATACTGGTACTGAGCTTTTGACTTCTTTTAAGTAAACCTCTTCAACCTGCCTTTCCACTCATGTCCAGGAATGGCGGAGAAGAAGGAGCTTATGTCGAGCCCCCACCTTCGAAGATCGGGTTTATATGGACTGTTTCCTTCACACTCTCTTACCTCCCATTGGAAAAGATGTCGCCTCTCATTTCCCTCAAACCGAAGAAGCCGCCCTCCAAATAGCCTTGAAATATGACCTGATCTACGCTCAGTCTGGTTATGTTTATACCGTCCTTCCTGACCTCCCCAGGCCCGGTAGCACTAATGCCCCAGGGGCATCTCATTCTGTCGACGGTATCATTGGAGCCCTTTCTCATCCGTATGGTCAACCCCCTATGGGCTATGGTTTCCCCCCGGGAGGGGCCAGCACCTCTAGCACCTTTCCCCCTCCAGGTAGCATGTATCCAGGATACGGCATGCCTCATCCTTTTGCCTAACCTCCTGCTTACCTCAATGTTTCCAATCCTAACCATTATCCCTATCTGTAGCCCGGTGCGCCAGCACCTCCAGCATATGCGCTTCCACCTCCCTTGCCTCCTCCACCCCCGCAACAGCACCTACAGCCCCCTCCAGGGCAAGTATTTGCACAGCAGGGCGCGACTAATCCCCCTTCTTCTCAAAGAAGATGGCGAGGAAGTCCAAATCCATTTTCCCCTGGTACTCATGGACCCAATCCCCAAGGTACTGACCCTAACACTGCTAACCAGCAATAGGGCACTCAGCACAAGCCGGACAGGCCTATTCGCACAAATAAACCTTGTTCGTTTTGCGGTGTTTATGGTCATTACACTCACGATTTTCCCCTCCTACCATAGATGTGGCAGATGTGGGAGTCTCAAGCCACATTGCGAGGACAACATGCCTCCCCTCATGCTCCTCCTAATGTGGCCATTACTCAACCGGCTATGTTTACCGATCCTTTCCCCCAGCAAGGATTCGTGGCTACCCAACCACCTGATGGACAGGTCGCCACTCAACCTTCCCCTTCTGGTTCCTCTGATTACCAGATCCTCATGATGAACTATGATCCATCCCCAACCTTCAACCTTAACCTTCAAACTCGGTCTCGCCAGTACCCCAAGCCTCCCGCTCAGTCCGCCTCCGAGTTCCCTTCTTGAGGTTCTACCGAGCCTCTTTCGACATCCAATGGTCCCTTACATATCCCTCAACCCAAATCTGAGGTTCATACCAAGATTCCTAAAGGACCATTTCGCCGAAATGCTGCTCCTGGTCGAGCTTCTCATTCGTATATCATAGTAGATGATTTGGCGCAGTCTCCTGCTGCCATTTCCACATTGGAACTCCTCCAATCGTGTCCTTCCCAAAAGAAGGCTCTGCTATCTGCCGTGGGCGCTGTAGATCCTGCCGATGACCAAATGATTATTTTCGACGCCCATCAATCAGAACATCCTCCTCTTCCTGCTTCCGTCGCCTTCCAAATCCCCATCAAAATCTGGAATGCCAACATTTCTCGGTGTATAACTGATGAGGGGGCATCCACCTGTGTGATGTCCACTTCGGTTTGGAAGCAACTCGGATCTCTTGAGTTGGCCCCTTCCACGATCACCCTTTGAGCATGGGACGGCCACGCCTCCCAGCCCATTGGCCTTTTCCGTAATTGTCCTATCACTGTTGCGGGCAAGACTGTTTGCGTTGACGTCGAAGTCATCAACGCCCCTCTAGATTACAACATTATATTGGGGCGAAGCTACACCTATGCCATGTCTGCTGTCCCATCCGCGGTTTTTCGCAAGATGTCTTTTCCTCACAATGGAAAGATAGTCACCATCGACCAGTTAACTTATCATGAGCCAAAGTCTCAGACCTCCCTTGAGATGACCATCTCTTCTATAGCCATTAAGCAAACCATTAATTCCTTGACCAGTGTCTCTCCCGCCGTCTACAAAGACTCCTCTTTGCTTGGAACTTTCCCTGGTCTCCCTCCTCCTCCTATCTCTGATCCTAGCTTATCGAATGTTTGCATGATGCAATCGTCTCGGGCCGCCCTTAAGCGGCCCGCTTCGGCTAGTCAGCAACCTCAGACTCAACCTCGCTCACCGCAACCCGCTCCTAGCCATTCATCTCAGCCAGCCAGACCTCCTCCTTCTGGCCCTTCTCCTACAACTGGTATCCCTGAACCCCTCTATCCTCCTGGGTCAGTTCCCCCATGCCTCAACCACCTTGAAGCCGTCCCTCCTGGTCATTATCCCGCTGGTCAGATACCTTTCCTGGCTCCCCCTCCCGGAGTCTATACAGTCCCCATCATGGCCACCCTCTCTCTTCCTAACCTGACCCTGGGCATACCCGTCTGGTACCTTGACCCTCCAGCCGCTACCCCACCGGGTCACCCCAAACCGTATCTTGCTTTGACACTGGTTCAACCGGTCCCCCTCGCTTCCTCCGTTGCCACCATGCCCCCCGCACCTCCCCAGGATCCTGCCCCTGTGGTGACGGCTTTAGGAAAGAAAGGCAAAGCTCGCAAGGGGGAAGCCAAAGACAAGGCCACCCCGAATGACCTAGCTCCTCCTCCACCTACAAAGCCTTACGCCTTGTGTGATGTCGTCGGTCACGCCACCCATAATTGTCCTGAATTGCCCCGTATTCAACCCATGGTTAAAGTCACGTTCCCTGAGTCTACGGTCCCTGACCCCTCCATTTTGTCGTTGTCCATAACCAAGAACCCAAAGATTATCCGCACCAACAAACCCTGTGCTTTATGCGGTGTCCATGGCCATTACTCCCACCATTGTCCTCACCTGACGCATTACCGCGCCTCTTTAGAGGTAGTTCGAGAGTATGAGGTTGAACAAAAGAAGTCCGCCTCTCCCATACTTGCGCAGTATGCTTCAGGTCAGCTTGAGGATCCCTCCGCTCCCATTGACCTTCCCCCCCATGATGTCCAGATGACGGAGTTTACTACCAACATTCTCTACCTATCATCCTCTGTGAGACCTTTAGAGAACATTCCCTTTGAATCCTCCCTTGTTGTTTCGCTCGCTCCCCCTCCAGCGACCACCCTGGGCTTAACATCCTTTGACCATCTATTTATCTGTTCCTCTGTCATCCCCCGTGACGATCCGTATGTTAGCCTTTCTTCCCATACTGATGATCTAGGTAGCTTTGCCGCGTCATGTGGTTTCCCTTCCTCTCATCATCCCCTCTTTTCCCCTCAGGATTTCCTCTTGGAAGCCCTCTCCACCCATGACCTCATCCTTCCCGCCCATAACTGGGATAACACCACCCCTATCCATGTTGACCTCCGCAGCCCGAGTCCCAGCCATTCCTCCTATAGCCCTCATATACCGCCATCTAGTTCGTATATGAGTCATAGCCATCCTGCCCATCACACTCCCTCCCGCAGTTGCCATTCGATGTCTTTTATACACTCACGCTGCCGTCATTGTTCCTCCCCCTCCCATTTTTTGTCTTGTACCACCATTCCGCAGGACCTCCTGTCCACACCCTATATCGGTTACGCCGATGGTGCAAGTCGTTACTCCTGGAATCTAGCCTCAACAGGTTGGGCCATTTTCACCCCCTTGCATGCCCTTGTTCTCTCAAACGGGGTTTGCATTGGTTCTGCCACCAATAATCAGGCCGAATACAATGCAGTGCGGGGTCTTTTATCCGATGCCCTCTCTCATCGCATCCTCCATCTGCATGTTCGTTTAGATTCCCTACTTCTTGTCATGCAACTAAATGGTGTCTATCGTGTGCATAATCCTGTGTTTTTTAGACAATATTTACGAGTGAAACTCTTGATACGTGAATTTGAAACCATCACTTTCAACCATGTACCTCAAGAATAAAATCACTATGTAGATAGCATTGAAAACCATGTTCTAGATTGGCATTTATCACACGCATTTCATACAATACAATAACATTCATAATCATTCAAAAGATGCATATCCATAATATGTGTCACAAAACATGTGTTTAGAGTCCATCTACTCTGATACATATGACATGCCCATAGCATGTTACAAAAAACTCAAAATTGGGGACACCATCTGTCCCTACATACACACTAGGGGGCACCACCTGTCCCACACCTAATCACTATCTGGCGGATCCCGAGCCAATGGCTCTGCTCCTGCAGCCTGTAGATCACGTATCCCCTGACCGGCCATCGCCATGCGCCGCAGGACACCTCGCTATTCCGAGGGTAGACCAATACATGGCTCAATGTACTGGTCGTCTAAGTCTTGCCACCCGCGCTCTGACACCCCGGTCAGCAACCTCTCACATCTACGGTGGATGTCCTCTAGAAGGGCGGTTGCATCCTCATTATGCGCTGCTCTTGACCCACTCGGACCTGCAGCTCTAGATGCTGCTGGTCGTCCCATATATCCGGCCGGTTTTACTAGAGCTATATCTGCATACCAAAAGTACATGAATCAGTACCCTATCTACGATTCACTAACTTTAACATGCCCAAAAAAGAGTATTTACTTGTCACTTACCATCGGGTCCCCATACTGGACCAGGCGAAAGTGGTAGGTCCGGATCCCCACAATAACTCATCCCACTATAGGGATAGTCGTCTATGTATAACGACATCTGATCCCAATGGGCAAAGAACTCAGGTCGAAACACTCATCCGACTGCCCCTCCTCCTCCTCTGCACAGTAGCCGCCCCCACTGGTGCATCCTGGGCTCTCTCAGGCCCCCATCTAGGAGTTGTATACGAGGTCGTAAGGTCGGGATCTTCTCAAAGAAGAAGGTGCACAATAAAGTCCCATACGAGCAATCATGGTTCACTTGCCGCTTTCAGAGCGACAACTATCATTTTAACGACACCAACTTCATTTGGGCCCACCCATAGTAGGTCCCACTCAACACACTCTCCACAATCATCATCTGCCCCCCTGTGATGTGATGGAACGCCTGGTTGCCCAGGATCCGCAGCACCGCTGCGGCCACTGCATAGGTCTCTAATCTCTCTAGGTCCCCGACCGGTATCCGAGTCCCTTTTATTTGGAGACCCGGTCGGCAATGTCGCTCCACAAACTCCATGATATGCCACCCCCACGGTAACACTGGCTGCGTGTTTCCCACCATCCCAAGTGGCGGGAGACCTGTTAGGAAATACAGATCCTAGATTGTCAATTCGATCCTGTGCCCTTACACTATAAAGACCTCATGATCTGGATCCCAATAACTGACAATCCGGGCCAACAAGGGCTCCCCATCTCTCATCAGGGGTTCTCCAAAAACTTCAGAACCCCAAACCTGGCCAGTACACGACGGACACCCTGATCCGCCTGAATCTCTGACCGCAATGTACCCAGGTCTCTCTCTCTCCAGTTGACCCGTATATCTGCCATATCTGCACAAAAACATCATCTTTGTCAGCATATAGATATGAAACACTGCAACCATCCACAAAAAACCAAAATCTCAGCCCTAACAAAGCACTAAAATCCCCTCCATCTTCAGGTCGCACTTTTCTGCCAAATCCTGGGACAGGTCGCACTTTTTTGCTCAAAACCTGCTTCCCAGGTCATAGATTTTGGCCCAAAAAGTGCGGCCCGGTCGTAGAGATCAAAGAGGGTCTGTTCCTGAGATTTTGGGCCCTAAACTGAACTTTCAATCCATAAAAATGAAAGAGTAAGGTTAGGCCTCTTACCTGCAACTGACGGATCTTGATTCCAACGGTCAGTTTGTTCACTACGCTCACCGCAAGATTTAGGGCCTTTTCTCCTCTCTACATTCACCACAGCAACACTAGAAAATGAGTGGATTTGGAGGGAAAACTGCCTTATTAAAAGAGAACCCTTGTTTCTTCTTTCGCCTGTTGCGACCATACCGTAGCTCCGTTTGACAAACCGTCTGCACCGTTGGAAAGCTCTCACCGAGCCCTCAAATGAGTATCTGTTAGTTTTTTGTGATTTTATACTTCACCAGGACACCTTTTGTCCAAGATGGGTCACTTCACCTCCTCCCAAAATCGAATTTCCTCACTTACAACACTTTTACTTAGGGGCACCACTTTGCCTCCATACTTGTCTTTGTTTGTGTCAATTTTCGTCATGAGATACCATCTTGTACTCATGTTTTTTTCGGGTCCCCCATGTGATATTTTTTGTGTGGCAGCACCATCGAGTTGCCCTTGTTTAGAGCATCCAAGTTGAGTCATCATCGCATCCATGGTGTCTATCCCGAGTCCCATTGTACCCCGCCATAGTCATCCATCCTTCCTTGCTTGGTCTCTCTCTTGTGTCGCACATTATGGCTTTTAGTCCCACTGTCCCCTATCCCTTATGATATTGTGTCAGTTGCTGCCATGTCATTCATGCCCTTTATGCTCTATCAAGGGAAGTCATCCATTCGCTACTTAGTCCCCTCCATTCCATCTTCATCATGGGTATTAGTTTGTCCGTTGCTCTACTATTTTCTCTCTTGCCTTAGTTGAGGATCTCTCATTGCCTCACCTATGGCAGACCTCCTTCTGTCGACATCAGCTCCTTCATTCCAGAAGATAGGTCTAGAGAGCGGTGTACCTTGGTTCCAGCTTCCACTCTTGTTCGGTGCCAAGGATCAGGCAAAGGGATCTCTCATTTCCCTTTGACTTGATTGTTTATCCACTTCAGCTCCTTTCAGCATGATCGAGATTCGTATGCTTGATGGTCCAGTGATGTAGCAACAGCTCTTGGTGATGGTCGGGTGTGCGTGAGATGTCTCAACCCTCATGAGGGGGTGGCCCTGCAGGTAGCCCCCCACATGCCCGGATGACCTCTTCATTCCAGCCTTCGATGAAGCTCCATATATTTGATGATGTCGGCCTTAGCTGCTTGCAGCGCCTCTTTGATTTGCATTTATCAGTCAGACTTTGTGAGCCCTTCCCCGCTTGTAGGGGGCATTTGGGTTGTATTTTTATCTCATGTACTCAGATATTATTGTATAAGTCCTGGCTGTTATCCCATGCACAGCATGTATATGGGATCCCTCATTGTATTTCTATCTGGCTCATGTTTATGCCGGTTGTACTTTATGGTTCGGTCCCTTGTTTACTAGACACACTATTCTTTTGTACTTTGTCTCGGTGGGCATAGGTATGCCTCCCTCGCCGCATTTAGCACAGGTACCCTCTCATAAAAAGAGACTTGTTGCACCTGTAAGTCTCGTCTCCTCAGGGTCTAGTTCTTCAGCACATTAGTCTACCTCACATTTCTCTCTCTGAATTCCCTTTTTTATGTCTGGTGATTGAGTTCTTACAACATACTTCGGTCATACGATTTGCTCCTAACACTCGCACGCTGGGGGGAAATATGTTACACCATTTTTTTGTCATCTAACCTACTATCATTAGATGGACCCAAGTACACCACGTAAGACCAATTTTACCCTAAGTAAAATTTCTTTCACTATGTAGAATAACTTAATAAAACACATTTATTAGGTTGTTTATGGTCTAAACAGGAAACCCCAAAAGGAAATATTAAACAAACCTATATTTTTTTTATTTTCCTGGTCATGTTTAACCCAAAACAAAGAAATTAATTAGATAAATCTTTATTTATCTGTGCCTACTAGGAATAATTATTTAAATCTTATTTAAATAATATTCCTTGTTAAATATGACTAAATCACCCATAAATAATTAAATAAATCATTATTTATTTGATTATCCTTCAACCACTTCCTTTAAATGATAAATAAATCATTTATTTTTTTATTATTCACAAATAAAGGGATTTGACCCAAGTCAAATACCTTTTCCCTCCAACAAATATAATAAAATATTCCATAAAAGGTGGATCTAGATTTGGTTAATGTTATTTTAATCATGCAACAAGATCTAGAATGACCCAATATTTTGTTATAAATAGGAGGGTTTTTCCTATCATTCTTCACCTTTTGTTGCCTATTAGATCACTCTGGATCTATACACTTGGTCACATTTTCCATTATTTGCTGTGTGAACTCCCTTTGAGTTCTATCTTTGTATGGGTTTTCTACACCAACAAGAGAGAGAAATATTAGATCTGAAGTGCTGAGGACTTCCAAGAACCCATCCCATTGAGGAGAATTGGAAACACCTTCTTGTTTTCCTCCCAGGTGCCCTTAATACAAAAAATTCTTTCAAAAAAATATTGTTCTCGTCTTTTCTATTAGATGTATGGAGCAAAACCTTATTTTTACTGCTTAATGTCTCTCTATGCATAGATCTGGTTTTTTGCAACACTTGTCTTGATCAACTAACTACAGATCTGAAGATATTGGCAGCCACATTTGATGTTAGGGCTATAAGTTATGCGTAGCTAAAGTGGTCTTTTTTCATACACTTCGACAAAAGATTCATACTAACAATTGGGAGAGCTAGTTGACGAGAAGACTATTATATGGAATATTCTTAGAACGTTACCAGGGAGATTCAACCCAAAGGTATTGGTCTTATAATACAGTGAAAATCTGGACAAAATCAGCAAAGAGGAATTACATGGAGTTCTCATAGCATATGAAATGAGACTTGATGAAGAAAAGGGTACTTCACATCTAGAAATTGCATTCGTTGCGTCTAAGAAAACCAATAAGGAAAAACAACCTTCAATTGAAAAGACATGCACCTGCAAGTGTGAAGAAAAGGGAGATGATGAAGAAGGTCTTTCAGATGAAGAATATGCTTACTTCACGAGAAAACAACAAATTGGTAAGGGACAATTCAAAGGTAAAATTCCATTGATATGTTTTAGCTGTAATGAGGTTGGGAATTTTGCAGAAAAAATTCCAAACAAAAGTAATGGAAACTCAAAAATAAAGAAAGGCTTTAAGAAATTCAACAAGGAAGGATCGAAAAGGAAATTTCTCTCTAAAGAAGATAGCTCATCATCCGATGAAGATAATGATAGTGAAGAAGAAGCCAATGAGAGAGTATTGTTTATGTCCAAGCACAATAAACCCAAGCACAATAAGCAAGAGGTATCAAACAACGAAGAAAAAGGATGGACCATAGACGAATTTTATGAGGAGCAATCAAGCTTATAAAATATCTCAAGGCAGAGAAGATTCATTCCAAAACACTTGAAGAACAAGTTCAAGGTCTCAAAATTGAAGTTGAAGAACACAAATGCATTGAAGATTCACTTCAAAAGAAGTTGGAAGAAAGAAACCAAGAAAGGGAAGAATTAGAAGCCGAAGTAGTCTCACTGCGTCAGGAAGTGAAGAAAGGAAAAACTATCCAAAACTATGCCAACAGCTCAAGGGAATTGGAAGAATTCATCAACAATAAATGATCTTACAATGAAAAAACTGGCATCGGTTACAAAGAAGAAGAAGCAGGACCGTCTACAACAAAATACAATGAACCTATGAGATCTGACATGCATGTAGACTTCATTGGACAAGATTAGCAAGAACAACATAGGAAGACAATTCCTCGACAAAAATTTCCATCCAGGTACCAACATACTTTCTATGGCTACTGTTATTCATGTGGAAAATTTGGTCATAAAGGTATAGAATGTCGCATGTACACTAGGAACGAATACAATTCCATGATATCTGTCAAATATGAACCTCCCAGGGCTCAGTGAAATATCAATAGATTTGAACATTTAAGAGATAATATTGAATGTTACAAATGTTGAAACTTTGGACACATAGCCAAAGACTGTAGACTTGAAAATCCTCTAGAAGAATCTTCGAAGCCACAGAATGAACGAACATGGAAGAAGAAGAAGAATGATAATTGTGCTCTCGCTCTCAAGGCTCAAAAGAACAAAGATGTGTGGTATGTTGATAGCGGTTGATCAACGCATATGACTGGAGATAGAAAGAAATTTGTATCTCTGAAAGAGAAGAAGGATGGAACTGTGTCCTTTGGAAATGATGGATCTTCAAATGTTATAGGATCAGGTACTGTCACACTCGGAAGCAAAGATGATCTAGCCAAGAATGTTCTATTGTTTGAAAACATGAATCACAATCTGCTCAGTGTTGGAGAAATGTTTGATCAAGGACACACAATACTATTCAACTCCACGAAATGTGAAATTAGGAAAGGCGTGTATGGTGAAATTGTGGCTACAACAAGTCGAGCTCCAAACGATATATATGTTCTGGATGAAGCAACTAAAGCATGTCTAATAGATAAAGAGGATGATACAATAATTGGTAGCAATGATGATCGACTAAGTAATAATTTTGCTACAAAGGTGCAAAGTGATTTAGAGATGTCTTTACTTGGTTGAAAATTGAGCATTGACGACTCATCTAAGGATGTGGATCAAAGGTTGTACAGATCTATGATTAGTAGTCTTCTATATGTAACAGCCTCCCAACTAGATGTTATGCAAGCAGTTGGACAAGTAACAAGATTCCAAGCAGCACCAAAAGAATCACATATTAAATATTCGCCAGCATTGGAATATCTTTTCTAGAAGCTTTGGATTCTCCCAAGTTCTCATTAGATTTCCCTTTTTTCAGAATATAAAGGGGGAGTGGAAGTGTGTACAGGTCTACAGGACGGTTGTGTGTCAGCGTGAGTAGAAGTGTGTACAGGTCCGTAGGATGGGTGTGTTTCAGAGGGAGTTACCCTTTTCCATTGATGTCAAAGGGGAAGAGAATGTTGTAGGAAGAGGTGTCATGATCGTAGGGGGAGTACTTGTGTTGCCATCAATGCCAAAGGGGGAGATTGTTGATCAGCGGTTGTTATTGATGTCAACCCAAGCAGCACCAGGGGCTAACCCAATATTGCATGGGAATTTTGACCTACCAAATTAATATATTCTGGGTCAATAGTTGTTTTGATGGTTTCTACTTGTTGAGATGTTTCCGTTGATATATGGCACGCCATGTAATTCTTCACGATTTGAGAGATATTCATGTTTGAAGTTTGTACCCCCAGTTAGTGGGCTAAAACCCCATGGGGTTGGGGCATTGGTCATTCAAAAGTCATAATTAATATTTTTTAAGCTCCTAAGATCCCTCCCACGTTCACTTGTTGAAGCCCCTCTCAACTTAAGCATTCATACAAATTGTGATCTTCATTTCCTCCTTATGCATGGGATTTCGCCATCTGAAATAGGTCACAGTGGAATTTTCGCTCTAAATGTTTTTCTACGAAGGATCAAAAGCTGAAATTTTTATGAGGCGAAGATGAAATCGTGAGGAAACTGCAGTAAGAATTTCAGATCATGTTGCGCAATATTAGTGGAGATATGATCTGTGGAAGTAAGGGTTTTTGCAGGATACTGAAATTCATCTCAAAGAAGTGACCTTCTTAAAATCGTCATAACTCTCTCTCTGAGTATCGGATTGGAATTCTGTAGAAAGTGGTAGATAGTGCATAGTATTTAGTTTTTTCTCTATCAATTTCAGAGGCAAATGAAGAAACAGTGACATGTGGCACGTCATACAAGTGTGCTCTGCTGAAACAGTACATAATTAGGGTAGTGTGAGAAATTGGGTATAACTTTCTCTTGAAGAATCCAAATTGGGTCAGACCTGTTGGTGTCCCGTGTTTTGATAGTTTGGAAAATCAAAATACAAGGCAACATGGGAACCAATATTTATAGTTACAGGATCTAGTCCTCCTGTTCTCAGAGAGGGATCTCTCAAATGTTTGTTTGCAAAGTTTATCTTGTGTGCTTATAATATTGATTTTAGACTAGTTATTAAGTGCAGGTGTTTGTTTGTTTGGTTGGATTGAATTGATACAGCAGAACATGAAAGGTCTAGGAAAGATACATAGAATGGAGAAACATCTGGTTCGTTGGGCAATGGAGTTAAGAAAAGGTCACAACAAACTCATCAAAGGATATGGGATATCAGAGGGAAAATCTAACTTGGACACAGGATCCTTTCTTTTTTGGAATGGGATGAACATTAATGATTTGAAAAGAGATTTTTAATTCTCAAAAAAGGGAAACTGAAAACATAATTTAAACAAGAAAGAAATATTTGATAGAAAGGGCTAACCATAAATTCTACAAACATTCTTTAAGCAAATAATGACTTCAAGACAACTTTCAAAACGAAATCTAAGATTCGGGGAACACCCTATTTCCTCAAATATTTTATTTCAAATGACTTAGAAAACATAAAAGATTTACTGACAATTACAGTCATAGAAGAGGGAACACCTAAAAACATCTATGATCATAATTATAACGACCTTTAAGCCAACTTTTTAAGTGAGGACAAAGGGCAAGATCAAAACAGACCTCTCTGATTCACTGTAAGCAAACAAATTCAAAGGGAGACTTCGATAATAGTTTTTAAGTGGCAGCAGACAAGTAGGGAGAACCATAAATCATGCTGAAACCAACTATTCAAAATATTAAGGAAATAAATGAGCATGAAGACTAAAGTGAAAGATTAAAGCCTCTAAAATACTTCAGCAGAAGAAAACATGAAACAGTGAAGGATGAACAGGTCTAAGGTGCTTCCAAGAGTCATTTCTTAGCCTAAAACTTTATATCCTACTGTAGTAAGAAATTATGGAACATAATGAAAACAGGGGGAAAACATAAGACAATTCAGAATACTTCACCAACAGCCAAGCTCATGGATCCAATGATAGAGCCTTCTGAGGAACAAGCATGCAACAATATCATCAAGATCTCCAAGACTTCAATTTGTTCTTCAACTTCAACAGACTATGTATTTACTTCAAAGAGTTTCAGTATTACAACTTGTGATCAAAAAATAACCAACAACTACTCATCTTCTACTGAAGTATTTATAGAAGGATGAGGAGGTGAGATCTGATAAAAGATCTCTTAAGGCAATTAATACAGATTTACTGTCTCTCGGCCTTTGAGGGGCTCGATGGAGAACATTCTGATATTCCTCCTGTATTAATTGGTTACATTAACTTTTCAAGCTCGCTGGGAAAGACATGTTGACTTTTAAGGTTCTGTGCTCTATCTGGAGTAACTCTGCGGATATTTTCTATTAAAATCCTTTGGCAAAATTAACTTCTTGGCAGCGCTGGAGGCAGATATTTGTTTAATCAATAACTCGGCCTCTGTTTTGAAAGGTTTGAGGCAACAGGTGGCTCTTGTAGTAGCTGAGGAATCAATTCACCTCAAATGCGGCGGTGGAGGTCCTTTCTTCCTGTCAAACACTTATAATTTTTCCTGACTGTGTTTAATTTAGGAAATTAAGCTTTTGATAATTATTTTTAAGTCGTAATTCCCTGAATCTATCTTCTATCTTCATCTCTGCTGCGTTCTGTTCTTCAACACTGATACTCTTTTTAAATGTGATTTTGAACCAAAGTATCTTGTAGAGTCATGTTGGGCCTTTAAAGGTATCAATGCTCATAGAGCATCGAAAAATGATGAATAGAGCCTAGCAGACAGTCCTTTTTAGTAGCTCAAAGGCGCAGGAAATGTCTTTCCCGGCCTTCGGCTTTCCTTCATTATTTCAATGGAACACCTGCAAAACACAAAGACAAATTAAGAAATCCTGCTTTTTTTGGGTTTAAACTTCTTCAGAAGGTGGGAGAGGAGTGTGGCCGTTGGATGAAAGCATCCAACGGTGGAGATCTTCTCGGAATAGGAAAAAAAGGGCGGGAGAAGAATAAAGTGAAGAGATTGTGAACAATCCAATCTGGACACGTGGACGGTCCGGATTGAATCAGAAGGCCACAATCGGGGGATCACAATCGGGGGTAGCGAACAGATGGGCCAATAAAAACATGTAATGCGATGAAGCGGAGGCCGTCGATCCCCAGATTAGATCGACGGTGGAGGAAAGATCGAGGGAGAGGCCAATCGACGGAACAAAAAGTGGATGCGATGGAAAATTTTCGATGCGATTGCGCGATCGGGCGAAGGGCAGGAGCGATTAGGCGATGGCTGTTTGATCTGAGGATTAGATCAATGGTGAGGAGAGAACTGGAGGGAAGTCGCAATCGGAGGTCGGGAATAAGGTGATGCGATTGTGCAATCGGAGGAAGGGCTGACGCGATTGTGCGATCAGTCAATCGCAATCGGCGGTATCGAATATCGGAACCACACCAAAGAAAAAATCCGATGCGATAAAAGACCTGGCCTCTGTGCTTGGTCCTATAATGAAAACAAAAGACCGGGGGCTATGGACATAAGACCTAATCGCATCGAAACTTTGATGCAGGTCTTTTTGATCAACCCATTTGTGTTTTCTCCGATTGCGATTGCACGATCGGTCTTTCAATCAACCCATTAAATATTTAAAACATGTGCTTCGGGTTTTTAACTTAAAACTTTGGAAAAGTGGGTTTTGGGTTTTTACAAAGAAAAATATCTATCGGGAGTGAAATATATAGGGGTTTAAGCACCTGAGGCGGGCTTTATGGTTATATGGAAAATAATGTAATCGGGAGCTTTAAACACAAAAAAAGCCAATCACAATCGAAACTTTTGGTCCATGGCACAAGACTTGCGCACTTTGAAAATGTGCGATGCGATTAGCACCGAAAGGCTTTGGCGTTTGGTTTTAACGCATGAGCATGTGGGGGAAAGTGGTTAGGACCTAGCCCAAGGGGCTTAAGTCTATAGAAAAACTTGTATTTTCATGAATCCTTCATAGTTTTCAAATGGAATTTTGATGGGTTTAAAAATAGTTAAAAAATGAGTTTTTAACATATGGAAGGGGGTTTTCATGAAAGGAAAATATGAAAAATAGAGGAAATTTATGGGGAAAAAGGGAGAGAAAATGAAGGTTAGTTAGGAGTGAGAGAAGGGGAAAATGATGGTTTTTGGTAGCAGTTTTTTCTCTTTGGTTTTTAGCAGAATTCTCAGAGTATAAAATGGAAACAGAAAATGAAAATTTTGGACAGAGGCATGAGGCCTTCCAAGAGTCTTCAAGAGCCAACAATTTTTTAGCAATAAAATTGTTCCTTGAAGGCTCCAAAATTATTTAGCCACCATTTGGTATGACAAATTTTTATAGGTGGCTAACAGTGGCTCCACTTGGGGATGATGCCTTCTTGAAGGAATCAAGAATTTCATACCTGCATTCTCTGAGATGTTGATCAGTTGTCTCATCCATTGGGCTGATTTCTTTACTTGAATGATCTTCTTTTGTTCTAGAAATAAGTTAGCAGCCATGCAAAAACATTGGATCTTTTATCAACAAGATTTCTACCTACCCAATCCTCAAGTCTAACATTTTTTCTTCATTGGAGTGCACTTGGATTGGCAAACTCTCTTACAACATTTTATTCTTTTTTGAAAGAAAAAAATATAATCTATTTCTACTCCTTGTTTCTCCATGGATTCAGATTAAACAGTTGAATCCGTATAATTCTCTACCTAATCTACTATCTGTTGGGATTAAATTGTCCAACATACTTTTATTCTCTAATTTTGCTAAAACAAAAATTTAAAAAGCACTCAAGTTAGGATTGATCAGTCTTACTTTTACTTGATGCTGGTCTATTGCATAAAACAAGCTGCACATAGATTATTTATTTGCGGAAAATTAAATCAAAATTGGAAGGCTTAAGATCTGAAAATTCAAGCACTTCCTTCACTCTTTTTACAGCTCTGTTTTGACTCTTATGTGAGCTGTTTCTTCCTTGCTCTCTGGTTCAGATTTTGAGCTAATTAGAACCAGATTTTCTTCTTTTTGACTCAGAGAAATAAAACAGATTTGAGTCATCTCTCTTTTGGAAACTTAGGTTCAGATTTTGAACATGTTTTAACCTTTCATTTCTATCCTAATCTATCTACTGATAAGCCAAGATTAAACAGTTTGGCCAATCGAATTCACTATCCTATCAGCAGAAAATTTAAAGGCTAATTAGTCAAGATTAGGCAGTTTGACTAACTAGAAGTGTGTTTTTCAGTAGTGGCATTTAAGCTTGCACACTTTTAGATTTGTTTCTCTTTTTTGGTATGGGGCTTATACCTTTCTTGTTTCGACAATCTGCCCTCTTTTCTTTCTTTCTTTGTTTTTGTATTTTTGATTTTTCTAACTTTGAATGCAACGGTTTAGAGTGTGATATATACAATGAAAAAATAAAATGCTTTAAAACTTAAGATTCTTGACAGAAGTAATGCTTGAGCATCCTTCCATTGACATGACCTCCATACAGATCTTCTCCATTCAATTCTTTCAAGAAAAATTCATTGTGACCCCTCTCATCATGGATAATATATGGTCCTTTCCACAAGTTTTCAAACTTTCCATGTTTTCCCTTCTCTTCTCTTCTTGAATCCCATTTAAGAACAACATTTCCAATTTGGAAATTGTTTGCCTTAGTCCTCTTATCAAATAGTTTCTTCATTTTTTCTTGGACTAACTGTGTTCTCTCATAAACTTCTTCTCTGGTCTGCTATAAATGGATTGTTTGGTTAATCCTTCTCTGCATGTCATTTTCTTCAATATGCACTTCTTGAAGGAGTTTCATGACTGGAACTCCTAATGAGGTGGGAAAAACCACATCCATGCCATAAAATAACTGATAGGGAGACATATTTATTGACTTCTTTGTAGTTAATCTATCAGCCCATAAGGCATGAATTAGCTTACTGCGCTATGATTTCTGATTTTGCTCCAACAGTTTTTTGATTAGATTGAGGAGACTCTTGTTGGAGGATTCATATAATCCATTTCCTTTGGGATAGTAAGCAGTGGAATGGCCCAAGGTTATGTGGTATTTGTAACAGAAATAAACCATTTTCTTCGATTTAAAAGTAGCAGCATTGTATGTTATGATTTTTCTGGGAAAACCAAATCTGGATAGGATATTTTTTTCAAGGAACTTGATAATGATAGAGTCATTAGCATTTCTGGAGGGTATAGCTTCTATCCACTTGGTAAAGAAGTCGATGGATGTGAGGATCCACTTATGTTGAGCTGAGGAGGATGGATGAATTTCCCCAATGAAGTCCAGCCCCCATTGTTGAAAAGGTGCCTCAACTCTGATAGGATTTAAGGGTAAGGGAAGAAGTTTTCTTTTTCCATCAAAAATTTTGCACTTATGGCAAGACATGACCATCTTTTGAGTGTCTGGGAAAAGGGTAGTCCAATAGTAACCAGATCTAAGAATTTTGTTGGATGTGGCCTTCCAGTAGAGGTGACCCCCACATTCTCTGTCATGCAATTCATGCATGATCTTTCCTGCGTCATCTTCGAGTAAACATTTAAGCAAAATTCCAATAGCATTTTTCCAATATAATACTCCATCTAAGATACAAAAACTCAAAGCCTTTTGTCTCAAGAATATAGCTTTAGTTTTAGACAATGAAGGAGGGGTATTTAAATATAAAAGCACATAAATAATGTTAGCATACCAGGGAGAATTTAGAAATGTTTCTTCAATAACAGGAGCATCATATTCTCCTATTTCTTCCAACACATCTACCATATTTATGTCTAATGCTTGGAAGTTAGATTCAACCATAAGTTTTGCTAATCATTGCCCTTTAACTAGTTTGGTGGGCCTGATTTCTAAGTCATATTAAAGAATAGTTGCAATCCATTTTCCCCTTCTACCATCAGGGTCCTGACTTAGAATGTCCTTGACAACAGTATGTGGAACAAAAGCAATTATGTGAGAGTGTAAAATATAGACCGTAAAGTCTTTTAATTCTTTCACTAATGCTAAGGCTTGCTTCTCCATGATGTTATATTTGAGAGGAGCATCTCTTAAGTCCCTACTAAAGAAATATTTTGGTTGTTCTTGCCCCAAATCATTCTTTTGAAGTAAAACTGCAGCTATTGTATGCTCAGATGAAAAAGAAAAAATGTAAATTTTTTTGGTAAAATCTGGACTAATCAGGACTGGTGTTTGGGTAAGAGCTTATTTGACCTGTTCGAATGATTGTTTAGTTGGTAAAGTCCATTTTACACCCACATATTTCTTAAGCATGTTTTTAATTTTTTTTAATAGCTCAGCAAGGTTGGGGATAAACCTTCTCAAAAAATTAATCTTTCCAATGAACGATTGTAATTCTTTGAGGCTTATTGGATGGCTAATTTGCAATATGCCACCTATCCTTGTAGGGTCTATTTTGATTCCTTCTTCTGAAATTATATGTCCAAGAAGTTTACCTTCTTGGAGACCAAAGAGTGTCTTCTTGGGATTTAATGACAAGCCAAATTTCCTACATTTCTCAAACTTTTCGTAAGTGAGTCAAATGTTCTTCATCAGTTTTTGAAAAGACAGTTATGTCATCAAGGTAAATAATTATGAAATAGCCAATATCTTCAGAGAAAGCTATGTCCATGGCCCTTTGGAAGGTGGCCCCTGCATTCATTAAACCGAAAGGCATTTTGACGTACATAAAGGTGCCCCAAGGTGTGGTAAAAGAAGTTTTGATTTGATCACTTGGGAGCACTAACACCTGGTTGTAACCCAAGAACCCATCTAAGAGTGATATCCTTTTTAACCCAACTACCCTCTGAAGTATATGCTCCATCTTGGGAAATGGGTAGTTGTCTTTTAGGGATGCTCTGTTTAAGTTTCTAAAGTCGATACAAAGTCTGATCTCTCCTGTATTTTTCCTAACAGAAACTAAGTTTGATACCCATTCTGAAAATCTAACAGGTAATATAATGCTAGCATCATGCATCTTTTCAATTTTGGCTCTAGCTAAAGGCAATAAAAGTGGGTTTATTCTCCTCAGTTTTTGTTTGAAGGGCTTTTGATTTTCCTTCAAGGGAATATTGTGTTGAATGATGCTGGTATCATAGGACTTTAGATCTGTGTATGCCTAGGCAAAAACATCTTTAAACTCTTTAAACAGATCAATGTATAGAGATTTTATGTGAGTTGGAAGAGTGCTGGACAATTTAATCATCTTGGGTTCCGTTAGGGATCCTATGTTGTGTTCTTCTACATTTGTTTCTACAGGCTCCATTTTTGGTTCTTTGGCTACATCATTAAAGTCGAAAAGGTGTTCCAAAGGTGAGAGACCTCTTGGAATTTAACTATTCTTACATTCTAAAACTTCCAGGTCTCTTTCGTCGACGTTGTCATTGACTCTGCTTCAAACGTATTCTCATAATGAGTTATATCAGCAGAGTGTGTTATTTCAGCTTCTGGGATTTATTCAATATATGGACAGTTTTGATTATGGCTCGATTCTAATGAAGGTATGGCGAAATCATTTTCTAACTTCAAGAAATCGTCTATGTGTTGGTAAGAATCAAATACTTGTCAGTGATCTATGTTATCAGGCACTGCAGGCCTATGTTTTACCTTTACACTAAGCTATTCATTTATCTTAGGTATTTGACAGTTACTAGCGTTATAAGCGAGTTCATTTGCTAAATGATTAAACTCTCTAGGAATGAAAACAAATTCATATTTTTCAAAGGTTTTCAATAAATCAAGAGAAGCATTCCGATATTCCCTAAGCCTCAGATTTCTAGCCGAGTATTCTCCTTTGATTTGTTTTATGATAAGTTCAGAATCTCCTAAGATTGTTACCTTTTGGGCCTGTAATTCTTTGAGAAATTATAAACCTAGGAGAAGTGTTTCATACTTATCAATATTGTTAGTGCATGGGAAATCTAGTTTGTATGAGAAACTCTGGTTTGTATTCTGGATCCATACGCCTGTACCCGCGTTTGCTTTATTACAGGATCCATCAAAGTTTATTGTCCAAATTACGTTTGATTCATTTTCGTTTTCTTGTTGCTGTTGATTGTCGATGTTTTGAAGTTGATTTGAGGGAAGATTTGATTTTTCTGGTGAATCGATGGGGTCTATGTTCTCTTTATCTTGTTGAGTAATTTCATCTTCGTTACACAAGATAAAGGAATCTAAAATTGATTGAGTAGAATAGATTGAAGTGTTGTTTGGTTTGTCTATGTTGCTCACCATGTACTTCATGTGAGATTCCCTATATAGTCTTCTGTTTTCATTAAAAACAGGGATGGTGGCATAAGACATGTCCATTTGAAGGCTTCCCTGAAGTTTGGCTCCCCAAGATCTTGATAAGAGCATGCCATACTTAGGGGGAATGTCAACGATCACTATATCCATAAATAGACTCTTAGCAGGGATCTGAGCTAAAGTAACACATAAATCTTTGATTAAACCCAAACACTTGACTATGCTTGAGTCAAAGGAATACAAGTCTTTGTATGGTTTAGTAATTTCTAAGCCTAAGCTTTCCATCACTACCTTGGGCATTAGATTGTGTGAAGCTCCTGATTCTAACATAGCATTGTGTAAAATCTTCTCATGTATGTTCAAGCTAACATAGAAGGGAGGGACATCCCCTTCTTGATATTTTCCTTCAACTTCTGGACCAAACAACAACTCAGGTTTGTCATCTGTCAAGTTTAAAGTGTCTGTATCACTTCCTAAGTTCAAAGCTTTCAAAACTTGGTTTTTGTACACCTCTTGGGTTACTAGTTCAGCTAGTGGGATGGTAATTTTTATCTTGGAAATCTCTCCCTCAAGGCTGAAAGGAATAATTGACTTTTTGATATTTACATCTGTTTTTTCGATTGAATTCTTTTCAGCAACTTTGATTTGCTGAACCTTATTTGGACTGGTAATTGGGATAGTTTTGTTAGGACCACTAGCTGAAGTGCTAGGGGTACTTTTTTCAACATTTGGCTGAATATTTTTGTCTTTTTTTAAGTCTCATTTTTTGGCCAAAATGTTGGTTTTCTCCACTGTCTTTTTGGGCTGAGTTTCTGTGTTTTTCTTGACAGTGGTATTAGTGTTATTTTCTTTTATGTTATCTACATTTCCTTTGCTCCTAAGATCGTATTATTTATGCACTTCCATAATTGCATTTTCAAAACCCAATCTATAGTCATCAGATTTTTCATAGTGTTTTTATTTTGGTCATCAGAGAAGAATTCTTGTTCTTCCTCAGTGAGGAAAACATCATCTCCACTGTCTGATCTAATCAAGTTTACATGATCTTCTTCCATCCTTTCCAAATCCCTATCTTCCTCATATTGATCTACATAGTTTTGTTGGAAGGGAGGTCTAATATGTTGGTCATTCTCCTTCTGTTTGTCTTGATTATTTTCTCTTCTATAATTCTGATTTCTATTTCGAGGAGAAGTTTGATTTTGATTTTCTTGTGCTTTCTTAATTATGCTCATCTCTTTCATCATTTCTTCCAACATCCTCTCCATTTTTGAGCTTGAAGTAGAAGGAGTGGACTCTTCTCTAAAAGAAACTCTCTTCTCAGTTTTCATTCTTGCTCTCTTCTCCATCAGGTTCACTTCAACAGAAAGGGCACCCTGTTGCATATCTTCTAGAGTTGCAAAATTTCTTTCTCTCAGCTGATAGGTCATGTCAGAGTCAAACCCTTCAGGAAATTTATTTAAAGCTGAGACCTGTGGAGGTTTTAGTTCTGGGAAAAGTGCATTATACACACTATTGAATCTAGTGCAGTAAGCCTGCACACTTTCCCAGTGTTTCTATGGAGGTTCTTGTAGTCAGAAAGGACTTGGAGAGGGTTTTTGTTTACTTACCATTTGTTTAGGAACGTTTGATGGAAGCCTTGAAGATAATTAATACTATGGGGGGCTAAAAATTTAAACCATTTTCTCACTTCTCCCCCTAATCTCTGAGCAAATAACCTAAACTTGACAGAATCATCATCAATTTCATTTATGGCAAAGTAGTCATTCATCTTATCCACATGTTGTGATGCAGTTGTAGCATTGCTAGCATCATACAATGGAATTTTGGACTGATAGTCCTGTGGAAGATTGACTAGTGGTACAGGAAGAACTAGGGGTGCATACCATGCAGCCATGATAGGTGGTGGGGGTGGATTTACAAGAGGGACAGTGGATGTAGGGTGAGTAGAAGTGGATGGACCAGAAAAGACTGTTGAGCTGATCTTGGATGAGAGACACCTAAATTGTGAAGGAAATGTAAATCAGGAGGTGTTGTTTCTCTATTACCAGGATGTTCACTTGCCTCAGGGGATGAAAGTTAAAATTCAGAGTCTAGTTGAGTTATATAATCAAATGAATTAGTTCTAAATTAATTTACTAAGTCAGGTTGTGATTGTTGTAGAGCTGTAAGATTTTCGGGAACTGAATCAGCTCTAAAGGGTGATCTGAAAACAGTTGATAATTTAATCCTAGGAGACTTCCAAAGGATGATTTCTGGGTCATCAACTATCTCAGGTGGATCTGGGTTAGGATGGGCTCTAGTGTGGATCTTTCTAGAAGCCACTATGATATGTTTTCTAGACCCAAATAAACAAGAAAAGTTCAACCAGGTATGACAATATTTAGAAGGTTAACTAGTCTGTTTGAAATTCAATCCTATAGTCTTCTAACTGAGTTTGAAAGATGTTATAATGATAAGGTTTCTTCCCAGTGGAGTCTTAAGGTCTGTTTTTAGGATTGTGGAGTCGCCAGGTGGAAATTTTAAGCTCCCTTGGAGTAAACGTTTTTATGGTCCACCACCAAGTTTATTATGAAGCCAAAATGAGAATTTTTTTGGGTTTTTCTGAGTTGTTTTGGTCTTATAGGTTAAGAGAGTGTTCTAAGTCTGATTTAACACTTAGCTACGGTGTCAAAACGTACAGAGTTTACTCTTATGGCTTGGTAACTGAAATCTTCAAGGTTTGACAGGGCTTTGTGAGAATCCTAAGGGTTACTTAGTTTGTCACTGATTCAAAAGGTCCTATCATGATTACCATTGCTTGGTAGTGCTTGAAGAAGGTTTACTTACGTTATATTTAGACAGTGAGTGTTTTTTTTTACAGATTCCACTTAGAGTCCCACCGTGATCGCCATTATGTTAATGTCCCGTGTTTTGATAGTTTGGAAAATCAAAAGACAAGGCAACATCAGAACCAATCTTTAGAGTTACAGGATCTAGTCCTCCTGTTCTCAGAGAGGGATCTCTCAAATGTTTGTTTGCAAAGTTTATCTTGTGTGCTTATAATATTTATTTTATACTAGTTATTAAGTGCAGGTGTTTGTTTTTTTGGTTGGATCGAATTGATATAGCAGAACATGAAAGGTCTAGGAAAGATACATAGAATGGTGAAACATCTGGTTCATTGGGAAATGGAGTCAAAAAAAGGTCATAACAAACTCATCAAAGGATATGGGATATCAGAGGGCAAATCTAACTTGGCCACAGGATCATTTTGTTTTTGGAATGGGATGAACATTAATGATTTGGAAAGAGAGTTTTAATTCTCAACAAAGGGAACCTGAAAACATAATTTAAAAAATAAAGAAATATTTGATAGACAGGGCTAACCATAAATTCTACAAACATTCTTTAAGAAAATAATGACTTCATCACACCTTTCAAAAAGAAATCTAAGATTCGGGGAACACCATATTTCCTCAAAGATTTTATTTCAAATGACTTAGAAAACATAAAACATTTACTGACAATTACAGTCATAGAAGAGGGAACACCTAAAAACATCTATGATCATAATTATAAAGACCTTTAAGCAAATTGTTTAAGTGAGGACAAAGGGAAAGACCAAAACAGACATCTCTGATTCACTGTAAGCAAAGAACTTCAAAGGGAGACTTTGATAACAGTTTTTAAGTGGCAGCAGACAAGCAGGGAGAACCATAAATCATGCTGAAACCAATTTTTAAAACTATTAAGGAAATAAATGAGCATGAAGACTAAAGAGAAAGATTAAAGCCTCTAAAATACTTCAGCAGAAGAAAACATGAAACAGTGACGGATGAACAGTTCTAAGGTGCTTCCAAGAGTCATTTCTTAGCCTAAGACTTTCTATCCTACTGTAGTAAGAAATTATGGAACATAATGAAAACAGGGGGAAAACATAAGACAATTCAGAATACTTCACCAACAGCCAAGCTCATGGATCCAATGATAGAGCCTTCTGAGGAACAAGCATGCAAAAATATCATCAAGATCTCCAAGACTTCAATTTGTTCTTCAACTTCAATAGACTATGTATTTACTTCAAAGAGTTTCAGTATTACAACTTGTGATCAAACAATAACCAACAACTACTCATCTTCTACTTAACTATTTATAGAAGGATGAGGAGGTGAGATCTGATAAAAGATCTCTTAAGGCAATTAATACAGATTTACTGTCTCTCAGCCTTTGAGGGGCTCGATAGAGAACATTCTGATATTCCTCCTGTATTAATTGGTTACATTAACTTTTCAAGCTTGCTGGGAAAGAAATGTTGACTTTTAAGGTTCTGTGCTCTGTTTGGAGTAACTCTGTGGATATTTTCTATTAAACTCCTTTGGAAAAATTAACTTCTTGGCGGTGCTGGAGGTAGATATTTATTTAATCAATAACTCGGCCTCTGTTTTGAAAGGTTTGAGGCAACAGGTGGCTCTTGGAGTAGCTGAGGAATAAATTCGCCTAAAATGCGGCGGTGGAGGTCCTTTCTTCCTATCAAACACTTATAATTTCTCCTGACTGTGTTTATTTCAGGAAATTAAGCTTTTGATAATTATTTTTAAGCCGTAATTCCCTAAATCTGTCTTCAATATTCATCTCTGTTGCGTTCTATTCCTCAACACTGATACTCTTTTTAAATGTTATTTTGAACCACAGTGTCTTGTCAATGTGTAGAGCCGTGTTGGGCCTTTAAAGGTATCAATGCTCATAGAGCATCGAAAAATGATGAATAGAGCCTGGCGGACAATCCTTTTTAGTAGCTCAAAGGCGCAGGAAATGTCTTTCCCGGCCTTCGGCTTTCCTTCATTATTTTAATGGAACACTTGCAAAACACAAAGACAAATTAAGAAATCCTACATTTTTTGGGTTTAAAATGCTTCAGAAGGCGAGCGAGGAGCGTGGCCATTGGATGAAAACATCCAACGGTGGAGGTCTGCTCGGAATAGGAAAAAGAAGGGTGGGAAATGAATAAAGTGAAGAGATTGTGGACCATCCGATCTGGACACATGGATGGTCCGGATTGAATCAGAAGGCCACAATCGGGGGTAGCGAAAAAATGGGCTGATCAAAGCATGCGATGCGATGAAGCGAGGGCGTCAATCCCCAGATTAGATCGACGGTGGAGGAAAAATTGGGCGAGAGGCCAATCGGCAGAACAAAAAGTGGATGCGATGGAAAAGTGGCGATGCGATTGCGCGATCGGGCGAAGGGCAGGAGCGATTAGGTGATGGCCATTTTATCTGAGGATCAGATCAACAGCGAGGAGCCAATCAGAGGGAAGTCACAATCGGAGGTCGGGAATAAGGGGATGCGATTGCACAATCAGAGGAAGGGCCGATGCGATTGCGCGATCGGTCAATCGCAATCAGTAGTATCGAATATCGGAACCTTACCAAAGAAGAACTCCGATGTGATAAAATACCTGGCCTCTGTGCTTGGTCCTATAATGAAAACAAAAGATCGAGGGCTATGGACATAAGACCTAATCGCATCGGAACTTTGGTGCGGGTCTTTTTGATCAACCCATTTGTGTTTTCTCCGATTGCAATTGCACGATCGGTCTTTCAATCAACCTATTAAATATTTAAAACGCGTGCTTCGGGTTTTTAACTTAAAACTTTGGAAAAGTGGGTTTTGGGTTTTTACAAAGAAAAATATCGATCGGGAGTGAAATATATAGGGGTTTAAGTGCCTGAGGCGGGCTTTATGGTTATATGGAAAATAATGTAATTAGGAGCTTTAAACACATAAAAATCCAATCGCAATCGGAACTTTCGGTCCATGGCACAAGACTTGCGCACTTTGAAAATGTTCGATGCGATTAGCGCCGAAAGGCTTTAGAGTTTTGTTTTAACGCATGGGCATGTGGGGGGAAGTGGTTAGGACTTAGCCCAAGGGGCTTAAGTCTATTGAAAAACTTGTATTTTCATGAATCCTTCATAGTTTTCAAATGGAATTTTGATTGGTTTAAAAATAGTTAAAAAATGATTTTTTAACATATGGAAGGGGGTTTTCATGAAAGGAAAATATGAAAAATAGAGGAAATTTATGGGGAAAAAGGGAGAGAAAATGAAGGTTAGTTAGGAGTAAGAGAAGGGGAAAATGATGGTTTTTGGTAGCAGTTTTTTCTCTTTGGTTTTTAGCAGAATTCTCAGAGTATAAAATGGAAACAAAAAATGAAAATTTTGGACAGAGGCATGAGGCCTTCCAAGAGTCTTCAAGAGCCAACATTTTTTTAGTAATAAAATTGTTCCTTGAAGGCTCCGAAATTATTTAGCCACCATTTGGTATGAAATTTTTTTATAGGTGGCTAACAAGCCCTATGGCATTGGAAAGAAGAATTATAGGATTACTACAAGACCGAAAATTAGATATTGAGGATCTGAAATAACAGAGATACACCAGATTCAATATCAAGCTCCTAGAAGGCAAGAAAAATCTAGATCATGTGTTGTCAAGGATTGCAAAGGACCAGAATTTCTACAGAAGAAAATAAAAACAAGGTGCAGTAGAGCGTAGCATGACAAGAGCAGCAACTAAGGTGCATAATAGCAGCAAGAAGTTCATCATATGAAGTCTTCAAGTGGGAAGCACTGCATACAATCATTGTAAAGGTATGATTGTACTTATTCATTGTAAATACATTATTGTACAAATTGTACTAGTGTCTATCTTCCAAGGGTTGAAGAGGCAGTGTTGGGAGGTCTAGGATCATCATTAGGTGGTTGTGTCAAAGTTGGGGTTATGGTCTAGTATATCTTCTTCTTCTGCATCATTCTATATCATTGTAAAGTGGACCATTTTCCCTAGTATGAGAGTCCATTATTATTTTATTCTTCTATAGGATGGTAGGGTGGTGCTAGGGTGAGTTGTAGCTCATTGGGTGTTGGGGCATCCATCCAATTGACTACTGAAGAATCTCGTGCGTTGGAGCATCCATCCAGTGGGAGCTGGATAAGAATGCTTTTCTAGATTCTAGGAAGTTGGAGCTTTATTTTCAATTGGATTTGAAAAGAATTATTAGAAAAAAATTAGGTGGTTTTTGTCCTAGAGTGGGTTTCCACCTTAAAAAATGTGTGCATTTTTGTTCTTATTGTTTTCTGATATCATTGTACAAACACTAATAATAATTGAAGATTAACTAATGCTCTAATTGAAAGAAATACTGATTCACCCCCCTCTCAGTATTTCCAACAACACCACCCTCTAGACCTGTATTTTGGAATGTCGACAGAAGGAGGTCTGCCATAGGTGAGGCAATAAGGGATCCTCAACTAAGGCATGAGAGAAAATAGTAGAGCGACTAATAGACTGATACTAGTGATGGTGATGAAATGGGGGGTACTGAGTAGCGGACGAACGACTTCCCTTGTTAGAGTATAAAGGGCATGGAAGACCTGGCAGCGACTCACACAATGTCATAAGGGATAGGGGATAGTGGGACAGAAGGCCATAATGTGTGAAACGAGAGAGGAACCAAGTAATGAAGTATGGAGGAATATAGCGGGATACAAAGGGACTCGGAATAGACTCCATGTATGCAATGATTAATCAACTCGGATGTTGTAAACAAGGGTGACTCGATGGTGCTACCACACAGAAAAGGTCATATGGGGACCATAAAAATATGAGTACATGATGGTTACTCATGACAAAAATTGACACGATCATGGAAAAGTATGAAGTCCAAGTGGTGCCCCTAAGCACAAGTGTTGCAAGTGAATAAATGCGATTTTGGGGAGTAGTGAAGTGATGCTTTGTGGACAAAAAGTGTCTTGTTGAAGTATCAAATCACAAAAATATAATAGTTAATCGTTTGAAGGCTCGGTGAGAGCTTTCCAATGGTGTGGACGGTTTGTCAAACTGAGCTACGGTTTGGCCGCAGCAGGCAGAAGAAAAATCAGGGATTTTTCTTTTAATAAGGCATTTTTCTTCCAAATTCACTCATTTTCATGTGGAGCTGTGGTGAATGTAGAGAGGAGAGAAGGCCCTAAATCTTGTGGCGATTGTAACGGACATATCGACTATCGGAATCGAGATCCGTGAGTTGCAGGTAAGAGGCCTAACCCTACTCTTTCATTTCAATGGATTGAAAGTTTAGTTTAGGTCCCTAGAGCTCAGGAACAGACCCCTGCTCCTCTTCACGGCCTGGTCACACTTTTTGGGGAAAAAACTACAACCTGGGTAGTAGGTTTTGGGAAGAAAACTGCGACCTGTCCCAAGATTGGTCCTAAAAATTGTGACCTGATAGGGAGGGGTGTGCCTATGCTATTTTTTGGCTAAGAACTCGCTTTTTGTGTTTGGATACAGTCTTTCCTATCTGTACATTGAAAAATATGATGGTTTTGTGCAGATATGGCATAATTACAGATCAACTAGAGAGAGAGAGACCTAGGCGCATTACGGTCGGAGATCTGAGAGGATCAGGGTGTTCACAATGCATTGGCTAGGTTTGGGGTTCTGAAGTTTGTGGAGAACCCTATGATGAGAGTTGGAGAGCCCTTATTGGTCCAGATTGTCAGATATTGGGATCCGGACCATGAGGTCTTTGTAGTGCAGGGGCACTAGATCGAGTTGACGGTCCAGGATATATATTTCCTGATGGTCCTCCACCACTTGGGATGGTTGGGAATATGCAACCAGTGTTATCATGAGAGCGGAACATCATCGAGTTTGTAGAGCGCCATTGTCGACCAGGTCTCCAAGTCAAGGGGACTCAAGATACCCATCGAGGATCTGGAGAGGTTAGAGACTTGTGTTGTGGCCGCAGTGGTGCTGCGGAACCTGGGCAACCAGGCACTCCACTACATTACTGGAGGGCAGGTGATGCTTGTGGAGAGTGCGTTGGGTGGGACCTACTATGGGTAGGCCTAGATGATGATTTCATCATTGAAATGACAGTTTTCACTATGCAGGTGGCAAGTGAACCATGACTGTGCATATGGTATAGTTTTGTGCTCGCTCTTCTTTGAGAAGATCCTGACACTTTGAACTTGTATACAGCTCCAGGATGGGGGCTCGAGAGAGCCCAAGATGCATTGGTGGGGGCGACTACTATGTAGAGGAGGAGGTGGGGTAGTCGGAAGGGTGTTCCGACCCGAGTTCTTTATGCATTGGGATCAGATGCCAATGTACATAGACGACTATCCCTATAGTGGGATGAGTTATTTTGGTGACCCGGATTTTCCACTGCCTTCTGGTCGAGTATGGGGGCCTGATGGTAAGTGAAAAACTGCTAATATTTTTATTTGCATTGTAAAGTTTCAGAATATTGTATATGGTACAGATTCTTCTACTTTTGGTATGCAGATACAACACCGGTAAAACCAGCTGGGTATATGGGATGGCCTGCAGTATCAGGAGCTGTAGGACCTAGTGGATCGAGGGCACCAAAAAATGAGGATGCAGCAGCCCTCCTGGAGGACATCTGTCGTAGATGTGAGAGGTTTCTGACTTGTGTTTCAGAGTGCGGCTGGAAATACTTAGAGGACCAGTACATAGAGCCATGTATTGGTCTACCCTCGGAGTGGCGAGGGGTCATGTGGCGCATGGCCATGGCTAGACAGGGGATGCATGATCTATGAGCTGCGGGAGTAGAGTCGTTGGCTCGGCATCCTCCAGATAGTGATTAGTGTGTAGGGGCACGTGGTGCCCCCAAATTTGAGTTTTTGTAACATGCTATGGGCATGTCATATGTATCAGATTTGATGGACTCTAAAACATGTTATACAACAAATATTATGGATATGCATTGTTTTGATGGTTTTATGTTATTGTCTTGTGTTAAATGCGTGTGCTAAATGCCAATCTAGACTATGGTTTGCAATGCTATCTACATAGTGATTTTGTGCTCTAGGTACATGAGTGAATGTAATGATTTCAAATTCACACATCAAAAGCTTCACTTGTAAATATCATCTAAAAAGGATACGATTGTGCACACGATAGACACCATTCAATTGCATGACAAGAAGTAGGGAATATAAACAAACATGAAGGTGGAGGATGTGATGTAAAAGGGAATCGACTAATAAACATCATACTGCATCATATTCGACATGATTATTGGTAGCAGTACCAATGCATACACCGTTAGAGAGAACAAACAAATGCAAGGGGGTAAAAATGGCCCAACCTACCGAGGCTAGATTCCGGGAGTAGTGACTTCCACCATCAGCAAAACTGATATAAGGTGTGGATGAGAGGTACATATGAAAGGTGCCACCAGATAATAAATGGGAGGATGATGAACAATGCTAGCAACCTGAGCGCAAAGTACAAATCGAACGCACTCCGCAGGAGGGAATGATCTGGGTAGGATGTATACTACTCACACGCCGACAGTGAGGTGGATTGTGGGAGCTACCGGAGGTGTAGCTTGTGCTCAGGCCGTGAAATTAACCATAGGCATGGATGGTGCCATCCGGTTTATCGGCGGGAAAGATGAATTCAGGGGTGGACATGGCTTCGATGATGTCATCATCGTAATAGAAGATTGAGTGACTAGAGGAAGGGAGACCACATGATGCGGCGAATCTACCTGATTCATCATCATGAGAATAAAGGTTCACATGGGCATCGTCATGGGGGGTGATGGAAGAACAAGCAGATAACGGATCCACTGATGTTGAGCCCAGGGTGATCACTAAAGATAGGTCGAGAAAAATGGAAGGGGAAGTCTCAGAGGGAGCTTCCACTGTGGATCTCATGAATGATGATAGGTATTGGACAGTGGCCAAAGACTCTGTCATTTCAACATCCATAGGGGGAATGTCTATGGGAGTCAATGTGTCCTCTCATTCTGCTGAAGCAAAACACGCAAATAAGTGAGCGGTGGACTCATTGCGCTTGGCCTCGAATTGGCGAACTGCTGCTAGATAGGTTCGGAAGTCCTCAAGGCGGGGGAAAAGGTGGGTATAATGGCCATGGAGATCACACAAAGCACAGGGATCGTTGGTGTGAATAGTCTTGGGGTTCCTAGCTACAGTCGAGGAAGGAACAGAGATTTCTAGGACCATAGACTCAGGGAACGCGACATTAACCATGGGCGTGAGATGAGGCAACTCCGGACAAATATGGGTTGCATGACTGACAACATCACAAAAAGCACACTCGATGGTATGCTTTGGAGGCCGAGGAGGGGCAAGGTTTGTTGGGGTGGCCTTGTCTTTGGTTTCCTTCTTGTTGGATTTTCCCCCGTTATGCGAAGCTGTTGCAACAGGGGGAGGTTCCTGTTGAGGTGACTGAGGCACTGTAGTAGCATGAGAATTCATAGGGACTGGTTGAACCAGGGTCAAGGCAAGATAATTTTTGGGTTGACCAGGCGGGGTAGTAGCTGGGGGATCAAGGTACTAGACGAGAATACCTAGGGTCAAGTTAGGAAGAGAAAGGGTACCCATGACAGGTACCGAATACACTCCAGGAGGGGGAGCTAGGAACGATATCTGACCAAAGCGGTAATGGCTAACCGGGATGGCTCCAAGATGGCTAAGGCCTGGAGGAACTGTTCTAGGAGGGTAGATGAGCTCATGAACACCAGCTGTAGGTAAAGGGCTAGGAGGAGGAGGTATATAAGGCTAAATCGAAGGGCTAGGAGTAGGCTATGCAGGGCAAGGAGGCTGCTGACTAGCCGAAGCAGGCCGCTTGAGGGCAGCTCGAGACAATTGCATCATGCAAACATTCGATGCATTGGGATTGGAGATAGGAGGAGGAAGACCAGGGAATTTACCAAGAAATGAGGAGTCTTTGTAGACTACAGGTGATACACTGGTCAAAGGATCAACGGTTTGTTTATTGGCCATTGAAGAGATGATGGAGTCAGGGGAGGTCTGAGACTTCGGTTCATAATATGTCAATTGGTCAATGGTGACTATCTTTCCGTTATGAGGGAAGTACATCTTGTGGTGAACCACAGATGGGACAACAGACATCGCATAAGTGTAGCTACAACCCAATAGAATGTTGTAATCTAAGGGGGCATCTATGACTTATACATCAATGCAAACAGTCTTGCCTGCAAGAGTAATAGGACAATTGTAGACTAAGCCAATGGGATGGGAGGCATGGCCATCCCATGCTCGTATAGTGATCATGGAAGGGCCAATTCCGGTGATCCAAGTTGCTTCCAAGCTGAAGCAGACATCACATAGGTGGATGCCCCCTTCTCAATAATGCATCGGGAAACGTTAGCGTTCTAGATCTTGACTGGGATTTGGAAGGCGAAGGAAGCAGGGAGAGAAGGATGTTCTGACCAGTCAACATAAAAGACAATCAATCGATCATCGGAAGGATCTACAACACCTTTGGAAGATAGTAAATATTTTCGTTGTGAAGGGCACGATTGGAGGAGTTCCACCATTGAAATGGTGGCAGGAGATTGCGCCAAATCATCTACTATGCTATACGAATGGGAAAATTTTCTAGAAGCAGCATTTTGGCATAGTTGTCCCTTAGGGATCTTGGTATGAACCTCTGCCTTAGCGTGAGGGATCTACAAGGTACCATTAGGTGTCGAAAGAGGCTCTGTAGAGACTGAAGGAGGCAGCTCAGGGACAGACGTAGCGGGAGGCTTTTTGTACTGACGGGACCAAGTCTCAATATTGAAATCTACGGTTATAGGTTGATCAGAATTCATCATGAGAATATGGTAATCGGGGTTACCAGATGGAAGAGGTTGAGTGGCCACCTCACCTTCAGGTGGTTGGGTAGCCACAAATCCTTGCTGAGGGAAAGGATTAGTAAACACAGCCGGCTGACTAGGCGCAACACTAGGAGGGATGGAAGGGAAGGCTTGATGTCCTCACAATGTTGCGTGAGACTCCCACATCTTCTTCATCTGTGGTAAAAGAGGGAAATCATGCATGTAATGACCATAAACACCACAAAAAGAACACGGCTTGTTCATGCGAACAGGCCTGTCCTGCTTGAGCTGAGTGCCCTATTGTTGGTTAGTAGTGTTAGGAGCATAATTATACGGATTAGGTCCAGGATTACCGGGAGCAGATTGATTTTGAGTGCCTTTCCTCTTCCTTTTGGAGGGAGGATGATTAGTTGCACCTTGCTGTGTATAGACCTACCCTTGAGGGGGTGGTGGCTGTTGTTGTGGGGGTTGAGAAGGCAAGGGAGGAGGAGGTGCTAATGTTGGAGAAGCTGGAGCACCAAGCTGTGGATACGGATAATAAGGAGGTTGGGTAACAGTGTGGTAAACAGGAGGTTGGGAAAAAATGGGAGGCATGCCGTATCCTGGATACATGCTATCGAGAGGGGGAAAAGTGCAGGAGGTTCTGGCCCCCCCGTGAGGAAAACCATAGCCCATGGGAGGCAAAGAAGATGGATGAGAGAGAGCTCCAATGATACCGTCAGTGGCATGAGATTCCCCTGGTGCATTGGCACCATCGGGTCTAGGAAGATCAGGTAGAATGTTATAAACATAACCCGACTGAGTGTAGATCAGGTCATATTTTAACGCAATTTGGAGAGCGACTTCTTTTGTTTGAGGGAAATGCGATGTGACATCTTTGTCGATAGGGGGCAAGAGATATCTAAGGAACCATTCCATGTAGACACGGTCTTCGAAGGTAGGGGCTCGACATAGGCTCTTTCTTCTCCACCATTCTTGGACATGATCAGATAGGCGGGTCGTAGACGACTGATGGAAATAAGTCAAAATAGGGCAAAAGATGGCTACCAATATCTTCAGATATGCAATTATTTTATCAAGATAAATTCTGCAAAAATCTAGCTGTATGCATCAAAAGATATTAAGCAGTAAATAAAACAAGATTTTCTCCATGCATCCAATAGACAAGACAAGAATATGTTGAATGAATTTTATATTAAGGGCACCTGGGAGGAAAACATAGAAGGATGTTACCAGTTCTCCTCAATGGGATGGGTTCTTGTAAGTCCTCAGCACTTCAGATCTGAAATTCCTCTCTCTTGATGGTGTAGAAAACCCAGACAAAAAAGGAACTCAGAGGGAGCTCACAAGAAAAAGGATAGAAAAATATGACAATGATGGTGGATCAAAGTTTGACCAAAAGTATAGATCCAGAGTGATCTTAGGCAACAAAAGGTGATGAATGAATGGAAAAGCCCTTCTATTTATAACAAAATATTGAGTTAGTCTAGATATTGGAGCATATTTAAAATATTATTAACCAAATCAAGATCCAACTTTTATGGAATATTTTATTATTTTTGTTGGAGGGAAAAATAATTTGACTTGGGTCAAATCCCTTTATTTGTAAAGAATAGATAAAAAAATGATTTATTTATCATTTTAAGGATGTCGTTGAGTGATAATTAAATAAATAATGATTTATTTAACTATTTATGAGTGATTTAGTCAAATTTAACAAGGAATATTATTTAAATAAGGTTTAAATAATTATTCCTAGAAAATAATAAGATAAATAATAATTTATCTAATTAATTTTCCTATTTTGAGTTAAATATGACTAGGAATATAAATTAAACTCTTGTTTAACTAATTATTCCTTGAGGAAAATCAAACAAATGTGGATTTATTTAATATTTCCTCATGGGGTTTCTTGTTTAGACCATAAACAACTTAATAAATGTGTTTTACTAAGTTATTTTTCATAGTGAAAGCAATTTTACTTAGGGTAAAATTGGTCTTACATGGTGTACTTAGGTCCATCTAATAGTAACAGGTTAGATGACCAAAAAATAGTGGAACACCATCAGAAATTACATCTGGTTCTAAGGTGAAAATTAACCCCTGCAATCATTACCTTGTCCTTTTTGGGCTGAGTGGCAAACAATTTAGTCAATGTGGCATGGTATTTGACCCTCTCAACTTGCTCACAAAAAGGAAGACACCCTACCCTTTGAAAATAGTGCTTGGATAATGGTGAATACATCACTTCATGAGTGGTTAAGGGCTCATATCTTAATAGATGGCCTCCCTTATCGTAAGGCCTCTTCTCCTCCATTTGATTGTTTGGAAGGGGAAAAACTCTAATGGGAGAAAACAGGGGAAGGGAGTGAAGGGATAGAATTAAGGGGTTAGGGAAGGGAGATGGGAGTAGGAAAATTTAAGGAGATGGATAGGGGTCTTATGGAACTTTAGGAAGTGGAATGGAGTGAAATGAGTATGGGAATTAGGTTAGGGAATTTTTACACAGTCCTAGCTTGGAAAACTACCAAAAAATGCAGCATTAGGCTAGGGTTTAGGGTTTGGGGCTTAGGAAATGGGAATAAGGGGGTGTGAAGGCTATGGGAGATAGTTTTGAGTGTAAGGGAGAGTAACAAGTATATGGAAACATGTGTTTATCTTTAAAATTTTGAAAAGATGGGCCAACCACAAAAACACGGCGTAGGGGCCAATGGAGGGTTTACACTCTAAAACAATGAAATTGAGTTGCAAGGAGGGGTTACTAAGGTGTAACTTACTTGAGAAATGATGTTGGAAACCTTTATAGCCTTCAAAAACCTTCAGGAACTGATTTGATACCTATGCGTGAGAAAACACAACATGTAGAAGAAAACACAACGTGTAGCTTAGAAAACGCAGCATGGTTGCTTTGGCATTAAATTTTTGAAATGATTTTGACTTGAAATTGCTGAGCTTGCCTTGGTAGGTGACAAAGAGTTTCTTCTTCAATAGGATGAATGAGAAAATGAGTTGAATTGGTTATTTATAGCTTGCGATGGTCACTTTTCTTCATAGTAGTGGGATGGCCCACTACATGTATGTTCATTTTGCTTTGAAAGCTTATGTAGATTTGAAAATTTCTATGCAGTTGTACGAACATTAGGAACTTATTAAATATTTGAAACATAAATTACAATTTGAAACCAAATTTCATTGAACAAATTTACCTATTACCACTCCTCATTTATTGGATTTATGCATGGAATGGCATATTTTGGATGACTGAAACCCTAATGACCTAATGGTGACACTAAAATGAATGAAATCATGATGATTTTGACTGAAGTGATGATGATGCAATTTCAATGATGGTACACCCAACTAAGTGATGACGAGGACTAGCATGTAAAATTTTTGAAATGATTGGAAATAGCCCTAGACACACTATCTAGTGACCAAATTTATTTGAAAGCCTAATGAAACGACAAAAATTTCACTTTGAGAAACTAAAAAGACATGGCAAGAGCATATTTGATCTCTGGTGGTAGGCTTAACAGACTGAAAATAACATTGGCTCTAGCTGGGGATGGAAGCCCCTTGTAGATGTCAAGAACACCATAGACCAAGTAGCGTTATCCATTGGGCATGGAGTCAAAATAAAAAGACAAGACTAAATAATGAAAACTAACTAAAAAATGAACTCACTTTAATTTCATTGAACTTAGAAATCAACAACAGATCAAGGGAGTTTTATGGGCTTCACTTCAGGCTCCAAGCTCCGATGATTCTGTTCTTCACACTTTGGCAGAAAAATTAAACTGATATGTACAATGATGTTAAGAAACTTCAGAAATTTGCTAAGAAAATGTAGTGCTTGAGAAGCCTACTATTGACTGGTCCTCCTATGAAATCTTCTCCATTCATTTACTCCAATAGATAAGCATGATGTATTCTTGAAGCTAAAATTTGTATGGTACCTTCCATAAGCTATCAAATTTACCGTGTTTCCCTTTCTCTTCATTTCTAGCATCCCAGCGATGGACCACATCACCAATTTTGAAATAATATTCCTTTGTCTTGCGATCATATACCTTCTTAATTCTCTCTTGAAGCTTAAATATGTTTTGAAACACCTCATCCCTAGTTTTCTGGAGATGAATCATTTTATTTATCTGGCGCTGAACATCATTCATTTTACTACCCACTTCCTGTAATAATTTCATATCTGGGATAGCAAGTGATGTAGGGAAAACTGTGTCGACTACATATACAAATTGGAAAGGAGACATACCTATTAAATTTTTTCTACTCACTTTTTCTACCCACAAGGCATTAATGAGTTTTTTATGCTAGTTCTTATTATTCGCCTTCAACATCTTCTTTATAATGTTGACAAAATATTTGTTTGAATATTCGGCCAATACATTACCTTGCAAATAATAGTCGGTCAAGTGACCCAATTTGATGTTGTATTTCTTGTAAAACTCAACCATTTTCTTGGATTTGAATGTAGTCGCATTATCTGTAATTATTTTGTGGGGACAGCCAAATCGAGACAAAATATTAGTTTCCAAAAACAGAATAATGACTAAATTATCATTGCCTCATTGGGATTTCTTCAATACATTTGGTGAAGTAGTCGGTAACTATCATGATCCACTTATGTTGGGCGGAAGATGTAGGGTGGATTTATCCAATGAAATCAAGGACCCATTGCTGAAATAGCGCTTGCACGAATATGGGCTACAAACGCAACGAGAGAAACATCTTATTACCTTGAAATATACGGCATTCATGGTAGCTCATCACGATTTTATAGAAATCATCAAAGAGAGAAGGCCAATAATAACCATCCCTCAACACTTTATTTGCCATATTTTTCCAAAACAAATGACCTCAATAGTCTCCCTTGTGGAAATCACTCATTACCTCCATGGCTTCAATTTCTACCAGAAAATTTAACAAGACACCTCCCAGGTATTTCCAATAAAGAGTGTTGTCTAAAATGCAGTACTTGGAAGCTTTTAACGTTAATGATATACCCTTGATTTTAGACATATCTAGGGGAGGATTAAGATTCTGAAGAATGCAAATGATGTTGTCATAAGAAGGATATGTGAGAAAATTTTTTGATACATGTATGAGTGAGTCATCATCTTCTTCTTCGGACAAAACTGAAATGAGATTGATGTCAAGTTCATGTAAATTGGATTCAGCCATCAATTTTGCTAATCCCTATTCATTTATCATCTTTGTAGGCTTGATATCAAGATCATACTCTATCATAGCTACTATCCAATTTCCTCTTCTGCCTTCCTGGTCAGTTTGCATTAGGACATCCTTCACTGTTGCATTAGGAACATAGGCTAGAATGTGTGAATGAAGGATATACAATCGAAAGTCCTTGAATGCCTTTACTAGGGCTAAGGATTTCTTCTCAATGAAGTTATATCTAAGGGCATCATATCTGATGGTACAAATGAAGAAAGAAATGGTTTTCTTGGTCTTATCCTTCTTTTGCATCAAAACAATCCCAAAGTATGCTCAGAGGAAAATGAAAATATGATGAAATCAATGGTATAGTCGGGGTTGATAAACATAGGATTTGTTTTCAAGGAAAAATTAACTGAATTAAATGAATTTTTAGCATCCTCTGATGACCTTAACTCACTATCCTTTTTAAGCATATTGGTCATCTCTCGAAGATGCTCAACAAGATTTGGGATAAATATTCTCATGAAATTCCTCTTACCATTAAATAATTGGATCTCCTTCTTATTGCATGGAAAATCTATTTTTTGAATGGATTCAATCCGGGAGGGATCAATACGGATACCATCTTTGGAGATGATATGGCCAAGAAGCTTTCCCTCCTCCATGGAAAAAATAGCCTTTTTGGGATTGATTGAAATCCAGAACTCTTTGCACTTCTAAAATACAACTCTAAAATGATATAAATGCTCATCATTAGAATGGGATAAAATAATGAGATCATCAAGGTGAACTACTATAAAAAAAATCATTTTCATTCGTGAAAGTGATGTCCATTGCTCGCTGAAAAGTGGCTCCTGGATTCTTGAGCCCAAATGGATTTTTTCTCATACTTGAAGGTGCCCCAAGGTGTCGTGAAAGTAGTTTTTTCTTGGTCATCCTTATGCACTAAAATTTGATTATATCCCAAATATCCATGAAGAAGTGACATTTGAGAGGACCCAATCTCTGTAGGATATGGTCCATCTTAGGAAGGGGATAATTATATTTTAAAGACACCTTATTAATTTTTCTCAAATCAATACAAATATAGATTTCTCCCATTTTCTTTCTCACCAAAAAAATATCTGACATCCATTCAAAAAATCTAATGGAAACAATGATACTATCTTTAAAGAGACTGTTTGCCTCTTTCTCTATTAACTGTAACAATCATGGATTAATTCTTCTCAATTTTTTTTAGAAGGGATTTTATCGGATTTGACCAGAATTATATGTTAAATGATATTTTTGTCATATACTTTTAGGTCTGCATAGCCCAAAGCAAACACATCATAAAATTAAGATAACAAGGCTATGTATTTATCTTTCATCTATGGAGATAAGGACTTGGACAGCTTAACCATTTTGAGATTGTGTTTTATTCCAATATTCACATCTTTGACACCCTTCTCAGTAGGAACCATGGTTGTCTTCATTGAACAAAAATTTCGAAGGTACCAGACCCCCTGGAATATTACTATCTGTAATTTATAACACATCAACTTCAGTAGCCTCGATCACTTGATCATATTTATCATATACCTCATCAATATAATAATTTTCGAACCCACCTCCATCTGCAGAAAATTATTCACATGTTTTTCATCCCAGAACACTTGCCAATACCTAAAGTTTCTAGGGATAGTTGGTCAGTGTTTGACATGACTTTCAAATTTCCTATTAGAGAATATTGGAATCTAAAAATTGCTTTTCGATGTGGCAAGTGAATCTGCCATAAGATTCTGACTTCATGGAATGACCGAAAATGTATATTCAAGAAAACTTTTAAGAATGTCAAGTACATCATTTCAATATGCTCTCATCCTCTTGATTCTTTTTCTAGTATTCCCCTTTTACCTTCTTGATTAAAAGTTCGGAGTCACCATAAACATAAATTCTCCTTGCACCTAAATTTTCCAAAATTTTGAGGCCGATGAGAAATGCCTCGTACTCAGCTTCATTATTAGAGAAATCAAAAGCTAACCTATAGGAACACAGTATCACACTTTTTTGAAGTTTACCTAATTGATGAATTGGACTACCGATCCAGGTTCTGATGCCTATGCCATATTTTCATAAGGCACCGTAAAAATCCATGGTCCAAAGACCATTTTCATCATCAAGAAGCTAGAATTATGGATTCTGATTTGTTTCTTCCTTTTGGGCCATTCTTTCAACATGTTCAGTTCATTTTTCTGATTTTTATGATATCTTCTCTAAAGTACTAGGCTGATTGCCTTTTCCATCATCCAAAACTGCTTGGGCACTATTTGAAATTTTTGGAATTTCCTCAACTTCTATAATATTACTATCCAAATCATCAAAACTACTATCATTAAAAAAAATAAAGGACTCTAGATTAGTATGTATAGAATTGATAGGGTGATTATTTGGTTTCTCTTTACTGGTGATCATATACTTCATTTTCATCTCTTGGTAAAATTCCTTAGTTTCCCAAAAGCCGAGATAGTGGCATAAGAGAAATCCAATTGCAGAGCACCTCTTGACTTTGTTCCCCATTACCTTGATAGCAACATGCCATGCCGCGGAGGTATATCAACCACTGCCACATCCATTAAGACATTTTTAGAAGGAGTTTCCTCAAGTGAAACCACCAAGTCCTTTATAAGACCGAGACATCGTACTCTACCATAATCAAAAGAGTAAATATCATCGTAAGTTTGGGCTATGGACAAGCCAAAATTTTCCATTATGGCCTTTAGCATCAGGTTATGAGAAGATCCGGAATCAAGCATGGAATTATGGAGGATACACTGATGAATCTTCAAACTGAGATAAAACGGGGGAACTTCACTATCTTCTAAGTGACCATCTATGGCTAGACCAAAAAGAAGCTCGGATTAATCATCTTCCACATGAACCATGCCTGACATAGGGTCTACTTTAAAAAATTTAGCAACATGATATTTGTATTGGTTATTTTTCACAAGCTCGGTGAAGGGGATAAAAACCTTGAACTTGGAGATTTCATTTTCTAAGCTAAACAGATTGGATTGTTTATCTACCTCTTTTACAGCGATGTCCCTCTTGTCGATATGGAATTTTGTTGTAGATTCCTTCTTTTGGCCTTATTTCTCTTTTTTTGGGGTACTTGTAGATGCTTGGTTGTTCTTGGTTTGATTTGCAGCTACAGGCTCCTTTCCCTTGTTTTGACTAGCATGGGGATTTTGTTTGGGATGAGTATCTTTTTGTTGAGTTGTCCTCTTATAAATAGGAGTGATCCTCTTCTAAATAGGAGTGATATGAACATCTCATTTTCTCAAATAATATTGTCTCTGATATGAGAAGAGAGAATTAAGATACCCCCATTGATAGTCATCATATTGGTCCTCGAAATCATCATCATTTGCAAGCATATAGTCATCATCTTTCGGTAAATATTTTGTTTTCAATGTATTCTTCATCCTCTGTAAGGAAGATATATTGTCCATATTCTGTGAAGAAATTATTCTCTTCTAAAATACCATCTTCCTCTTCAACCCCTTGAGCATAATTCTACTGCAAACGATTGTGGATCTGCTATTTTTTTGGCTTCTCTGGAGCTCTTTTTTTCCTATGTTTAATCCTAAACTGAGGCTGTTGTTTCTAACCTAGGAAATTAGGATTCTAAACCTATGTTTCTGGTTGGATTTTAGTGATAGACATTATATCCACCATTCTCTCCACAATCCTGATCAAAGTATTTAATTTGGAATTAGATGATGTGGATGGTTCTTCCTTGATTGTCACCTTTCTTTCACCTTTGGTCTTTGACTTTTTTATCGTCAAATTTTCTTGGACACTAACCGTGTTTTTCTGCATCTCCTCAAGTGTTACATGCCTTATTTCTCTGAACTTGTATGCTATATCAGGGTCAAAAGCATCAAGATAGTGCAAGAGAGCCAAACCTAAAGGAGGCTTGATATCATTGGGGATTGAGTTATATACCTGGTTAAAGCAAGCACTGAAATCGCGCACAGACTCATTTGGATTTATTTCTAAATTTTCATATTTTAAAAAAACCTGAAGTGGATTATTTTTCGAACCCCATCTAGCTATAAATTCATTAGTTAATTGCCCTAAATTTTCTATGGAATGGGCATTCAAATAATGAAACCATTTTTTTAAATCCTCATAAAATCTTTGGGAACTGATCCTCATTTCTGCATCATCGGCATCAATCTATTCTAAATAAATGAAATTAGTAACTTTCACTAGGATTTGTTAGGCACTAATCTCCGAGGTTTCATCAAATAAAGGAAGCCTTTGACCATAGCCTTGTTGTAAGGATGAAAGTTGACCAGGTAAAACTAGAGGTGAAAATATTGCCATGAAACTTGCTGAATGTGGTGCAGGAGTAATAATGGGAAGGGTAAACTGAGAAGGATTATGAGGAGGAAATTTTGTAGAAGGGATGGAGGAAGTCGCAACAACTGATTGAGATGGTGTTGGCGTGAACAAATATTCTTGTTGATATTGGATGATAGAATTCTAATATGTATACTTGAGCTGGTTAGCAAGTTTATCAAGTTTATCAAACTGACTCCATATTTTCCTATCAAAATCTGACTTAGATTTGGATTCTACAGATGGTGTACTATCTTCCAGATTTAGAGAATCAAGTACTATTTCAGATAATAATGTAACTTCAGAAAACCACAAAGGATCAAACACTATTTTAGGAAAGGAAGTTTCTAACTTTGATCTAAACAGAGATGATTCAAATTTTAGATAGAATGGAATATCTTCAAATGATAATATTTTTGCAGGTAATTGTAGAAATTTTCTGAATAATGAAGATTTATCCATTGAGATTATCCCGGTCACACACTAATTCTAATTTATGCATAACACATAACCTCTTCTACAATTGATCATCAATTTGCGGAAATAGAAACAGTCGCATGCGCACATAAACACAATATGTAATGGGGAAAGCTTATAGCTGAAAACCCCCAGCTATTTTGTATATTATAATGGAAGAGAACATGTAACAATCTCAGTACAATAATCCTCACAAGTACTCAGTACTGTCTCCAAAAGTTACACACAAAATAGCTCAGTTTTGAACAAGTGACAGGTTCAAAACTCATCCACTATTTTCCTGCCTCTACTGCGCAATCCAAGTTGGTGTAATGAGAGATCCAAGTTCGAATATACTTGGCTTCAACTGTGAAATCCTCATGGGAAATATCCTCCAATGCTTGTGCAAGTCTCATGCACAACTGATGTCGCAACTAATAGCAAATTCACCCTTTCATCTACCTCTTCCACTGGTCTTCACTGAACTGTCCATGCACTGTAGTAAACTGATGTGTTCTTGAGTTGAATAATGAGTTAATAATTAGTGAATTAAATAATATTTAATTCACTCCACTCATCTCTAGTGTATTATCCAGTTAAACTAAATACAACTAGTTCAACTAAGTTAAACAGAACACAACTCCACCAACTGTCTCATCAACTCCACCAAACTCCGCCACTTGAGTTCTAACTGAAGTCGACCATGCATGAGCTCACCAAACCCCTAGGAATAGCGTAATTCCTTCTGTCAGGTGCATGGGCCACATCCGTAGCTCCAACTGAAGTGCTGCAAGAGGATAAACTGAAGTTTATAGTCCAAATATTATTAAGGGCTAATAATATTTGACTGACCTATTTTTAGACAGGCAGTCTAAAAATAGACTTCGACATGTATGTCTAAAAATAGAGGTCCATCTATTTTTACCAACTCGACCAATCATCCAAGAATAGCATACTGCAACTCCTAGACCATGCTCCATATGTCTAAAAATAGACATAGTCTAAAAATAGACTTTGCGCCAAAAATAGCTTGCGGGCCCACTTAGTGAAGGCGACTTCATTTCACTAAGCTCCATCATCTTGTTGCATTTTCAAAACTCCCTCTCAACAAGATATGGATTATCTGCAACCCCTATCCTGCCTCTGTGGAATTCAAATTTTCTCCTGGTGAGCGCCTTCGTCAAGATGTCAGCATCCTGATCCTCCGTGGGAACATATGAAAGTAACATGATTCTCCGCTGCACACAATCTCTGATATGATGGTACCTGATGTCGATGTGTTTGGATCTATCATGAAATAATGGATTAGCCAAGAGTTTAATGAAACTCTGTTTATCACAATAAATCATAGTAGGCTCCAAGTGCGACCCGAAAAATCCGACGAGGATCTTCCTCATCCAAATAGCCTCGCATGCAGCCAAGCTTGCTGCCATGTACTTGGCCTCTGCTGAACTGAGTGCGATAGATCTCTGCTTCCTGCTGTACCAGGAAACTACTATCGACCCAATACTGAAGACTCCTCCAGATGTTCTCTTTCTGTCCGTTGGGCTCCCTGTCCAATCTGCATCAGTGAAGCCGGAAAGCTTCGCTCCATCCTCCTGTCTGTACCATAGACCATATCCCGATGTGCCACTAAGATAACGCAATACATGCTTGCATGCCTTCCAGAAGAGCTTGGTAGGCTTAACCATAGCTTGCGAAAGCTGGTTAACAGCATAGCATATATCGGGTCGTGTATTGACCAGATACATAAGCGACCCCACCAACTGTCGATAGACGGTGGCATCCACTACCTCTGCTGAAGTAGCATCCTCCTTCCTCCAACCACCAGGAAGAGGAGTGTCAACAGGCTTGCAGCCATGCATGTTGAACCTCTCCAGAATCTCCCGGGCATACTTGCCCTGAGAAACAAACAGTCCTCCACTGCGCTGCCAAATCTCCAATCCCGGGAAATAATGAAGGATGCCCAAGTCCTTCATCTCAAACTCTCGTGCAAGATCCTCCTTGCATGAAAGTATCAACTGCTCATCGCCAGTCAAAATCAGATCATCTACATACGGTACGATGATCAACAGCTTCCCCTCCACCACAATCTGGTACAGGTTTGGATCCGCCTCACTCTTGGAGAATCCAAGCCCGGTGAAGTAGCTGTCTATCCGAGTGTACCAAGCACGAGGTGCTTGCTTCAGCCCGTACAGTGCTCTCTTGAGTCGGCAAACATGCGACTCACTGCTGAAGATCTCGAAACCTTCAGGCTGCTCTATGTACACCTCCTCCTCAATGACTCCGTTGAGGAACGCAGTCTTCACATCCATCTAATGGATGTGCCACCCCATCTGCGCTGAGAGAGCTAGGATCGTCCGTATGGAAGAGTACCTTGCGACAGGTGCAAAGGTCTCCTCATAATCGATCCCCTTGATCTGTGAGAAGCCACAGGCAACAAATATTTCCTTGTACTTCTCCACACTCCCTTTAGCCACCTTCTTCACTTTGTAGATCCATCGCGAACCCACCACTGATTTCCCTTCCATTCGCGGGACAATCTCCCATGCACTATTTCTAACAATCGAATCATACTCTTCCACCATGGCATCTACCCATGCGGGGTCCTCCACAGCTTCCTCGAAAGAGGATGGCTCTGTCATGACACATTTTCTCACAAGAGCCATGTATCCAGTGTACCGGTCCGGTGACTGTCTCTATCTGCGCTGTGTTGTAGGTGGTCCTACAACCTTATCTGCATCTTGAGCCAGTCGCTTAGCTTCTGTAGTGCGCTTCCGCCCTCTGATGGTTGGCGCTGCATGAGTGGTCTCTTCCACTCCATGAACTTCCTCTTGTGGCTGATCCACATCCTGAAGCTCATCCTTAGGAACTAATAACTCCTCATCTGCATGCAAGTGTGGCTCCCTCTCAAGCGAACACTTCATGGCTTTCTCCTCATGAAATTTGATATCCCGTCGCACAACAGTCTTGCGACTATCTGGAAAATACACACAATAGTTGTGGGGTGTATCAGTATACCCCACAAATATCCCAACCTCCGCCCCGGTCGGATCCGGCTTCTTTAAGCGTCCTTCGTCATGCATGTGAAACGGGTGAGCCGAAAATCTCAGTGAGAAATATGGGGCCTCTTGCTAGAAAACGCGCCTCCTCGGTGTACTTTCATGCCAAGTATCTTGTGAGGACAACGGTTACCTTTACTCTAGCTGCGATGTGCATGCCTCGACCTGGTGAAGGGTAGGCCACTGAGTATCCTCCATCGCCGTGCGCACCCATGATCATTTGTTCTTGGCTCGATGATTGGATTACTGCTTTGTGGGGAGGGAGATACGATGAGCTCTCTCCTGAATCCCTTATGTCTTGCAAATCCCTTGAATTCAGTAGAGATGAATTCACCACCATTGTCTCTCCTAAGAGCCTTCACATGCTTCCCCGATTCCTTCTCAACCAGCGCCTTGAATTCACAGAACTTTGAATATGTCTCTCTCTTCTTCTGCATGAAGAAGATCCAGCACTTCCGAGAGAAATCATCAACAAACATCACATAGTACTTGTGCTTTGTTGTCGAAGCTACTGAGAAAGGGCCACACACGTCTGTGTGAACTCTCTCAAGGATCATCGTGGTGCGACTATCCTTCTCGTGAAAGGTGGCTTTCACATATTTTCCCAAGGTACACCCCTTGCACTGATCTGACTCCGCAAGAGTGCCCTTAGGAAGCCCAGTAGAAACCTGCTGCAGTATCTTCAAAGCGCCATGGTGAAGGTGGCCCAATCTCCTGTGCCAGAGCTCGCCATCATCATCCTGGCTCACCACTGCTTCCGCCTTGCATGCCATTGCTACGCAGCCATCTACTTGCAACTGATAAAGGTTATTGAATCAAACCCCTATCTTCTGGGTCTCTCCAGTTGTCTTACTGTGCAGGAAAGCCTTTCCTTCGCTGAAGACCACATCATACCCCTTTTCTTCCAACATCGCCACAGAGATCAGATTCTTCATCAATCCTAGAACATGCAATACTTCCTTCAATACGAAGGGTTTACCAGACTCCCTTTCAAAGGAAATGGTGCCGATACCGGTCGCACTGTATCTCCCATCATCGCCCATCTCGATGTGCACTCCAAGATCTTTTTCCTCCAGATCTGAAAACAGATACCGATCTCCTGTCATGTGAAATGACGCACCACTATCCAAGGACCATACTGATCCCATCACACTTGAGACCAAGCATACGATCAGTGAAAAATCCAGTTTGAACTGGGAGGCCAATGCCTCTCCCACTGCAGATCCAGCAACCTTCTTATTTTTCTTCTTCTGCGGACAATTTGTGGCATAGTGTCCGTGATGGTGACAGTGAAAACACTTCACCTTGGACATGTCTTGCTTCTTGCCTTTCGCACCAGACTGAGAAGATTTCTTGCTCTTCCCCTTATTTTCTTTTGTAGCCAAAGCGCAATTTTCTTCATCAGATACCTTTGATGAAGATCTGTCCCTGGTAGTCCTGCTTATCTCCTCCTGCATGAGATCCGCCCAAAGTCGCTCCCATCCCGGCAACTTCTCCCGACCATTGAAAGAGTCCTGATAGGAATGCCAACTCTTCGAAAGACCAAGGAGCACCAGGTCCACCAAGTCCTCTTCCTAGACAGTCACCCCCACACTTCCCAGCTCATCTCTGCATTGAGTGAACTTTGTGAGGTACTTGGCAATACTGTCTCCTTTCTCCATCTTAATGTTTTTGAGTTTATCCTTGAGTGCCAACTTCCTTTGGTCGCTCTTACTCTAGAATATATCTGTCAATGCTTTCCACATCAAATATGGAGAATATTTTCCATGCAGGCTGGATACAATGTGATCCTTCACGCCCTCCAACAGAATCCTTCGACATTTCGCCATCTTCTTTTGCCAAGCCTCAACTTCAGCAGGATCAGTAGGATTTTGGACATCCATATCTACAAACTCCTTCAGCCCATTATCTTCTAATACTGCCTCCATCCGATCTTTCCATGCAACATAATTCGAACTGCCTTCAAGAGCATATTCGAGTCGCAAACCGTTGAAAGACATTTCAACTCCGGCACCAAGAAAACAAGCTGCTGCAAAATTCGAATTCCAAGCTCAAAACTCAACTACTTCTGGATCTGTGAGAACAAATTATTTCTAGCACAGAGATCGACTGTAAGGGCATTTACTGGATATATCACCTTTCAAAGAAAGGATGGATCCAGAGGCTACCTGGCCCGTTACAGACTCTGTCTACCGAAATAAAATTGTAATCACTGTAATAGATCTCGATGATCAATTCGCTCCGATACCATGTAGAAATTTGCTGAATAATGAAGATTTATCCACTGAGATTATCCTGGTCACACACTAATTCAAATTCATGCATAACACATAACCTCTTCTACAATTGATCATCAATTTGCGGAAATAGAAACAGTCGCATGCGCACATAAACACAATATGTAATGGGGAAAGCTTATAGCTGAAAACCCCCAGCTATTTTTTATATTATAATGGAAGAGAACATGTAACAATATCAGTACAATACTCCTCACAAGTACTCAGTACTGTCTCCAAAAGTTACACACAAACTAGCTCAGTTTTGAACAAGTCACAGGTTCAAAACTCATCCACTATTTTCCTGCCTCTACTGTGCAATCCAAGTTGGTGTAATGAGAGATCCAAGTTCAAATCTCCTTGGCTTCAACTTCACAATCATCATGGGCAATCTCCTCCAATGCTTGTGCAAGTCTCATGCACAAGTGATGTCGCAACTAATAGCAAACTCACCCTTTCATCTACGTCTTCCACTGGTCTTCACTGAATTTTCCATGCACTGTAGTAAACTGATGTGTTCTTGAGTTGAATAATGAGTTAATAATTAGTGAATTAAATAATATTTAATTAACTCCACTCATCTATAGCGTATTAGCCAGTTAAACTAAATACAACTAGTTCAACTAAGTTAAACGGAACACAACTCCACCAACTATCTCATCAACTCCACCAAACTCCGCCACTTGAGTTCTAACTGAAGTCAACCATGCATGAGCTTACCAAACCCTTAGGAATAGTGTAATTCCTTCTTTCAGGTGCATGGGCCACATCCGTAGCTCCAACTGAAGTGCTGCAAGAGGATAAACTGAAGTTTATAGTCCAAATATTATTAAGGGCTAATAATATTTGACTGGCCTATTTTTTAGATAGGCAGTCTAAAAATAGATTTCAACCTGTATGTCTAAAAATAGAGGTCCATATATTTTTACGAACTTGACCAATCATCCAAGAATAACATACTACAACTCCTAGACCATGCCCCATATGTCTAAAAATAGACATAGTCTAAAAATAGACTTTGCGCCAAAAATATCCTGCGGGCCCACTTAGTGAAGGCGACTTCATTTCACTAAGCTCCATCATCTTGTTGCATTTTCAACAATAATGAAGTATACCTTACTAATGAAGATCGACCCGACTAAATATATGAGTGCTGAGATCTTTGTTTGTTGATGATTTTCTATGAATCTTCAACAAGAGAAGCTAGATGTGAATCATGATTTGATCTTGTGTATCTTTTTGGAGCCAATGTATTCTTGCTTTCTGCACCTCAACTCTCTACAATTTGAATTAGCCTTCACGAACACTAGGGCCTATCACCCACAGGCCTAGAATTTGATGAAAAGTAATAATACACCTAGGGAATATCTGCCACTTCATTCCCCAACAACTGCACCAAAATGTTAGCACTCCACTAGTTCTATGAATGTTTAAAAGGAGACTGACTAAGGTAACTGCATGCCACTTTAACCTAGTAGCTATCCCTACCAGGACGAGAGGGCTCTCTCTACAAGATCAAAGTTAGGGATTGACTAGAAATATGAAGGATATTAGGATAGATATGATATAATTAGGTAGGTTTTGAGAGACATAGGTTTTGATTATGGATCACGGATGAAACCAGGTAGCTAGGTCTAGGTATCAAAGGGTTTACTGCTGCAAATATATAAAGGAGCAAGGTAGTAGTTGATCTATGATGTATTTAGGGTTTTGTAGGTATGATGGAGGGGCTGAAAAAGAAGAGGGATTTAATGAGTATGTCCAATCATGAATTCATTAAACTGGAAGAATGAAACAAAAAATGACATTCCATATAAACAAAGCTAAATTAATAGAATTTTACCTATAAACTGTAAGGAAAGCCATTGAAGATAAAAGGTATGGAAAGAGGAACTATATATCATTAATTAAAGACTATAATAGAGAAAACACATGATCATAAACTCACTGCACATGAATTCCTAGATAATAGCTACAACTGCATCCTTTGATTTCTGAATATGAAAGTGAAAGTACAAGCTACAAGAGTTACAATCCTCTGATGTCCAATGACTCAAATGACTCTGAAAATGATAGATATAGACCCATTAGGGGAATTTTGTGGTATAAAATGGGCCTCGTAAGGAAAATTATAAAATAATAGTGGAAATAATAAAATAATATTAGATGAGATCATCAAATTTTACAGGGAAAAGGGAAAAAAACTACTTTATAAACTTGTATTTTCAACTTATCTCCCTATGGGTTTACTCAAATTTCGTGCAGGAACACTCGTTGGATGTAAAATTTGATTCCTCATACAAGTAGTACCCATGTTGCATAATTTTGATAGACCCTGCTACACAGAAAATGAGAAATACATGAAAAATGTGATTGCAATCACGTTTTCTCATGTATTTCTCATTTTTTGTGTAGCAGGGTCTATCAAAAGTATGCAACATGGGTACTCCTTGTATGAGGAATCAAATTTTACATCCAAGGAGTGTTCCCGCATGAAATTTGAGTAAAACCATAGGGAGATAAGTTGAAAATACAAGTTGAAAAAAGTAGTTTTATTATTTTATTGTTTTTTAATATTTTTACCTTTTTTACCCCAAAAATGGTGAATCATCCCCCATCGTTGACATCATCATCCTGAATCTTGTTGGTTCTTATAAAGTTTAATTTTGTTGTACATTTTTCTTATGAGCCCCATTTTAGACCTCAAAATTTCTCTAATGAAAACAACATCTCCCCTCTCTTAGGGGTCGAATCCATCAGTTGTGGAGTTGATTACATGATATGCAAAAAAAAGCCCGAATCTCTAGTAAAGGTCAACCAATTCACCTTATCTTAGGAGAATAGATACATTTTACCAAAAATTACATTAATAAGCATGTACATACCCTATTTCACTATTTACCAACTCAATTACACTTCATTACATCACAATATCATCATAATTCATCAATTACCTAAGGAAAAAGTCAAACCGGGTCAAACTTCCTATGAAAAATGTTTGTTGGAGAAAGCGCAACATGCCTGGTGAAAGCACAGAGTGATGGGGAAAAAGGAAATTTGAAGGCCTTCCAGGTCTCCAAATGTTGATCTCAAATCTGCTATGGAAATACCTGGATATATGCTACATGATAGGATGTTCAAGCACTCAAAAATATGGATCATAGCCCTCCAAAATTTCATTCTCCCAAGAGTACTCAGAAAGTGCAGCGTGGCCTCCAAAAACATGGCAGAAAGGTCAATTTTTGCATGTTTTTAGGCATTTTGACCCTCCAAAAGTGGCTGACATGGTTCCACCACTGACTAGGATTGAATTAATCATCAAAATTAATCCACCCATGGTGATAATTCCTCCATTGGACCTCCCCAACAAAAGCGTAGCATGGTCCAAACTGCACATTTGCTAGTGTGACTCGTTTTCAAAATTTCCAATTTTGACCAAAAACTAACAAAAATCAAAATTTGCTCCAAAATTCCTAAAAATTGGACTAGAGATTCTTGACAAGGTATTTTATTCTACTAAGGAAGCATCAACAAGTATCTCCAAGTTACCCTTCTCCTTTTGACTAATTAGGGTTTCCTTCAACTTTTCTTGCAATTATTTGACTTTGAATTTGTAAATTTGATTCCTAGTATAGTAGTAGTCAACCATGTTCTTTTGTAACTTGTTGTCTTTGTTGGCATTTTTAAGGAGATTCTCCAAGTGAATATTGACTTTCTCAAGCCAAAACTCCATATTTTCATTGATTTCTATGGTTATCCTTTGTTCAAATGTTGATCCGAATTTATGCAGGAACACAATAGAATAAACATATAACCATAAATACAGAGATGCAGCGGAAATAACACTTCATTTCATTAATATCAAAGAACTGGAATTTGCTTAGAGATAGAATGGAAATAAAACTAGCTAGGGCACTAGTAGCTATCTCTGAGAAGAGATGTGGCGGCTACATGCCTCTGAACTCAGTTACAATGAGGCTCGAGGGCCTATTTATTATTGAGAAATAATGGAGAACCCTAAACATCCAAAAACCTAACCCTAGGAGATGAAGCGCCAAAACTATGGGCCCCGTTTGGGTAAATTGGTGTTTCAACTTCCCAGGGACGTAACTTTGGCATACTATCTCCGTTTGACGCACATGATACATCATTAGAAATCTCTATCCGAGGAATACAACTTTCGCCACAAATATCATTCCGGAATGGCGAGATGCCCAAAAAACATCGTTTAGGGCCTCAAAATAGCTCCGGAAGTTCAGGACCCGAAGTTATGCCGAAACTGAAAAAATGAAAGAGACAATGGAAAGGGCCCAAGTGGAATAGGTGGGTGGCCACCAATATCCACCTAGATCATTCCTCCCCCCTTAGGAAGCAATGGTCCCCTTTGCGTTAAGTTCCTCCATGAGATGAGGAAATGTTTGCTGAACTTGGTCCCTGGTGAACCACTTTCCTTGGTGCAGGATTTGGCCAGCTTTGACAACCCGATACAGTTGGATCTTCTGTTGGCGAGTGTTCTTGAGTTGCATGTCCATGATACAATCTATAGAGGCCTGTTCCATGAAGTTTGGGTTTAACTCTGTTGGTGTGAGTTGTTCTGCAATGCCCGAGGTGTCCAGTAGAGGTGGGAAGTAAGGACGAAGGCGATCCACATTGAAGACTGGGTACAGAACAAGGAATGGTGGGATACTAAGCTCGAAGGAATTGTTCCCTACAGCCTTGGTGATGGTGTATGGCCCGTATCGGAGCGGGCGAAGCTTGCGGTGGGGTCCAGTGAGGTGCTCCTTCTGTAAATGTAGCCATACTTTGTCGCCCACCTGGAAGTTGTGTGGCACCTAGTGTTGATCATGGCATTGCTTGTACTTTGCATTGGCTCTGTCCAATATATCATGAACCTGTTGGCAAATGTGTTGAATGCACTTGATGAAGCTACTTTCTTTGTCAACTTCAGACTAGACATGAGCTGGATCGGCCTGAGCAGCTGCAAATGGCATGGCTACATCAATGGGACATAGTGGCTGGAATCCCAAGCCCACCTGAAAGGGGCTATGGCCAATTGAACTGTGGAGAACCCGGTTATAACTATGTTGTACATAGGGGAGGCTCTCGTCCCATGTGCGTGGATGCTTTGAATTGTACATGCGTAGAATGTGTACAATCATTCTATTGACGACCTCTGTCTGGCCATCTGTTTGGGGATGGAAAGCTGTGGAATTGGTGAGCTTTGTGTCCAACATTGACCAGAGGCTGGACCAAAATGTGCTGAGGAACCTACTATCTCAATCTGATATGATAGACTGTGGGATCCCAAAGTGCACCCACACTCGTTCAAAGAAAAGTTTAGCAGTGGCTTCTACTGTGATATTCTTCTTACAGGCCGCCATAATGGCCATCTTCGAGAATCTGTCAACGACCACGAAAACACTGTCATTTCCATTCTTATTAGAAGGTAGGCCCGACATGTAATCCATGGAGATGGATTCCAAAGGTCGACTAGGGGTAGGTAGTGTAGTATATAGGCCTTGCTTCTTGATGGTCGGTTTGGCAATGGCACAAAAAATGCAGGATTTGATGTGCATCTTGACATCCTTTCGAAGGTTCGGCCAATAGAAATACTTCTGTAGTATTGCCACTGTTTTCTTGACCCCGAAATGCCTAGTGACTCGACTGTAGTGGGCTTCCCATATCATCTTAGCACGCTCTCTTGAAGGAACACAAAGGTGTCCCAGGTGACATAAAAGTGCATCTTGGAGGTGAAAATTTGGAACTTGCGTACCCCCCAAAAGTTCCTTGTAAGTGTGGCCGAATTCTGGGTCACTCTCATAGAGAAGCAGCCAATCAGAAGTCTTGTGCCCACAAGAGTTGAGCATGGTGGTGAGCGCCACGATCGGTGGTCGGCTGAGGTAGTATGCAACATTATTGGTGTTACCCTTCTTGTACTTAATGTTCAAATGAAACTGTTGCAGATATGTAGACCACTTATGATGGCGATCATCCTGCAACTTCCCTTGTGTCTGTATGAACTGCAGGGGCCAGTGGTCTGTGTGGATGATTGTTTCCTTCCCAAAAATGTAATGCTTCCATTATCGACAGGCTTGCACAATGGAATACATTTCTTTGTCATAGGTGGGATACTTGCGAACTGTCTCCGACAATGTCTCACTGTGATATGCCACTGGATGTCCCTGTTGAGTAAGAACTTCCCCAATAGCATAGTCAGAGGCATCTATCTCTATCTCAAATGGTTGTTGCAAGTCTGGTAATGTGAGAACTAGGGCAGAACAGAGGCGATTTTTCAATTCTGTGAATGCCTTCTGTTGAGGTTCCGACCAAAAGAATTTTTCTCTCACTCCTCCCTTGGTGACTTGACTCAAGGGCCAAGTGATATGAGAGAATCCCAACACGAATCTACGGTAGAAATTAGCAAGACCCAGAAAGCTACGAAGCTCTGTTATAGTGGTTGGGGATGGCCAATCCCGAATGACTTGGATCTTGGCTGGATCCACATGCATCCCCTGTCATCAATAATGTATCCCAGATATTGAACCTGGGTCATGCCAAACGTGCACTTCTCCAAATTAGCACAAAAATTTTGTTGCCGGAGTGTTTGGAGGACTTTACGGATGTGGTGAAGGTGATCTTCCCAAGTCTTGCTGAAGATCAGAATTTCATCCAAGTACACCGCTACAAATGAGCTGGTGAATGGCCGCAAGATGTCATCCATCATCCTCATGAAGGTTGTGGGAGCATTTGTCAACCCGAAAGGCATGACCATCCATTCAAAAAGGCCTTCCTTGGCTTTGAAGGCAGTCTTCCACACATCATAGGGTTCAATTGGTACCTGGTGATACCCAAACTTCAGGTCGATCTTGCTGAAATATTTTGCACCTTTGAGTTGGTCCAGAAGGTCATCAATCCAAGGGATTGGGTACCTATTCCAGACAGTGATCTTGTTCAGCACCTGATAGTCAATACAGAGTCTCCACATCCCATCCTTCTTCTGTACCAACATGATCGGGCTCCCACAAGGGGATGAACTTGGTCTGATGTGACCTTTCTGCAACAGCTCCTAAATCTGCCTCTTTATTTCATCATTCTCCTGAACAGAGCACCGATAGATCGGTGCATTGGGTAGCGGCGCACCTGGGGTCAGATCAATTGGGTGCTTGACCTGACAGTGTAGAGGAACCCCTGTGGGTGAGGTGAAGATGTCCCCGTACTCCTCCACAACCTTGTCCATTTGTTGTTTTCGTGCAGAGGAGCCCTTTCTAGAGGTCGTGGCCACAGTCTTCTTCTTGCCCTGGGGGCGGATCATCAAGAAAATGAATTTCCTGGTTTCGGAAATGAGCTTACTGCATTGTTTTGCAGTAACCAAAGAGATAGTCGTAGGAGGTGGTACCTCTGGTATCCTGTACAACTTATTTCCCAAAGTAACAATAACAACACGAGGTCGAGACTCATACATAGCATAATTCTTCCACAAGTATGGTTGTCCTAATAATACATCAAGAACATCGATAGGAGCAACGTCACATAATACCTCATCCGTGAAGGGATTGATGCTATAGGGAAGGCGGCACTGCTGGCTGACGCGAAGATCGCGTCCTTGGTGAAGCCACCCGATGGTGTATGGATGTGGGTGAGTTGTGGTTGGCAAGCCCAACTGCTTCACGGCTTCTACTGAAATGAGGTTCTTTTGGCTCCCATTGTCGACAATGAACTGTACAGGGGATCCCTTTACCCACATCTGGTAGTGGAAGAGACGCTGCTCCTCCTCTGGATATTCCGGTTCCTCTTTCTGGATCTTTGTAGTGGCAACAGTGGCGTTGGGCTCTGCATCAATAATCTGTTTCCATTTTTCACTCCCCTTCTCAGGTTCTGATTCAGAGTTAGAACATGCATCTAACTCAGAAGCCCTCATCTCGGCCACTAGTGACTACTTGGCCCGACACTCACTTGTGTTGTGAGTGGAGCTCTTATGGAACTCACACCACTTTCCCATGTCCTTCTTTGGCTTTGCGGTGCTGTTATTTTCTTGTGGCTTTGACGGGTTGTATTTAGCCGCCATGCCTTGGCTCTATCCTTTGTTCTGCGGTTTGGAAGCACCTTTCCCTTGCTTTTGATTCGCAGATCCAAAGTCTCGCTTCTTTTGTTTCAATTTCTGCTCAATCTTGGCAGCATACCAGTATGCCATACCAAGCGAGGAGATGTCGAGGAACTCCATTTCCTCCTGAATGTATCTGTGCAGACAGCTGTGATACTTTAGCACCAAATGTTTCTCTGAATATTTGATACCCAACTTTGTGCGTAGGGTATGGAACAGATTCGTCAGCTCATGCACATCTTGATCCCTTTGTTGTCGTAACATGGTCCATTGTATGTACTTGTCCTCATAGCTCCCCATGGGATAGTACTATTCCTTGACGGCGTCTCAGAAATAATTCCAAGTTGGTACGGCCGAGAACAGAGAGGGTTATGTCTGTTCCTTGTTCTCACAGTAGGTTTCCCACCAGTCCTTAACATGGGGGGTAGCTTTGAGGAGTGCAAAAATAATCTTCTCCCAGTCTGAAAAGTCATGAACAGAGAAATATCCTTCTAATAGATTAAACCATCTATCTATGGCATATACATCTATTTGACCCTCAAATATGGGAATGTCAAAATTTACTTGTACCTTAAAAGGAGTCGCACCTCCAGAGTGGCTGGTGGATGCAGATGTGCCGCCGGTGGGCAGCCGTTGAATGATCTGAGCAAAGTTATCCATCATCACGTTCCTTTGTTTTTCGAGGGACTCCGTGAGAAATATTTTGATAGGATCTCCTTCTCCCTCATCTTTCTTTTCATCCCCCATGGGCGTCCTTCGAGGTTTGCAAGGCTAATCTTGCAAAGGTTCCACCAGATCAAGCCCTAGCTCCTTATACCCCGACCTCGTTCGGGACATGCAAAGAAGGATCGAGAAAAAGTAGACTGCTCTGATACCACTGATCCGAACTTATGTAGGAATGCAATAGAATAAACATATAACCATAAATACAGAGATGTAGTGGAAATAACACTTCATTTCATTAATATCAAAGAACTGAAATTTTCTTACAGACAGAATGGAAATAAAACTAGCTAGGGTGCTGGTAGCTATCTCTGAGAAGAGATGTGGCGGCTATAGTCCTTTGAACTTAGTTACAATGAGGCTCGACGACCTATTTATTATTGAGAAACAATGGAGAACCCTAAACATCCAAAAGCCTAACCCTAGGAGATGAAGCGCCAAAACTATGGGCCCCGTTTGGGTAAATTGGTGTTTCAACTTCCCAGGGACATAACTTTGGCATACTATCTCCGTTTGACGGACATGATACATCATTAGAAATCTCTATCCGAGGAATACAACTTTCGCCATGAATATCGTTTTGGAACGGAATGATATTCGTTGGAGGCGCGATGCCCAAAAAATTTCGTTTAGGGCCTCAAAACGGCTCCAGAAGTTCAAGACCCGAAGTTATGCCGAAACTGAAAAAAACGAAAGAGACAATGGCAGGGGCCCAAGTGGAATAGGCGAGTGGCCACCAATATCCACCTGGATCAAATGTCAACTCTTCATCTGGTGGATTTTTCTCTCTTTCTTTCTGAACTTCCCTTCGAAGACCCATGGTCCTTGGCCTCTTCCTTGTCACTTTCTCTTCATGTTTTTTTGACACTTCACTATCAACCATTACTTTTCCTTTCACATCTTGCATACTAGCTTGAAATTGATTTTTTTCTAAAGACAATTGCTTTACCTTCAACTGATTGTTCTGTTCCTCTAATAAGGAAATTATGAAATTACCCCTTGCCAAGTTGTCATTGATTTCTTTGATCTACGAATATTTGTCCTTGATGATCTACTGTAGGTTTTCATGCTCTTCACTAGCCTCAAATTCTACTATGTCGATGTATTACTCAGATTAATCCCTCTTGTAGACAACATCAATCTCCCTCTCTTAGGGGTAGAATCCATCATTTATGGATTTGATTACAAGATATGCTCAAAAAAACCCTAATCTCTTGTAAAGGTTAACCAATTCACCTTATCTTAGGAAAATAGATACATTTGACCAAAAATTACATTAACAAGCATGTATCTACCCTATTTCACTATTTACCAACACAATTACACTTCATTAAATCACAATATCATCATCATTCATCAATTACCTAGGTAAAAAGTCAAATTGGGTTAGACTGCCTATGAAAAATGCTTGCTAGAGAAAGCGCAACGTGCCTCGTGAAAGCACAGAGTCTTGGGGAAAAAGGAAATTTGAAGGCCTTCCAGGTGTCAAAATGTTGATCTCAAAGTTGCTATCGAAATACCTAGATATATTCTACATGATAGGATTCTCAAGCACTAAAAAATATGGCTCCTATCTCTCCAAAATTTCATTCTCCCAAGAGTACTCAGAAAGTGTAGTGTGGCCTCCAAAAATAGGGCGGAAATGTCATTTTTCGCATGTTTTTGGGCATTTAGACCCTCCAAAAGTGGCTGACATGGCTCCACCACTGACTAGGATTTAAGTACTCATCGAAAGGAATCCATCCATGGTGATAATTCCTCCATTGGACCTCCCCAACAAAAGCGCAGCATGGCCCACACTGCACTTTTGCCAGTGTGACTAGTTTTCAAAATTTCCAATTTTGACCAAAAAATGACAAAATTGAAATTTTCTCCAAAACTCCTAAAAATTGTTCTAGAGATGTTTGAAAAGGTTATTATGCTACTAAGGAAGCATCAACAAGTATCTCCAAGTTACGCTTCTCCTTTTGACTAATTAGGGTTTCCTTCAACTTTTCTTGCAATTATTTGACTTTGACTTTGTAAATTTGATTCCTGGTGTAGTAGTAGTCAACCATGTGTTTTTGTAAATTTTTTTCTTTGTTGGCATTTTCAAGGAGATTATCCAAATGAATATTGACTTTCTAAAGCCAAAACTCCCTATTTACATTGATTTCTATGGATATCCTTTCTTCAAATTTCAACTCTTAATTTGGTGGATTTTGCTCTCTTTCTTTCTAAACTGCCCTCGGAGACCTATTATCCTTGGAATTTTCCTTGTCACTTGATCTTCGTGCTTTTCTGACACTTCAATATCATCCACTGCTTTTCATTTCACATTTTTCATACTAGCTTGAAATTAAATTTTTTTCTAAAGATAACTACTTTACCTTCAACTAATTATTCTCTTGCTCTAAAAAGGAAATTATGAAATTAGCCCTTGCCAAGTTGTCCTTGAGCTCTTTTATCTACGAATATTTGTCCTTTATGATCTACTATAAGTTTTCATGCTCTTCATTAGCCTCCAATTCTACTATTTCAATGTGTTACCCGGATTAATCCCTCTTGCAGACAACATCAATCTCCCTAGAATCCTAATGGAAAACTAGAAACAAACAGAAAAAACAATGGCACTTTCCTTAGCCTATAACTGAAACATGAAACATGTAGTATGCGAAAGATTACTTACCTAATAATGAATTTCTTGTAGAATTCCTTTTAGAACTTTCTACAAACAGCTTTTCCTCAATGCTTTACAGTCTCTCCAAATTCTTTCCACAACTTCTCAATGATGTGCCAAAAGAGATCTACATAGACAAAAACATTCAAAAGAATCAAAGTATCTTGGATATGAAAGAAAAATTAAATGAAATCCTTAGTATATAATACAACATATAAACGAATCAATAATAAGTTATAAACCATGTGAGTGATCAAGGAATCCCACAAATAACATCGAAATAGACACAATTAGGAAAAAAAAAAGTACTTTTAGTGTAACAGATTCCCCCCTAAAGTGCAAAGCCAGAAAAAAGTTTAATGATTGAAGCGCTTTATAATGTCAATGGTTTACATTAGAGACCAATTGGTTGAGGACCTGAAAAAAAGGATTACAATATCATGATTTCATATAAACATCAATGAGGTAGGCATTCCCATACTCTAAGTAAACATAACTCGATGAACTAGTAGGGAAATACACAAAGGTACATGTCAATAGTAGGAATAGTATGGACGCAACCATCAATGAATCTATATTTACAATAATGAATATTTAATAACTTCACCTAGCCAGGATGGATGAAACTAGATCCAAGGTCTTAATCTCCATCTCTATCGATGCATGAATCTGACCATGCAAGTGAATGTCTTGAAGTTGAACATGGTAGAAACCACTTGATTACTGGTCAATGATGTGAACCATTAACAAGTGTGAGAGAAACCACCAATAATGTCAATGGTCCTCAAGGTACTCCCAGTAAATTTTATGGAGTGCGATTAAATGTCTTGAAGTTGAACACTCATAGAATCATTTGATAGAAGGTCAATGATGAGAACGTATTGTCGAAAATGACAAACCTGCCATTAAGGCATACAAGCCTCAAGGTATTGAAAATGGTTTCTAAATAAAATTCCTATATAATGAGCTGAAGTTGATAGGAATTGATCTGTCGTATGAGGGCCTACACCACAAAACTTCATGTCAAGTTTTGAAGAAAAATATTTGAAGTGATTCAGGACTGACTCAAGAATGACCGACGTGATTGAAGGTTTTGTATAGCAAGGTAATCTTAATTGAGGTTGGACTTCTCTTGAACATATTGGCAAAAATACACTTAGATGTGGCATCATTTGACTCAACGATAATACCCAAAACCATATAAATACTTTCAATCAAGTTTTATTAACTGTGAGGAAAATGGATTTCCCAACCCGGACATAGATGTGACGAAGTGTCATATTCAAGAGTGACATATTGGGCCTTTAATAATACAAAAATTAATGTTCTTTCCCAAATTTCCCCCACCATTACTAGAAATTACCTCTTTATTTTTGTCAATCTTGAGGAGGATAACATTTTCTTGTCATATAAGATCATCATTTGGATGACTCCTCCAAAGTATTTTTAACGAACCCTAGGAATGAGTGGTTCAATACCATTGTAATCAATGGGTCCTACAATGTTAAAGTTTTACAAGTCTAGTGTAGGGTTAACTCGATGTTATTTTCATATTTAAAGAGTATGAAAACACACAAAAATAAAACCCATTTAGCTCTTTCAACGTAAATTTGTAACGAGCCTAGAGAAAGTAAAACTTGGTGTTTTTCATTTTTAGGGAGTTAGAAGAAAAATGTACGTAAACTCTGAATGCTATTTTTTGTGAATTTAGTCCCTCACGCCCGAAAAAGGATAAAATAATGTAGGAGAGAACTCTACTGACCTTGATTAGTTAACATATGCCTTTTTCTTAAATAGTCTATTTCAGTCCGGAAAAGGGGTAAGCTTATACTAAATAGACGACTGTTCATTTACTTTTACGAATTCAAATAGTCAATTTATCGACAATATCTTCATGTTTAACGACTCTAAAAAGTTCTTAAAAGAGAACTCCATGGTTTTTCTTTTTCGAAATTTTTAACAAGTTCGAAAAAGTGATAAAAAGTGTACTCATATGGCCGAATTTAAATTTAATTAATGAGTAGGAAAAGACGAAAAGTACTCGACATTTTCATGTAAGTTTTAGGAGCATAAAAAGAATAGCAAAAGAAGCTCGATATTTTCATGAGTTTAACGAGTCTTGAAAAAAATAACCGAAATGGATTCGAGATAAATTTCATTTTAATACAAGCTTGAAACAAAGGAAAATTGTGCTTGAGAGTGGTTTCATTTTTACAAAAGCTTGAAGTAAAGAAAATTGTGCTTGAGATAGGTTTTTTTCATTTTTACACAAGCTTGAAACAAAGGAAAAGTCATGCTTGAGACAATTTTCAATGCCCCCCAAGCATAACTACAAGAGCAGTAGAGAACATGCCCCCCAAGCTTCATCATTCAGCTAGGTAGAATAATAATAACTAATAGTTGGATGGAATGATGGTTCATTTATGATATCAGATGAAAGAATCGCCTTAATTAGGAGAGGATTTGTTTCATTTTTCAAGGAGCTTGACACATGAAAATAACTATGCTCATAAAACTTTGTTTTAGTTTTTAACGAGCTTGACACAAGATAAGAAACTATGCTCATGGGAACCTGTCTCATTTTTTAATGAGGTTGGCATAGGAAAAGAACCATCCTCATGGGAACTTGTTTCATTTTTTAATGAGGTTGACACAGGAAAAAAAACTATCCTGATGACCTGATTCATTTTTTAACGAGGTTGACATATTAAAATAACTATCCTCAAAGATGTTTGTCTCATTTTTTAACAAGGTTGACAAAGTAAAATTAATTATCCTAAAGATGAACTGATTCATTTTTTAACGAGGTTGACACAGTAAAAGGAACTATCCTCAAAAGAGCCTTCATCATGGCTTCCAAGTTGAAGAAACACATGTTAAGGGACACACCTCGATCATGGATTCCAAGAGGTCTTCATCAGATGGAAGAAAAATTCTCTGCAAGGAACCCATGTCAAGGGAATCAATAGGGATAATAACATTGTTACACCATTTTTTGGTCATCTAACCTACTACCATTAGATGGACCCAAGTACACCATGTAAGACCAATTTTACCCTAAGTAAAATCGCTTTCACTATGTAAAATAACTTAATAAAACACATTTATTAGGTTGTTTATGGTCTAAACAGGAAACCCCAAAGGGAAATATTAAACAAATCTATATTTTTTTTATTTCCCTCATAGAATAATTAATTAAACAATAATTTAATTATTATTCCTGCTCATGTTTAACCCAAAACAAAGAAATTAATTAGATAAATCCTTATTTATCTTATTATTTTCTAGGAATAACTATTTAAATCTTATTTAAATAATATTCCTTGTTAAATATGACTAAATCACCCATAAATAATTAAATAAATCATTATTTATTTGATTATCTTTAAACCACTTCCTTAAAATGATAAATAAATCATTTATTTATTTATTATTTACAAATAAAGGGATTTGACCCAAGTCAAATACTTTTTCCCTCCAAAAAATATAATAAAATATTCCATAAAAGGTGGATCTAGATTTGGTTAATGTTATTTTAATCATGCACCAAGATCTAGAATGACCCAATATTTTGTTATAAATAGGAGGATTTCTCCTACCATTCTTCACCTTTTGTTGCCTATTAGATCACTCTGGATCTATACTCTTGGTCTGACTTTGAGCCATTATCATTGTCATATTTTCCATTTTTTGCTGTGTGAGCTCCCTTTGAGTTCTATCTTTGTCTGGGTTTTCTACACCAACAGGAGAGAGAAATGCTAGATCTGAAGTGCTGAGGACTTCCAAGAACCCATCCCATTGAGGAGAATTGGAAACACCTTCTTGTTTTCCTCCCAAGTGCCCTTAATACAAAAATTCTTTCAAAAATATTGTTCTTGTCTTGTCTATTGGATGTATGGAGAAAAACCTTATTTTTACTGCTTAATGTCTCTTTATGCATAGATCTGGATTTTTGCAGCATTTGTCTTAATCAACTAACTATAGATCTGAAGATATTGGCAGCCATATTTGATGTTAGGGCTATAAGTTATGCGTAGCTAAAGTGGTCTTTTTTTGTACACTTCGACAAAATATTCATACTAACAAACATCATGTTCAAATAACCCATAGGGTTCACCGTGTCAATTAACAGATCTGAGTCAAATGAAGTTGAGCAAACAATAAGAGGCTCGCTTGCATCAGTAACTAAAAACATGGGACTAGTTGCCACATAATTAACCCGTGGTGGGGTAGATACCAATTGCGTATGAGGAAAATTTAGGGATGTCAGATAATTGGTAGTTGAATCAAGACTAGCGAATGAAAGTTGGTCTACAGTCACAATGTTTCCATTGTCAGGGAAAGACATCACGTGAAAGAGTGTCGATACGACAGCTTTCATTGCATAGACATAGTCTCGCCCAAGGAGTAAATTGAAATCCAAGGGACCTCGAACTACCATAAGATCAATACAGACATTTTTACCTTCCAAAGTAATAGAAAACTTAGGAAGGATCCCTAAAGGTTCACTAATGGTTCTATTAAAAGCTTTCAGATTCTGCGTAATAGGCACAAGCTGAGGGGAACCCAAAGCTTTCCAAGCAGTTGAGGATAAAATACTAACAGAAGCACCTTCATCTACCTGTGTGCGATGTATGTCCCTACCCCCCAACTTCACAATGATTTGGAAAGGGATGGAGGAAGGAAGACGAGGTTCTATCAGTCTATTCCAATCAAAGGAAAAGACCTCAGTACTTGGAGGGGGTTCTGTAGAAACAAGGGAAATGCCCCTTGGCGTAGAAGAATTTGATGTAACAAAAAGAGCCTGAGAGGTATGAATTTCACTCTCTACAGGGAGACTAGGATCGACTGAATGTGAAATAAAGTTGACCACTTGATCAACTAATGGATAATCAACCTGCGTCATATGAGTTTCACTCTACAATGGAAGAGTGGGATTTACTGTACTTGGAATTAGATCAATCACTTTGTCAATTGATGGTAGGTTGGGAGAACGTTTACGGTAACCAGTTGGAAGTTGTTTCTGTGGAACAGTAAGTTTTTCCAACAATTTTGAGGCTTCATCCATGTGAGGGAAAATGTGAGTATGATGACTCCCTTTGCATAACCTACAAGCAAACCTAAATTTACCCTTTGTCCCGAGAACTTGACAATCATTGGTTGATGGATCAACGGTAAGTTGATAGGATCTTTCTGACCATACTACCAAGACCTTAGGAATAACAGGAAAATTGATTAGGAAGTGGTCACCCTTACAAATCTTGCAAGGTTATTTGGGTTTATGATGCATGTTGGAGGTTTCCTCAACACTACCAACACTTACAACCATGGTTGGTTGGTTGACTTCTTTCTTATCTTACTTCTCCTTCTTCTTCCTTTTCTTCTTCTTCTTAGCCACCAGGTTACTAGCATCAAGGCTTTTACCAAGCAACGAAGAAGAAAGGGAGGAAGAAATGTTGGGAGAAGAAGTTAAAGGGTCAACATGAGGTTGATGATGCTGATATGGTGAGCTCTGTTGAGGTGAAGCATTCGATTGAGGTGGAACAATTTGAGTGGTCGAGGCCAATGAAGTTGAAAGTAACCATACTGTTAAAAATATGGTAAATCCAGGTAATGAAAATGTAGCCATATAAGGATGATCGACATTTCCAAAGCAATGAAAATTACTAGGGTTCTCATTAAGAGGGGTTCCTTGGTTGGCGAATTCCGGAACAGTTGCCATTCAGTTCAACTTTAGTGAATTTTATTAACAATTTAAATTTTAAATCCGCACCTAAGGTCTTTAAAAATTAAAAAAAAAAACAAATTAAAATGCGCTATCAAATATAGGAATCAAACCACACACAAACAGTATGTTTCCACAATAAAACCACTAATTGGTGATGTAATCCAACATCATGGAAATTAATGTGGAAAAATGGTGGTTGGAACAACTACCCTGACAACCTGCCTAATGAAATATTCTGGTGCAAGTAACTTCATTATGCCATCTCGAAGTGAAGAGTACCCTCCCGAAAGTCGAATTGAGTCTGGTCAACGTTTTCTCCAAGTACAGTGGGACCTTCCCTCCACCATGACCTTGGGAAAAATCCTTAATATTATGGCCACTAAGGTCACCAACTAAGAGAATTGAACTTGGGGGAATATTTTATGATCAGATATACACGCAAGAGGAGAGTATCAAGCTCAATACCCTTGAAAGCTCCTCGACATGGTAAATTTGAGGTTTGCTAACAAGTGACCCGAGGCTCCTCGGAAATGGTTAAGTTGAGGCTTACCATTTATATTACTTGCACATCTTCTATCTTCACCAAAAAATTAGGCATGGTTACTTCACTGGGTTTGACTTGACCTCATGCTTGAATTTTTTAAGAAGAGCTTCCCAAAGTACAAATGCAACAATTGGGTTTTTTGCTACCGTAATATGTTATTATTTGTTTAGTTTCTTTAGAAATTTAACTACTCCCTATTCCAATGCAGTAATCCTAAACTAGATTGGTGGAAAAAGCCCTAGAAAATGTAAAGAAATCTAGATGAATTTTATTTAGCGTTGTGTTATTCTGGTTGTTTTTTACTCAAAGGGTAAATGGATGTGAAATCAATGGTCTTATGACCTGACCCAAAAATGAATGCAATCAAATATGATAATGTAATATTTTCACTTCGATGAATCCTTACTAAAGTAAGGAAAGAGGTTACATTCACTTCCAACAATGCAAAAATTGATATATAAGAGGAAATATAACAAATTAGCTAAAGCAATAAATTTAGCAAGAAAATACTAATGCTAATCAGTTCCAAGAAATTTTTTATTTTTATGTTTTAAAAAAAGCATAAAATCAATGCTATCTTGCAATAAGTGACACTATCTTTTCAATTGATGAAATAACTCTTTACAAAGAGCATAAAGTAATATATCATGAGATTCACTGAAATAAAAGAGATTTACACAACCAATTCCAGAAGTGAAAGACTCTTTTTTGATAGATCAACAAAACTCAAAACCCAAAACTGTAAAGATAAGTAATTTCCCTAAAATTACAATCAAAGAAACTGATCTAAATCTACAGTTCATGTTTCCAGAATGTAAATTATGCAGTTGTAGTCTATGCACAATTCACTTGAAAAATATGCAAATGTAATCTATGCAGATTTTTCCTTAATATTTTGAAAATGAGAATTATAACTATGCAAATGTAATATATGCAAGAGAATTCTCAAACACAAGATGATTCCAAATCAACGAAAGAAAAACAAGAATATTTTCCTTCACTAGTGTAATCTAATGAACCAATTAAGTGTAAGCAAAGAAATTTAGGTGAAAATAGCCAAAGGTCAAAGGTAAAAACACTCAAAGGCGATTAATACTCAGACGCAATTTAGCAAAAACATTTAGGGAATTTTTTTTGCAAAAACAAAATAAAATATATGAAAAAATGTTTAGAAACTGAGACAAACCTCGAAGTAATGACCAAAGTAAATAAAATTAATAATTTCTCCAAAAATATAATTCAAAACACCCAAATAACTTAACAAAGACTTAATGATACTGTAAACAAGCTAACATGATCATAAAAACCAAAAATATGGACTTAAATCAGATAAACCTTAAGTTTTTCAAAACATTTATAGGGCTTCGCAGGTAGATAACAGAGTTCAAAGCGCCTGTGCATTGTTTCTAAAGAAAAACTGCACACATTTTTGCTCTGTTTCTTAACAGAAATCGTGCAGATCGAGAAAATTAAGAAACAATTTAATAAAACAAAGGTTTCAAACTAGAAATTTCAATTCTTAAAAGGGTCTAAAGGAATCAAAGCTTATAAACGAACACGAAGGAGAACTCCTTCCCTAGTATGGTCACCAATTTATTACTCAAATTAATTCCTCTTGCGGACAAGAGCGATCTCCCTATATTCCTAATGGAAAAATAAAAAGAAAAAAACAAAATAATGGCGCTTTCCTTAGCCTATAACAGAAACATGAAACATGTAGTACAAGAAATATCACTTACCTATTAACACAACGCTTGTAGAGGTCCTTTCAGCACTTTCTACAACCATATTTTCCTTAATGGTTTATAGTCTCTCCAAATGATTTCCACAACTTCTCCATGACGCGCCAAAAGAGATCTACATAGACAAAAACATTCAAAAGGATCAAATCATCTCGTATAAAAAGGAAAAGAAAAATAGATCATTATTTTAGCATACAACATATAAATGAATCAATAATCAGTTATAAACCATGTGAGTGATCAAGGAATACCACAAATAACATCGAAATAGAAGCAATTAGGAAAGAACAATTACTTTGTATTAAAATAAAAATGGAAAAGAAGTTTACAACCTCATCCCTTGATGTCACAAGCCTCTTCCAATGGTCTCCTTTCCTTCCCTTGATGACAAGCTCTTCAGAGCCAAAACCATAAGCATGAGTTTACCAATACCAGTCTCTATAGCCTCTCATAACTATGTTGAATTTATAGGAAGGATGAGGAGGTTTCTATTTCCACTTATAAATGGATATGATCCTTAAGAAAAGGAGATTAGTTCCATATACGAAGGGATGAGGTGCAGGTATGTAGTGGTTTGAGGTTTCTAATTCTAGATAATATTCCTTAAACAAAGCTTCTAGAACTTACTTTTTTATTTTTACATGAGTGAACTGACCTGTGCACTTTTTAGTGGAAAAAACCACGCATATATGCACAGTTTTTGTGAACAAAAATTGCGCATGTGCAGGTTTTGTTTAGGAAAATTGTTTAGGTGCTCAAAAATAGTTTTTAAGAAATGAAAATAAAAATTCCTTTGTCCCTGGTATTATTTTACTTCAAGCTTCATATGGGGTTTACTTGAGACACACCATCGTATGGCAATATATCTGAATTGATATTCATGGTGACAAATTTCAGTGTAGCCCAATGTCATGATGGATGAGCTCGTCATCATGCAAATATGTTTCATGATGTATTGGTTTTCCATGTTTTTCTGATGTGGACTTGGCCCCTTCCTCAATCTATGGAGAAAACACAAGCCTTCTACCTCTCTGGTATGTCTAAGTGACCTCAATCTTCCTCCTCACTAAAACTGTGCTAGGTGAGCCAATTTCCACATGTCTAGATGGTGTCGATGGTGCTGATGGTGTTAAGGGTGTTGATGGTGAACTAGGGATAGTAGGCTGGAAAGCATAAGGAAAAAATACATCTCCTTCAATGAAGGTTTCTAAAGAGATCCTCTTCTTTTCAAGCTAGTGTAAAATTTTAGAAATTTATATATTACTGAGAAATGCAACAAGTAAAATATGTAGAAAACACAAGCACACAAAACACATAAAGCCAGAGAGACACAGATATACATGGTTCACCCAGTTTGGGCTAAGTCCACTCCAAACAGCCAGTCCTTCCTTTCTATTATCCAACAAAATGAAGAGACACAACCTACAACAGATCCGCTGTAATATACTTTGTTCTCTCTCACAGTCTCCCTATCTGTTTCTCACTCTGAGAATACTCATACAAATCCACAGCCGCAATACAATACCCTCATACAAGTGAGGGATTACCTTCTATGGAAAAAAATCCTAAACTAAACATAACTTCTACCGTCAGATCATCTACCTAATGAATGACCCAGATTGACTAGAAATTAATATACTTTTACAAGGCAATTTTACATCTGTTTTTAGCTTCGGGGGCACTGCCCCCAAAACCCTCGCTGGGGGACTGCTGGCCCCTAGATCCCCTAGCCAGGGGGGTTAGTGCCCCCCCCCCCCCAACCCAGTGGGTGGGACAAGTCCCCCCCGCTGCAGGGGTGTGCTGATTTCCTGGGGTATACATCTGGCTAAAACAAGGATCTCGGAATCAGGATAAAAATCAGGCTCTAGACCCAACAATCTCCCACGTGGAGACTGATTGTAGCAACTCCACCGCTACTTCATTTGTTGGACAATAACTCCTCTTTGGACTTGACTGTTTCTCATATTTATCGTCATCCTTGAAGACTAATTGAAACTGATCATATTCTCAGTTTCTCCCTGGTTACAACTTTTGTTAGGATATCTGCAGGATTCTGGCTAGTGTGTATCTATTCCAGCTTCGACTGTCCATTTTCCATTACTGACCGTATGAAATGGTACTTGAGTTGTATGTGTTTAGTCCTGGAATGAAATTTTGAGTTCTTTTCAATATGAATGGAACTTTGGCTATCACTGTATAACGTGCCCATATCATGATTCTTACCCAATTCATCCATAAACCTTTGTAACCAAATCATTTCTTTACTAGCCTCTGTAGCGGCAACATACTCTGCTTTTGTTGTTGAAAGTACAACAACACTTTCGATTTTTGAAACCCAACTAACAGTTGTTCCACCTACAGTAAATACATATCATGTAGTGCTCCTCTTGTTATCTCTGTCACCTGCCATATCTGCATCAACATATCCCTGTAGAGCAATGTTTGAACCACCAAATCATAATGCTTGATTTGTGGTACCTCTCAAATATCTGAGAATCCATTTCACTGCCATCCAACGTTATTTTCCTAGATTTTTCATGTACGTGCTTACAACTCCCACTGCATGTGCAATATCAGGCCTTGTGCAGACCATTGCATACATTAATCTTCCAACTACTGATGCATATGGAACTTTAGACATATAATCCATTTCTTCTTGGGTCTTGGGGCACATCTCCTTACTAAGTTTCAAATGGCTAGCAAAAGGTGTACTAACTAGTTTTGCATTCTGCATATTAAATCTTTTCAACACCTTTTGTATCTACTCATTCTGAGATAGTGTTAATTTGCAATTTTTCCTGTCTCTAGTTATTCTCATACCAAGGATTTGTTTTGTAGCTCCCAAATCCTTCATTGCAAATGAATTTTCCAATTTTCTTTTCAGCACATTTATTTCCTGCATGTTAGACCCTGTAACAAGCATGCCATCTACATACAATAACAATATAATATAGCTGCCATCATTTTTCGTTTTCATATAAAGATAATGATCAAAGTGACATCTAGTATAACCTTTTTCAAACATAAACCTATCAGATTTTAGATACCACTGCGTTGGAGCCTGTTTTAAGCCATAGAATCTCTTCTTTAACCTGCACACTAATTTTTCTTTCCCTTTGACATCATATCCTTCTGGCTGGTCCATATAGATCTCTTCCTCCAAATCTCCGTGGAGAAATGTTGTCTTTACATCTAACTGTTCAAGATGTAAATATTTCGTTGCTACAAGACTTAAAATAGTTCTAATTGAAGTCATCTTAAAAATAGGAGAAATTATTTCATCAAAATAAATACCTTTCTTTTGTGCAAACCCCTTCACCACTAGTCTAGCTTTGTACCTTTGGTTTCCTCCATATTCTTCCTTCAACCTGTAAACCCGTTTATTCTGCAATGTAGTTTTACCTGTAGGAAACCTAACTAAGTCTCAAATATGGTTATGCATTAAGGAGACCATATCTTCTTCCATGGCTAGCTCCCACTTCTTCCTGCTTTCAACCTGCATTGCTTCTTCATAACATTTGGGTTCACCAGAATCAATCAACATAATATAATGAAGGAGAGTATCGTTCAAGGGGTCTACTTATCCTGGTAGCTCTTCTGACACCACTTTCAGGTGTTTGAGGTGCCTGTTGTTGTTGTGGTGGTTGTTTTTGCTGTGGCTGTTGATTATTATTATTTTCAGGAACCTTTACTTTTTCTGTGATCTCATCAAGAACTGTGTATTGTTTATTTTCCTTTTCCTATTTCTTTTCCTACAACTAATTCCTATAAAATACCTTTTCATTTAATATTACATCTCTGCTCCTAATGATTTTTTGATTTTCATAATCATATAAGCGATAACCAAAATCATTAACACCATATCAAAGAAAGGTACATTTCTTTGATTTTTCCTCAAGCTTTGTTTTATTTTCTTTATTAATATGGACAAAGGCCTCACAGCCAAAAGGCTTCAAAAAAGAGTAGTTTACTTTTTTACCTATCCATGCTACCTATGGAATACGACCATCCAGGGAACTTGAAGGTCGTATGTTTATTAGATAAACAACAATATCTACAGCATCTGCCCAAAATTGTAAAGGTAATCCTGCATGCAATCTCATGCAACTGACACGCTCCATGATTGTTCTGTTCATCCTTTCTGACACACCATTTTCTTGTGGTGTTCTTGGAATTGTCTTCTCTCTACGAATTCCATGCTCTGAATAGTACCTATCAAACTCTTTGCTGCAGTATTCACCTCCATTGTCTAATCTGAGACACTTCAACTTATTTCCTGTCTCAATCTCAACCAAAGCTTTCCATTTCTTGAAAGTATCAAATACATCAAACTTATTCTGAATACAATAAATCCAAGTTTTTCTAGTTGCATCATCAATAAATGTAACATAATAACGAGAGCCACCAAGAGATGATACTTAAGCAGGTTGCCATACATCTGTATGGACAAGCTCTAATTTTTCGCTCCTATTTTCTTTCCCAACTCTGAGAAATCTAACTCTCTTCTATTTTCCATATATACAATTCTCACAAAAATCCAAATCAACATTCTTCAAACCTGGCAACAAATTTCTTGAGTGAAGAATCTTCATCCCCTTCTCACTCATGTGTCCAAGCCTATGATGCCATAATGCTGCATCTGCTCCATTGGAAATTAAAGCATTAACAGAGTTATAAATACCATTGCATAAATACAATGTACCAACCTTTTTGTCTTTTGCTATTACCAGGGCACCTTTGGTGACCTTCCAAGTTTTATCTGTGAAAGTTGTCAAACAACCTTCACCGCCTAACTGCCCTGTTGAAATCAGATTTTTCTTTAGATTTGGAACATGCCTTACCTCCTTTAATAGCCATTGGTTTCCATTCTATTGTTTTACAAGAACTTTAACCATTCCAAAAATTTTACAGGGTTTATCATCAGCCAAACAAACTTGTCCAAAATCTCCTTAAACATAGTCATGAAAATATTTCTTATTAGGTGTGGCATGGAATGAGGCCCCTGAATCTACTACCCAGGAATCAGTAACATTTTCGAAAGAAATAATCAAAGCATATTGCAACACATCACCTGTCACATTTTTTTCATGATTTTTTTCTTGCTGTGCGTCTCCTTCTTTTCCCTTCCAAGATCTATAGTCTTTCTTCAGGTGTCCTTTCTTTCTGCATTTCCATATCCCCCATCTGGACTTGGATCTGCCTTTCCTAGATTTACTGCGATATCCCAAGCTCTTTCCTCTTTCCATTTTTCTTCCCCTAGATTCTGCACTCAAATAATTACCCGATGTCTCACCAGACCTTTTCTGTTGCATTTCCTCGCTAAGGATAGCACCAACAACATCATCAAACTTTAAATTACTAGATCCAGAGATAGAGTTACTAATGGAAATAACTAAACCATTCCAACTTTCTACCAATGAGCACAAAAATAAAAGAGCCCTAAATTCATCATCAAATTTTACTACTAGAGAACTTAACTGACTGGTAACTGTATTAAAATCATTTAAATGGTCTACAACAGATCCACCTTCTGACATCTTCATATTAAATAAACGTTTCATGAGAAATACCTTGTTTGAGGCCGAGGGTTTTTCATATAGTTTAGCCAATGCCCTAATCAAACCCTCTGTTGTTGTTTCCTTTGAAATATTGAAGGCTACCGATGCCGCGAGGCACAACCGTACTGTTTCGAGTGCCTTTTTATCGATAATCTCCCATTCTATGTCTTTCATAGCCATCAGCTTCTTTGTTTTTCCACTCAATGGTAGGTATAGATCTTTCTGATACAGATAAACTTCCATCTGCATCTTCCACAACGAGAAGTTTTGGTTGTTAAATTTCTCAACCCTAAATTTACCATCTTCCGCCATTTCTCCCACTCAAACTTGGAACCCTTCTTTCCTGCGAGTTTATTAGCCAAATAGACCTTCAGCTCTGATACTAGTTGTTATAAAATTATATATTACAGAGCAATGCAACACATAAAATATGTGGAAAACACAAGCACACAAAACACATAAAACCAGAGAGACACAGATATACGTGGTTCACCCAGTTTGGGCTACTTCCACCTCAAATAGCCAGTCCTTCATTTCTATTATCCAACAAAATGAAGAGACACAACCTACAACAGATCCATTGTAATATCCTCTATTCTCTCTCACAGTCTCCTTAACTGTTTCTCGCTCTGAGAATACTCATACAAATCCACATCCACAATACAATACCCTCATACAAGCGAGGGGCTGCCTCCTAGGGAAAAAAACCTTAAACTAAACATAACTTCTACCGTTAGATCATCTACCTAATGAACTACCCAAATTGACTAGAAATTACTATACTTTTACAAGGAAATTTTACATCTATTTTTAGCTTTGGGGGCGCTACCCTAAAACCCACAGTTTGAGACGATAGCCCCACAGACCCTACCCCGAGGGTCCCCCCCCAGGCCACGCGAGGGGGACAAGTCCCCCCCGCACCCCCCCCCCCCCCCTTGCTGCAGGGGTGTACAGTTTTCCTAGGGTATACATCCGGCGAAAGCAAGGATATCTAAATCAAGATGAAAATCAGGCTTCACACCCAACATAAAATAATGATTTTGATAAGAGCATGGTGGAAGAGGTTACCTTGAGGACTACTATGATTATGTTGAACTTTTTATGCCATCTTTGCCAAAATTAGGTAGATGTAATAGGGAAAATTGAGTAGCTTTACCCCCGTGAAACACATGAAAAGTCTGACATGATACCCATATATTCTAAAAAATCTTCCCTCATAAGTGAAGTATTTCATGATGATCTTCATTAGTGGTGTATACTTCTCAAGGAGGTGCCCAACAGGAAAAATCTCCTTCATTTGTTGTTGATAGTGTCGTCTGAGATAATGATGGTAATTTTGAATGTCTAGGTGTTGGTTTTTGAACCATTTTCCACCATGATTGGGTATCCCTGTGGCCTCAGCTACTACATCAGTTGATATAGTGAAATTTACCCATGAAAATAATTACCTTGTCCTTTTTCAGCTGACTGAAAAACTATTTGGTCAATGTGGCATGGTATTTGACTTTCTCACCTTTTTCACAAAAAGGAAGACATCCTACCCTTTGAAAAAAGTTCTTGGATTGTGGGGAAGACATCACTTCATGAGTGGTTAAGGGCTCATATCTTATTAGTTGGCCTCCCTTATTGTAAGGCTTCTTCTACTCCATTTGATTGTTTGCAAGGGGAAAACCCCTAATGGGACAAAACAGGGGAAGGGATTGTAGGGATAGTATGAAGGGGTTATGTAAGGGATATGGTAGTAGAAAAACTTAGTGGGGTCGATAGGGGTCTTATGAAACTTTAGAAAGTGAAATGGAGTGAAATTTTTATGGGAATTGAGGTAGGGAACTCTTATCCTAGCTAGGAAAACTACTAGAATTTGTAGTATTAGGCTAGGGTTTAGAGTTTGGGGATTAGGAAATGGGAATGATGGGGTGTTAAGGCTATGGAATATGGTTTAGGGTGTGATGGAGGGTAACAAGTCCGTGGGAGAGTGTGTTTGCCTTGAATTTTTTTGAAAATATGGGCGAGCTACTAAAACACAGCTTAGGGGCCGATGGAGTGTTTTCACTCTAAATCAATGAAGTTGAGCTACAAGGAGGTGTTACATGAGGTGTAACTTACTTTTCCAATGACTCTAGACACCATGATATCCTTCAGAAACCTTCACAAGTTGATTTTATGCCTTTGAGAGCTAAAACACAACGTGAGGAGGAAAGTTTAGCGTGTAGCTAAGAGAGCGCAATGTGGCTGATTTTTCATCAAATTTTGGATTGTATTTTACTTGATTTATTGAATTGGTCTGGGTAAGTGAGAGATATCTCTCCTTCAATAAGGTGAATGAGAAAATGAGCTTGAATTTCCCTTTTATAGCTTATGATGGTCACTTTTCTTCATAGTAGTGGGAAGGCCCACTACATGTCTTTTCACTTTGATTTGAAACTTGTAGATTTGAAACTTTCTATGCAGCTTTTAGGAACATTAGGAACTTATTACATATTTGAAACATAAACTACAATTTGAAACCAAACTTCATTGAACAAATTTACCTATTACCACTCGTCCTTTTCTGGATTTTATGCATTGAATGAAAGATTTTGAATGACTGAAACCTTAATGACCTAATGGAGACACTGAAATGAATGAAATCATGCTAATGTTGACTAGAGTGATGATGATGATATTTAAATGATGGTACACTCAACTGATTGATGACAAAGAATGACATGTAAAATTTTTGAAAGGAGTGGAAATAGCCTTAGACACACTATCCAGTGACCAAATTTGTATTTGAAAACCTAATGAAATGACAAACAATTGACTTTTAGAACCTAACATGACATGATAAGAGAATTTTTTATCACTGGTGACAAGCTGAATAGACTCACACAAACAAATAGCAACTGGACCCCCAAAGTAAAAGGATCACTCTACATGCCCCACTTTTGACCCTCAACTCGAAATTCTTGATCTAACTCAGTATTTCTGGATTAATTAACTAATACAAGTTTTTATGAGAAAATATTACAATTTCTTGTCTAATTTATTTAAGGGAAAACTAAATTAGACACGCATTTTCTGTTGATTTTCAACACTCCCTCTCAACAAGAAAGGGATTATCAGCTACCCTAATCGTTCTTCTATGGTATTTGAATTTGATCTTTTCAAGCGACGCCATCAAGATATTTGCATCGTGATCCTCCCTGGGAATTTACTACAAGAACATAATGCACCTCTGAACATAACATCTGAGATGGTGGTACCAGATGTCAATATGCTTGGAACTGTCGTGGAATACCAGATTAACCGAGAGTTTTATGCAACTCTGGTTATCACAATGTATCACTATCGGATACATCCAATGACCAAAAAATCCAAAAAGTATCTTCCTCATCCAGATGGCCTCACATGTAGCTTGACTAGATGCCATGCACTCTCCCCCGGCTAAACTGAGTGCAACTGGTCTCTTCTTCTTGATGTACCAAGAAATTGTTGTTAATACTATGTTGAAGATTCCCCCTGATGTGATCTTCCTTTCTAATGGACTACCTACCCAATCTGCATTGGTGAAGCCTTTAAGCTTCACTCTCTCTATCCATCTTCACCATAATCTATACTCTGTAGTACCCCTTAGATATCTCAATACATGCTCCCTTGCCTTCCAAAATAGCTTCGTAGGCTTAACCGTATCTTGACTAAGCTAGTTAACTGTGTATCATATGTCTAGTCGTGTGTTCACCAAATACATAAATGAACCGACAAGATGCATGTAAATAATAGCATCCACTACCTCACCTAAAGTAGAATCCTCCTTCCTCCACTTTCTTGCAAGAGGAGTCTCCATGGTTTTTCTACCCTCCATGTGGAACTTCCTCAGAATCTCCTTGGCATACTTTCCCTGAGATACAAATAGCTCCCCATCTCTTTGCCATATTTCCAAGCTAAGGAAATAGGGCATGAGCCCCATGTCCTTCATCTCATATCTCTGGAAAGGCCCTCTTTGCAAGAATTTATCAGTTTCTCATCACTTTTCAGTATAATATCGTCAACATAAAGTACAATAATCAAAATCTTACCATCAACCAAAATATGATATAAATTCACATCTTCTTCACTCTTTCTGAAGCCCAACCTGGTGAAATAGCTATTGATCCTGGTGTAACAAGCACGAGGTGCTTGCTTCAACCCATACAATGTTCTCTTGAGTCTGCATAGATGTGACTCCCTGTCAAAGATATCAAAACCTTCAAGATGCTCAATATACACATATTCCTCAATAACTCCATTGAGAAATGTTGTCTTTACATCCATTTGATGTATATGGCACCCCATCGGTACTGAGAGTGAAAGGATGGATATAATCGATGAGTACCTTGCAACTAGTGCAAAATTCTCCTCATAGTCAATCCCCTCCACCTGTGAGAATCCTCTGGCCACAAATATAGCCTTGTATTTCTCCACACTCCCATAAGTTTCTTGCTTCACCTTATAGATCCACTTGGATCCAACCACTAACTTCCCCACTAGTCTCGGGACCACTTCCCAAGCATTGTTTCTAATAATGGAGTAATAATCCTCAACCAAGGCATCAACCCATGTTGGTTGTTGCAATGCTTCATCAAAAGAGGATGGTTTTGTCACAATCCACTTGCCCATAAGATCAATGTATCCAATATATCTGTCTGGGGACCTTCTATGCCTTCCATGTGATGTAGGTGGACCTACATTCTTTGTCGCATATAGCATCAATCTGTCAGCCTCTCTGGTGTGCTTCATACTATTTCTGGTGGATGGATCTGCTTGAGTAGTTTTTTCCACTCCATGATCCTCTGCTTATGGCTACTCCACATCCCAAGGTTCATCCTTTGGAAATAAGAGTTCTTCTTCTGCATGCAAGTCAAGCTCCCTCTCAAGGGACAATCACATGGCTTTTTCCTCATCAAATTTAACATATCTCCTAACAATTGTCATCCTATTAGTCGAAAAATACACTCAATAGTTGTGGTAAGTATCAGTGTACCCTTGTTGGTTATAGCTTCTTTATAGCATATTTGGTCACATGGAAATAGACAGATCAACCAAAAATTTTAAAATATGAAACATATGGTTTCTTACCTCAAAAATCCTCCTCTGGTGTACTCATGCCAAGTATTCGATGAGGATTATAGTTCTATGAAAATACCGATGTGTTGCATGCCTCTGCCCATAGATGCAACAGTAGGCCCTGATCATGTAACATAGCTCGTGCTTCCCCAAGAATTATTTTATTCTTTCTTTCTGCAACCCCATTCTATTGTGGGTTATGAGGTGCAATCAATTCTCTCTAAATTTCTTCTTTGGTGTAGAAGTTATTGAATTCATTAGAGATGTACTTACCACTGTTGGCTTGAGTGGTCCTGACCTAGGTGTTAGTCATCAGTAATTTATGCTGAAGTCAAAATATGACTAAGTTATAATCCTAGATTTCTAGAAACAATATTTGAGAAACATTGTGAGTTCTAGAAATCTCATTGCCTTCACCATCCTAAACCTAATTGTTTTACTAAATTTTCCTATCTTTGCCTTCTCAAAGCTACCCTGCTGCTCCAAGAAAACTCCATTTTCTAGGCCTGTTTACCTCATTTCATCACCTCACCTACACCCTCATTCTTCCCCTGTAAAAACCTTCAAAAATCCTCCCCTATTTCATCATTTTTCTCTAAAAAATTTAAACAATGTAAAAATATCTTTTACATTGTTTAAACTCTGACTTTTAGCCTATCAGACCCTTTAAAACCTTAAAAAAACTCTGTTTTTATATTAAACCCGCCCTTTCCATAAATTGGGCCTTTAGCCCCTTCTCGTCTTAGCCTTCAGTCCCCTCTACTCCCACATGACCATTTCCTCCGCCCGTTTTCTAGCCCCTTCCCCATTCGAAAAAAGCTCTGCCCCTTTCATTTTGTTATCCCCCCACAAACCTTACGAAAACCCCTCCGAACCTTTGAAATATTAGAGCATGTCCCTTTACCTCACCCCGCCTATTTATTTTCTTCTGGGCTACATCTGCTGTTGATTTGGATCCCTAGGCCCGATCCAACAATCATCACATCATGGCCCTTATCCCACATTGGTATAACTCCACACAATGCGACAAATGTCCTGCCACATCATCATGCTTGGGCCCCGCTCTCCACTTAACCCTTCATCCAATAAAACTCTACCATCTGTCCGCGGGCTCCACTTCCCAAACTTGCGCGTTGGTCCTCCAACCCTTCCACACCATCGATCTCACCGCCTGAGATCCGACGGCCAAGACTCTATATCACACAAAAAATAAAAAAGGGTTTAAAAACCCCTGACTTGCGTGAAATAGGTGGTGTTCACCTAGCCACGTGGCAATCACCTAGTGTAATCACGTCCAATTGACCCGAAACCATTTACCGCCCTCAGCGCAGGTGATAAACCATCGTGGTTTTCTAAAACTGTTTTCTCCCCCTCGTGCCAAAATTTGAATTTCTTCGCCTCTGTTCGAAACCTGCCATGTTCCACCTTTGGAACCTTTCCCTCTGCACCTTCTCCTCCTCTGAAACAAAGTATCGACACTTCAAAAAACCTGAAAATGCAGTTTCTCCACTCCTGTAGGTTTTTAAACTAACATTGGTTTGTGTTTTATGCAGGTTTTAATGGAAGTAATGCCCCAAAAATGCATTCCGACGGTCAAGAAATGATAAAATTAACCTCTGGATGATGATCTGAGAGGTAAATTCATATGAAATAACCAAGAGGGTTTGTGTAAGGGTTTACCCTCGATGGATCATGATCATCGATGGGTCATAAAACCCTTTAGCAAATGAAGACCGCCTCCCTGCACACAAAAAATAACTACATAAACCGGGAAAATGAAAAGAAAATAGAAAGAACAGAAGGATTAATGGCCTAATCCTAAATCAAAGGATAAAACACAGAGGATTAGCCATGAAGACAGTGATTAAAGATAAAGGTCAAAGGTTTTAAAAAATAAAGAATAAATAAACAAATAGTCATAAAGCTGAAATAAAGGATAAAGACAGCGGGACAGACTACAAAGGCTAAATCTAGGTTCAAAGGTCTAATACAGAGTTTTATGATTAAACAAAGATATATTTACCCAAAGATAGTTTCGGATAACTCAACAAAGGAACATTTACTTCTCCAAAGACCAAAACTACCACCTACAGCATTATTTCTTTTCATAAAGGTAGCGGGCAATGGAAGCAGCTCAATAGGAATTGCAAAGTTATTAAAAATCCTTTAAAGTCAAAAATTTCACCTATTCTTCCTTAGAATTTAAGATAGAAGTTATTGAAACAGAGAAGTAGCTGCAGATATTCCTGCCTTAAGCCTTTCATGGTTTTCAAGGCTAGGAATACACTTACTATGTAATAAATGATACTCAAACCCTATCTTAAGCTTCACCTCCTCATTTGCAGCATAAATATTGCATCTGAACTCATTGTATTGTTGGCATTTGATGACTCTTTGAAGTAATACATAGTCTCTTGGAAGTTGAAGGAAAATTGATGTCTTGGATCTTGTGGATGCCCTGATTTGTTTGTTGATGGAGGAGGCTAGATCACTGGATCCCTGAGCTTGGCTATTGGTGAATTGATTTTATCTGTTATTGTTATTTCCTATTTTCATTATGTTTTCATCATTATTTATTACAGTAGAGAAGAATTTTTAGGCTAAGAAATGTCTTTTGAAAGCACCTTAGTTCTGTTTTCTCTCCATTGTCTTAATGTTTTCTTCTGCAAGGTATAATTGGAGGATTCTTAATTTCCCTCCAGCTCCATAAAGCTTTTTATTTTAGAAATAATTCAATATAGTATAACCAAGGAGTTTCTCTTTTGGTAAGTCCATATTCGTTTGAGTACGACTTGAGAGGTTGTTTAAAGGAATGATTTCAATAGAGTGAAACCAGGGAAATTAGTGGTGAGTCCATGTTCCTTTGAGTACAACTTGAGAATTATCTCTGAAGCTTTTTCAAAGCATGCTTACTAGAGTCTAAACCAAGGAATTCTATGGTGTGCCCTATCCTCTGGACTGCCTCAAAAGGTTGCTTTGAATATCCCTAGAGAGTTAGATAAAATCAGATTAGATTATTTATGTTTGATCTTAGCCTACTCTCATTGTTATATTATATGTTTTCTTTATTTGAAATTAGTCCTTTGATTGTTGGAATGTTGTCTAAAAGGTTTGCTTATTAAAAAAATTGTCCAAATAAGTCTCTGGTTTGCCCTGTCCTTTGGCTTTCTCCTAACAGTTACCTCAAAATATTTCTTTTGTTTAAAGTACTCTATAAAGGATTCTTAATTTCCCGTTGTCCTGCTTTTCATTCCTATCCTTAATTTTCATCTCATTACCCTAAAAAATTTGAAGATCCACTGGCCAAGTTAGATTTTCCCTATGATACCCCATGATCCTTTAATGAACTTATCATGACTTCCATATGACACCATTTCCAATGACTTAGATATTTCCTCATTCTATCTATTCTCTTCGATCATCATACCCAACCAAAACAAACAACAAACCTCATACTTAATAACTAGCCTAAAATCAACCCTCAAAAGAAAACAAGCACATATCATTTGCAAACAACCTCAGAGATCCCTCTCTGAGTCTAGGAGGGCTAGGTCCTAGAACTCTAAAGACTGGTTCCATGTTGCCCTGTCATTTGGTATGCCAATCTGCCAAATCATGGGACTACAACATCCTGACGATCACGGTGGGACTTTCTGAGTTAGTGGTTATCTAAGTATTCCTTAGAACTCCAGAATCCCTTGACTAAGAGTATCCAGTGATCATTTTTCCACCTCATCGCCACACTAACATTCTGGTGATCACAGTGGGACCGAGTTCATAGTAGGCTAAGAAAATTTTATACACTCACTCAAACCTCAGGTAAGCTTAAGAAAATCAAACTGACAGCCTTAGAGTAGACTTTATTTGTTTCACCATCTTAGCTAAATGATGATTCAGGTGTAGAAAAATCTTACAAACCTTATAACTACATAAAAGAAACTCAGGAAACCCCAAAACATTCCTATACTGGTTTTTATTACTTATTTTGTGGTGGACCATAACACATTTTACCTTTTAAAAGTTAAAAATTTCCACCTGGCGACTCCACTAGCCCCAGTAGGCCTATTAATCTACTAGTACTTCCATATTTCATTAGGATTGTGTTAAAATAGTCCCAAGAAGTTTAGAAGCCTACTCCTACATTCTAGAAAGATACTAAACACTCAGAGAGGTCAAACATTTGAAAACAGTCCTTAAAACATTCAGCCTCTCTAAATTTTGAACTTGAAATCTGGCTTCAAATAGGATCAACACGAGATCTCATCCAGACCTTAATCCTCCTACAATAGTTGATGATCTAGAAAATATTGTGGCAAAACTTCTAAAGATGGAAATTTAACTACTATTAGGACCATCCAAAGAACAAGATATGTCCCTGAAAACCTTACAGTCTTGAAAGATCCTCACTTTGACTTATCTCATACAAAGAACTTATTTAGAACCAAGTCACATAGTGATATTGACCAATCTGACCTTGAGCCCACAAATTTGCAGCAGAACTTTAGCAGACAAGCATCTCCTTCAACTTCTATTGATTTTCAACTTCTCTACCACTTTAGTTCTTTCCATAGAAAATCTGCTCATAATCAGCTTGTTGGCCCAAGTACTTCCACCACTTCTATCCACACATCTACTGTTCAAAACACTCCTTTTTATCCCACTTTCCCTTTCACAAATCCACCTCTTCTAAATCCCCCATTTTCTCCCACCATGACAGCATGGTATGCCCCATTAGTGTTACCACAACATCTGGTTCCTTTACCAAATGATTATCAATCTAGAATTCCCCATTTCATTGGAACTGAATCTACTACTGCCCAACAACATGTAGATAAAATGTATGATGCCTTTGATTACATGGAAATAGAAGAGAAGACCATTAAGATGAGAATATTTGCCCAAAGTTTGGGAGGAGAAGCCAAGAAATGGTTTAAAAGTTTAACTCCTAATAGCATAAACGCTCTCCCTTATTTATACCAAACATTCATAAACAAATGGGGAATTAAAAAGAACCCTCTCCGAATCCTTTCATAATATAGCAACCTTAAACAAAATATTGGGGAAAGTGTCCAAGATTATTGCACTAGATTCAATAGTGTTTACAATGCACTTCTCGTAAACATGAAACCTCCACTGGGCTTAGCCTTAGCTAGATTTCCTAAAGGCTTTGACCCAGACATGGCCTACCAGCTAAGAGAAAGAAACCCCTTGACTTTAGAAGATATGCAGAGGGGAGCTATTAGTGTAGAAGCAAATATGATTGAGAAAAGAGCTAGATTTAAATCAGAGAAAAGAGTTACATATAAAGATGAAACAATGGCATCAACCTCATCATTTGATGCCAAAATTGATAACTTAGTGAGGGTAATTGAAAGAATTCTTGAGAAGATAAACTTAAATGACAGAGTTCCTCCTAGAGATAACCAAATCAATCCCCAAAATAGAAAAAGGAAATCCCAATTTCAGAAGAGATCCTATTCAAAATAGACAAAGAGACAATGACCAACAAATTAAGCCCCCGTTTCAAGAAAACTATGTAGATCAAGAAGAAGAAATGGAAACAGAAAGGTTGGAAGAAAATCATGTACATCTGATAGGATCTAACAATGAGACAGATGTTTTCCTCACTGAAGGCGAAAAAGGTTTCTTCTCCTTAGAAAAAATTGAAAGTAATCATGAGGATTATGAAGACTACCAATTGGGGTTTGAAAATGCAATAATGGAGGTGCAAAGACAATATGATCTTAGAAGAAAAAAGAACCCAGAAATTTCCAATGATAAAAACGCAGATACTGTTGTTAGGAAAACTTCAGAAAATTCTTCTAAAAAACCAACAAACAGAAATAACACTTTGACTAAGAAAACTAACTCAAATAAGGACAAATCCAATCAGCAAAGTGTTGACCCAAGCTGCCCTAGTACTTCTGCTATTGGCCCTGAGAAATATGTCCTAAAAAACAGTCCTAATAAAACTTAGCAAATCAGAATTGCTGAAAATACTATGATTGACAAAACATATGTAAATATGTCAAAAACATTAGTCCCTTTCAGCCTTGAGGGTGATATTTCCAAGATCAAAATTAGCATACCCTTAGCTGAACTAGTAACCCAAGATGTATATAAAAATCAAGTTTTGAAAGCTTTGAATATAGGCAGTGATACTGATACATTAAACTTGACAGATGATAAACCAGAATTGTTGTTTGGTCCTAAAGTAGAAGGAAAATACCAAGAAGGAACCATTCCTCCATTTTATGTCAGCTTAAATATACATGATAAGATTTTACACAATACCATGCTAGACTTTGGTGCCTCTCGCAACCTTATGATGACAGTGGTGATGGAGAGATTAGGCTTAGAAATTATTAAACCTTACAAGGCCCTGTATTCCTTTGATTCAAGTAGAGTCAAGTGTTTAGGACTAATCAAGGATTTATGTGTCAATCTGGCACAAATTCATGCTAAAGGTCTAGTTATGGAAATAGTGGTTGCTGACATTCCCCCAATGTATGGCATGCTTCTATCCAGATCATGGGGAGCCAAACTTCAGGGAAGCCTTCAAATGGACATGTCTTATGCTACCATTCCAGTTTTTAACCAGAAAAAAATATTATATAGAGAATCTCATATGAAATTATGGTAAGCAACATAGATAGGCCAAAAAACACTCCTGTTTACTCTATTCGTCTTGATTTAGACTCCTTTATCTTGTACAATGAATATGAAATCAACCAAGAAGAAAAGGAAAATGAGACAAAGTTAAGTCACCTAAATAGTCAAATCAGTCCCCAAAAGAAGAAGCTAATAGCCCTAACCTTAGTAGCCTTGAACAACAAAAAGAAAATGAGCATGAGATAGAAACACTGTGGGAAATGAGCTTTGATGGCTCTTGCAGCAAAATAGGTTCTGGAGCTGGTGTATGGATACATAATACAAACATAGGATAGTCCTACAAACTTGATTTCCAATGCACTAATAACATTGCAGAATATGAACCTCTCCTACATTTTCTCAAGGATTTGGAAGCCAAGAAAATAACATTCCAAGGAGATTCAGAGCTGATTATTAGGCAAATAAAAGGGGAATATTCAGCCAAAAACCCAATATGAATATAATATAGGAATGTTGCCCTAGAGCTCCTAAAAACCTTTGAAAAATATGAACTCACTTTTATCCCTAGAGCTCAAAACAACCTTGCAAATGAACTTGCATTTGCTGCCAGCAATTGTCAAATACCTATGGAAAAGGAAATGTTCAGTGTTAAAGTAAAAAATAGTCCTACCGTCCCTGACAATGAAAACTATTGGCAAGTGTTTGAGGGTGATAAACACATTGATGATTTTCTGCAATTAAGAAATGATTTTTCTAAATTAACACCTAGGTCAAGCCATGAAAAAGACTAATTTGATGAAAAACAAACCCATGAAACAGAGTTGTCCTCTACTGCTAATATAAATCAATTTGAACATCTTTATGAGGAAAAATTACTTGAAAAATTAGATGAAAAGGACCTTGGGATTTTACAATGTAAAAATGAATCAGTACCAAGGGGCCTTACACCACTAGAAGAGCCTTTTGACTTCAATAATGTAGCTAAAAAAACAAACATGGAGCCTACATAAACTAATGTAGAAGAACATAACATAGGAAGCATAAATGAGCCCAAAATGATCAAGTTATATAGCACTTTCCCTACTCATATCAAACAATAATATATTGAACTTTTTAAAGAGTTTGGAGATTTGTTTGCATGGGGATACAAAGATCTGAAATTATATGATACTAGCATTATGCAACACAAAATTCCTCTTAAGGAAAATCAGAAACCTTTCAAACAAAAACTAAGAAGGATAAACCCTATTTTATTACCTTTAGTTGAGAAAGAGATCAAAAAGATGTATGATGCTGGGATCATAGTTCCCCTTAGATAATCACAGTGGGTGTCCAACCTTGTGTCTGTTAGGAAGAAGACTGGGGAAATTAGGCTTTGCATTGACTTTAGAAACTGAACAGAGCCTTCCTAAAAGATAATTATCCCTTGCCTAAAATGGACCACATACTTCAAAAGGTGGTTGGATCTAAGAGAATATCTCTGATGGATGGTTTTTCAGGCTACAACCAAGTGCTAGTACTCCCAAGTGATCAACACAAAACTACTTTCACCACACCTTGGGGTACATTGATATATGTTAAAATGCCATTTGGTTTGATGAATGCAGGGGCCACATTCCAAAGGGCCATGGACATAGCTTTTTCAGAAGACATAGGCTAATTTATATTCATTTACCTTGATGACATTACTGTTTTCTCCAAAACTGGTAAAGAACATTTGATTCACTTGAGAAATTTTTTTGAGAAATGTAGAAAATATGTCTTATCTTTGAATCCCAAGAAGACACTCTTTGGTCTCCGAGAAGGAAAACTTCTTGGCCACATAATTTATGAAGAAGGAATCAAAGTAGACACTAAAAGGATTGAAGGCATATTGAAAATCAGCCATCCTAGAAACCTCAAAGAGTTGCAATATTTCATTGGGAAGATCAATTTTTTGAGAAGGTTCATCCCTAACCTTGCTAAACTTTTGAGGAATATCAAAAATATGCTAAAAAAGGAAACATGAGTTAAATGGACCTTAGAATCCAAACAATCATTTGAACTGGTAAAACAAGCTCTCACTCAAACACTAGTTCTTATTAGTCCTGATTTCACTAAGGAGTTCTACATTTTCTCATTTTCCTCTGAACACACCATTGTTGTAGTCTTGTTGAAAAATAATAACATGGGCCAAGAACAACCGATATCCTTTTTAGAAGAGCCTTAAGATATGCTTCACTCAAATATAATATCATGGAGAAACATGCCCTAGCCTTGATAAAAGCATTGAAGGATTTCTGAGTCTACATTTTACACTCACATATCATTTCTTTTGTCCCACATACAGTTGTAAAGTACATTCTAAATCAAGACCCTGATGGTAAAAGGGGAAAATGCATTGCAATTATCTTAGAATATGATTTAGAGATAAGGCCTACCAAGCTAATTAATGGACGGGGATTAGCAAAACTCATGGAAGAATCAAATTTACAAGCATTAGATATAAATATGGTTGATGTTTTAGAAGAACAGGAAGAATTCACAACTCCATACATTGAAGAAATATTTTTGAATTAACCTTGGTACGCTGATACCATTTATGTGCTTCTCTATCTTAATACTCCTCCTTCTCTATCAAAGACTAATGCTAGATTCTTGAAACAAAAAGCTTTAAATTACTGCATTTTAGATGGAGTGTTATATTGGAAAAATGTTGTTGGCATATTTCTTAAATGTTTGCTTGAGGATAATGCAGGAAAAATAGTGCATGTGCTGCATGAGGGAGAATGTGGAGGCCACCTTTACTGGAATACCACAGCAAAAAATATTATTATATCGGGCTATTATTGGCCCACCCTTTTCCCTGGTACTCAGAAACTAGTCATGACTTGCCATAAATGTCAAATTTTTGATGGCAAGAGAAAACTGCTACCTTTACCATTGCATCCCATTAGTGTTGAGGCTCCCTTTCAGCAATGGGGTTTGGAATTTGTTGGAGAAATTCACCCATCCTCCTTATCCCAACATAAGTGGATCCTTACTGCCACTGATTACTTTACCAAATGGATAGAATCCATCCCTTCTAGGAATGCTACTGACTCTGTCATTATCAAGTTCCTTGAAACCAATATACTATCATGTTTTGGTTGTCCTAGAAAGATCATTACAGACAATGTTGTTGCCTTCAAATCCAAAAGAATGGTTGAATTCTGCTATAAATATCATATCATATTGGGCCATTCCATAGCTTACTACCCCCAGGGTAATGGATTAGCTAAATCCTCCAACAAAAGCCTGATCAACATTATCAAAATACTGCTGGATCAAAATCAGAAATCATGGCATAGTAAGCTGGTTCATGCATTATGGGCTGATAGGCTAACCACCAAGAAATCAATAAATATGTCCCCCCATTAGCTAGTATCTGGCATAGAGGCAGTTTTCCCTAAATCTTTTGGAGTTCCAGTTATGAAACTTCTCCAAGAAGTACAAACAGAGGAAAATGACATGCAGAGAAGACTGAATCAAACCATTCATTTACATCAGACAAGAGAGGAAGTGTACAAAAGGAAACAAGAAATACAAGAAGGCGTCAAGAAAATATTTGACAGAAGAACTAAAGCTAATATTTTTCAAGTTGGAGGTACAGTCCTAAAATGGGATTCTAGAAGGGAAGATAGAGGTAAACATGGCTAGTTTGAGAATATATGGAAAGGGCCTTATATCATTCACTCAATTAGGGGTCATAATGCTTTCTTTTTACAAGGGCTGAATGGAGAATATTTATGTGGAGGTCCTGTCAATGGCAGGATGCTCAAACACTATTTCTGTCAGGAGTCTTAATTTCAAAGCTTTCATTCATTGTATATAAACATTGCATGACAAAATCTAGAAAACAGAAAATACAAAAACAATGAAAGAAAAGAAAAAGAGGGCAAAATTTAAAAGAGGTACAACCCCATACCCAAAAAAATAGCATTGTTGAAATTTTGCAAGTCTAAATGCCACTACTGATTCAAAAAAATATCCTTTTCAGTCATCTAGCCTAATCATGGCTAAACATGCTTTAAATTTATGTTGATAAGTTAGTAGAAACAATGATTATGAAGATTATTTCAGACTTGACTTATCAATAAGGATAGATTAAAGAAATATAAATATCTTGGTTCCAAATGCTCAAAACAGAACCAAAGAGATAGATAAGGATGCATTACTAATGACAAATCACAACCTTATCTTTCTAAATTTACTTTTATGAAAATAATGTTTGTGTGTAGCTTGTTTCAATGCCACAACCATGGTGAATCAAACTGTCTAAACCTGATTTGAACCATTCTTTAAATTTCATGTCACTAGCTAGAGAATCAAGATTATCGAATAACTTAATCTTGGCATTCCAATAGTTTTAGGTAGAGAATAAAAAGGGTTCACTAGTTTAATATGAACTCTTGGAAGAAATAAGGATTGAAGTAGATAGTTTATTTCTATTTTCAAAAATAAAAATTCAAAGAGTTTGGCAGTTCAAGTGCACTCAAAGAAGAAGAAAAAATGATAGGATAAGTAAGGTTGGGTAGGTAGAAATATTGTTTGAAATAAATCATATGTTGCATTTTGTTAAAGATCGTTGCTTCAAAGAATATCAGGAAGTGAAAGAGCAGGGAAATTTTCCCAATGGATAAGGCACTGATCTGCTGAAACTGAGAGATTTGATGAACTAACATTCTGGAAACCTTGAAAGGAAAGATTCCCTCCTCAAGTGGAGCCACTATTAGTCATCAGTAATTTTTGCTGATATCAAAAGATGACTAAGTTATAATCCTAGATTTCTAGAAACAATATTTGAGAAACATTGTGAGTTCTAGAAATCTCACTACCTTCATCATCCTAAACCTAACTGTTTTACTAAATTTGCCTATCTTTTCCTTCTCAAAGCTACCCTGCTTCTCCAAGAAAACTCAATTTTCTAGGCCTTTTTGCCTCATTTCACCACCTCACCTACACCCTCTTTCTTCACCTCTAAAAACATTCAAAAAGCCTCCCCTATTTCATCATTTTTCTCTAAAAACTTTAAACAATGTAAAAATCCCTTTTACATTGTTTAAAATATGAATTTTAGCCTAACGAACCCTTTAAAACCTTACAAAAACTTTATTTTTGTATTAAACCTGCCCTTTGCATAAATTGGGCCTTTAGCCCCTTCTCATCTCAGCCTCCGGTCCCCTCTACTCCCATAGGACCATTTCCTCTGCCCATTTTCTAGCGCCTTCCCCATTCAAAAAAAGCTTCACCCCTTTCATTTTGTTAACCCCAAAAAACCTTATAAAAACCCCTCTGAACCTTTGAAATATTAAATCAGGTCCCTTTGCCTCATCCTGCCTCTTTATTTTCTTCTGGGCTACATCAGCCATTGATTTGGATCCCTGGGCACGATCCAACAGTCATCACATCATTTCCCTTATCCCACATTGGTATAACTTCGCACAATGTGACAAAGGTCCTGCCACATCATCATGATTAGGCCCCGCTCACCACTTAACACTTCATCAAATAAAACTATACCATCTTTCTGCGGGATCCAGTTCCCAAATTTGCACGCTGGTCCTCCAACCCTTCTACACCGTCGATCTCACTGCTTGAGATCTGACGGCCAAGACTCTATATCGCGCAAAAAATAAAAAAGGGTTTAAAAACCCCTGACTTGTGCAAATAGGCGGTATTCGGCTAGACATGTGGAAATCGCCTAGTGGAATTGCGTCCAATTGACCTAAAAACCATTTACCGCACGGAATGCGCACGATAAACCGTCATGATTTTCCAAAACCACTTTCTCCCCCTCGTGCCAAAATTCGAATTTCTTCACCTTTGTTCGAAATCTTCCATGTTCCACCTCTAGAACCATTCCCTCTACACCTTCTTCTCCTCTGAAATAAATTCCCGACACTTCAAAAACCTCAAAAATGCAGTTTCTCCACTCCTGTAGGTTTTTAAACTAGCATTGGTTTGTCTTTTATACAGGTTTTAATGGCATTGATGCCCCAAAAATGCATTTCGACGGTCAAGAAATGATAAAATTAACCTCTGGATGACGATCCGAGAGGTAAATTCATATGAAAGAACCAGGAGGGTTTGCATAATGGTTTACCCTCGATGGATCATGATCATCGATGGTTCATAAAACCCTCTAGCACATGAAGACCGCCTCCCTTCACACAAAGAAAAACTACAGTTAGAAGAGGCAATGAAGAAATGAAGAACAAAAGGATTAATGGCCTAATCCTAAATCAAAGGATAAAACACAGAGGATTGGCCATGAAGAAAGTGAATAAAGATAAAATTCAAAGGTTCTAAAAAACAAAGAATAAATAAAAAAACAGTCATAAAGCAGAAATAAAGGATAAAGACAGTGGGACAGACTGCAAAGGCTAAATTAAGGTTCAAACGTCTAATACAAAGTTTTATGATTAAACAAAGATAGATTTACCCAAAGACAGTTTCAGATAACTCAAAAAAGGAAAATTTACTTCTCCAAAGACCAAAACTGCCACCTACATCATTATTTCTTTCCATAAAGGTAGTGGGCAGTTATTACACAGTCAAAGATATTTTGAAGCAGCTCAATAGTTATTAAAAATTTATTACAAATCCTTTCAAGTCAAACATTTCACCTATTCTTACTTACAAGTTAAGATAGAAGTTATTGAAACAAAGAAGTAGCTGTAGATATTCATGCCTTAAGCCTTGCATGGTTTTCAAGGTTAGGAATACACTTACTATGTGACAAATGATACTCAAACCCTATCTTAAGCTTCACCTCCTCATTTTTAGCATAAATACTGCATCAGAACTCATTTTATTGTTGGCATTTGATGACTCTTTGAAGTAATACATAGTCTCTTGGAAGTTGAAGGAAAATTGATGTCTTAGATCTTGTGCATGCCCTGATTTGTTTGTTGATGGAGGAGGCTAGATCACTGGATCCCTGAGCTTGGTTGTTGGTGAAGTGCTTCTATCTGTTATTATTATTTCTTGTTTTCATTATGTTTTCATCATTCTTTATTACAGTAGAGCAAGAGTTTTAGGCTAAGAAATTTCTTTTGAAAGCACCTTAGTTCTGTTTTCTCTCCACTGTCTTAATGTTTTCTTCTGCAAGGTTTGATTGGAGGATTCTTAATTTCCCTCTAGTTCCATCTAGCTTGTTATTTTAGAAATAATTCAATAGAGTATAACCAAGGATTTTTTCTTTTGGTAAGTCCATATTCCTTTGAGTATGGCTTGAGAGGTTATTTTAAGGAATGAATTCAATAGAGTGAAACCAGGGAAATTAGTGGTGAGTCCATGCTCCTTTGAGTACAACTTGAGAATTATCTCTGAAGCTTCTTTAAAGTATTCTTACTAGAGTCTAAACCAGGGAAGTCTATGGTCTGCCCTATCCTCTGGACTACCTCAAAAGGTTGGTTTGAAGATCCCTAGAGAGTTAGATAAAAGCAGATTAGATTATTTCTGTTTGATCTTAGGCTGCTCTTATTGTTATCTTATATGTTTTATTTATCTAAAATTAGTCCTTTGATTGATGGAACATTGTCTGAAAGGTTTTCTTATTAAAAAAAATTTCCAAAGAAGTCAATGGTTTGCCCTGTCCTTTGGCTTGCTCATAACAGTTACCTTGAAATATTTCTCTTATTTAAAGTACATGATAAAGGATTCTTAATTTCCCTTTGTCCTAATTTTGATTCCTATCCTTAATGTTCAACTCATTATCCTAAAAAAATTGAAGATCCACTGGCCAAGTTAGATTTTCCCTATGATACTCCCAGATCCTTTAGTGAAGTTATCATGACTTCCATTTGACTCCATTGCCCAATGACTTAGATATTTCCTCATTCTACATATGCTCTTTCATCATCATACCCAACCAAAACAAAGAACAAACCTCATACTTAATAACTAGCCTAAAATCAACCCTCAAAAGGAAAAAAGCACATTTCCTTTCCAAAAAACCTAAGAGATCCCTCTCTGAGTCTAGGAAGGCTAGGTCCTAGGACTCTAAAGATTGGTTCCATGTTTCCTTGTCATTTGGTATGCCAATCTACTAAATCACAGGACTACAACACCAGGTTCAAAGGTTAAGGTTTTCCAACAAACCCCTATACTACTGGCCCTTTCAGTAGTGACCTGCTTGCACAGGACAAAGTCTCACCCAAAGCAGTATCGGAGGTGTTAGCCACCCATAATATTTTGTTATATCAAAAGGTGGCTAAGAAACTTTTGGGAGCCTCCAAGGAAAATTTTTTATCAATAAAAGTTGTTGGCTCTTGAAGTCTCTATAAGGACCCCAGCCTTTTCCCTCTGCCCATATCCCATATTGTTGTTTCATACTTCAAAAACCTCTGAAATCCTATAAAATCCACAGTTGGATACTTCTGCAAAGGACCCTTTTTCCTTTTTTCTTTCCACCACTAACCTCATTTTCTATCCTCCATTTCCAATGAAAACCCCACTTTTTCATGTCTCTCCCTTTTCCCATTTCATTAAAATCCCTTTTATAAGGTTAAAACCCACTATTTTGACCTTGCCGAAAGCCTTTATCTCCTTTAAAACCATTAAAAAACCATAGAAAACACACTTTTTCTATGCGTTGGACTTAAGCCCCTCAGGCTAAGCCCCTACCACCTTTTATCTCCATGTGACCCGACGCCGTGACCGAAGCATTTCCCCTGTGGGGGCTTTACTCTATCCGTAAGGTCAAGCCATGGAACCCCCATAGTTGACTCCTCGGGATGGGTGAAAACCAGATCAAATGGTTGTTAATCACTATGGGGGGTCACTCCAAAATCCCGTGCCCGTACACCCTGGCCCCCCATAATTCATCCCCGCCGTCCGATCAAAAAACAGATCAACGGAGCGGAACGCAGCTTGCCTGGTGGACCCCCCTTTTCCGCGATGATTCCAAAAACCGCCGGTTTCATTCCGCACCACCCTCCACCGGTTGGTGGTTTTTTTCCATCAGCCAGCGATTCCATATGCTGGTTGACACGCATCCCCGTACATTTTTCAAAACCGCTGCATAGAGTTAGTTCCCCGCGCGTTATCCATCGGACGAAGGCTACCCAGCGGAATTCACCTCCGCCATCCGATTTAACCCCTCCCATCCGACGGTCATCAATCCCCCGATCTACTCGACCTTTAACCAAAGCGCCTGCTCGTTAGCCAGGCCCTGCCGCTGCGGAAAATTAATCTCCGCCGTCGATCTCTGCAGATCGACGGCCCACGTTCAGTCCCTTGATTCCGTTGCCCACTCAAACTCCCTCCACCGCTGACTTTCCCGATCGCTTTCGACTGTCGATCATGGCGCGATCGACGGCTCAGATTGCCCCGCTCCTCCGCACACCCTCCGATGCAGATTTCCCTATAAAGCAGCATTTTATAACATTTTTTTCGTATTTTGCAGGTTCTAAGGTTTTTTCGCTTAAATGAAGAATTTTTGCAGGCCGAGGATGACGATCCTCTAGCCTTCAAATACATCAGGAAGATCATCTTTAGGGGTTAATACCAATTTTAATTGATGTTTTATAGGCATTGATGCCTTATATGCCCTGCGCAAGAAGAAAACCATGAAGATCAATGCAGAGAAAGAGTATCAGATGTTGAAGATCAAGAATGAACCAGAACATCAGATTAGTGGATAGATTTGTGGGGATTAAGGCTAAGACAGTTATCAAACACCTAATCCCCGATCTAAAAACACAATTTGAAGGAAAACCTAAAAGTGTTTCATCAGGAAACCCTTCACCACCACAGATGGAGGCGAATTGATTCCTCCCAGTGACTAAGGCGCCACCTGTGCCTCAAAGGATTCAATCAAGAACTGAATTTATTGATCAAAGTCAAATATTTAACCTCAAAGCAGCCGAAGAGTTACTTCTGCCAGGAATTTAATGAAATAAAGTCTGCAGAGTATCCCTAACATCACACAGAGCCTCAAAGGTCAACAAAAGCTTCCTCCGAGCTTAATTCACAAGTGTAAACCAATTAATGCAGTGAAACACCTGTATAGTCTCTTCATTTGAGCCCTCAAAGGCCAAGAAGACATTAATTCTGCATTAATTGTATTTGAGATCTTTTCATCAGATCTCACCTCCTCATCCTTCTATTAATACTTCAGTAGAAGATGAGTGAGGGGTTGGTTGTTAATGTAATTGCTGAAGCATTGTAATTGTAACTGAGCTGAAGACTCTTGATTGTAGATAGGATTTCACTGGCTCTTGGAGCTCTGCTTGTAACAGATAGGTTAGGTTATGAAGAGAGATGGATTAAAACACTGGATTTGAAGATTGTAACTGGTTTGAAGCATCAATACAAGCTGATTTATGGGATCCTGGTCTATGTTGATGGTGATGTTATTCTCACTGTAACTTGTATTTTTTTTCTGTTTTCAATTTGTTTCATTTTCCACTATAAAGAATAGTTTAAACATGGTTAGGACCTACTGTATATCAGTAACCTTCTCTGGCTGAAAAACCTTTATTTAAATGTTTTCTCTCAACTTTGTTATTTGAAAATGATTTAATTCAGTTTAAGTACAGGGATGCTGGTGTTCCCTCGTCTTTTTGTCTTAGCTGAATGTTATTTTTAAATGTTACTTTCAATATATGTTGTGTGAAGATGAACTGAGGAAATTAAGGTTAGCCCTGAGTCCCTTTCTTGTTTGCTCAACTATTCGATTTTTTCCCTTAGAATGTGTTAAAAGCTGACTAGTTTCAAAGTACTTATCAGATCTTAGACCATTCCGTGTTATCTTTGAATTTCCCTTTTGTTTTTTTTATGTTTTCTATCAGAAGTGTATCAAAGGCTGGATAGTTTCAAAGTACTTACCAGATCCTAGTTTGCTTCTATGTTTTTCTTAAGTGCCTGGTCAAAGGCTGGCTAGTTTCAAAGTACTTACCAGATCTGGGCTGCTCTTTGTTCTACATCTGTCATTTCCCTTTCTTATTGTATCACTCCATTCCATAAATCAAACTTTAAAGAGATCCTTAGGCATAGATGACTTGCCCCACAGACCACTCTTGGACCTGATTGTTTCAATTAAATCCTCTTATGACTCCATAGCCCAATGGACTGAAAACCTGCCATCATCTTTCTTCTTGATCAAAGCTTACTCTTTTTGCTTGCAACTTTTCACTTTTGAACCTATTTGCATATATATCTTTCCACCTCAGACAGCAACTATGTTCAACCATCCAAAAAACCAAACAAACCCTTGGTCTTCATAACTAGCCTAATATCATTAACCTAAACTTCAAAGACAAATCCATCTTTGTACATATTGGAGAGATCCCTCTCTGGATTCAGGAGGGGTAGATCCTAGAATCCCAAAGTTGGTTGAAATGATGTTAACTCTGTGATCGTACTTTTGCCAATCTTGCTTATTACAGAGACCTAACATTTCTGGCGACTCCACTGGGGAAAACCTTTCCCTTAGTCTTATAAAATATGGTGAGTAAAAAGCAGCCTTTTCAAGCACTACCACAGAAATGGTAATCATGATGAAACTTGTTTGAATCAGTGACAAACTAGGTTAACCCTAGGATTCTCTTAAGTTTTTATCTAACCTTGGAAAATCAGCTGGCTTAGCCATAAGAGTAGACTGTATTTGTCTCATAACCATAGCTAAGTTTTGAAGAAAAGTTAGGACATTCTTCCAAACGACAAATAAAAACAATTCAGAAAATACCAAAAAGAACTTCAGATTGGTGGTAAAAAACTTGCTCTTACATTTCACTTTCCATTAGATGTGTTTCACTTCATACTCTTAGACAGAGTCTGGAAACGGCCAGGTAGCCTCCGGATCTCATCCTCTTTTAGAGGTGACATATCTGGTGAATTCCCTCCCAGTCAATCTCTGGTTAGAGTTTGTTGTGTTTTGGGATACCCTTCAAAGGGATGTATCACAAGCACTGTGGTGGACAGTGTACCTCTTTGAAAACACTCTAGACTTTCCACCTGGCGACTCCATAATCCTGAACAGACCTTAAGACTCCACTGGTAAGAACCCTTATCATTGTAATATCCTTCAAAATCAGTTAGAAGGCTGTAGGATTTAAATTCTGAAAACAGATTAGTCAACCTCTCAAAGACTATCATATCTGGTTGAGCTTTTCCTGCTTATTCGGGTCTAAAAACATAGCATAGTGGCTCCTAGAAAGATTCACACTAGAGCCCATCCTGACCCTGATCCACCTGAGATAGTTGATAACCCAGAAAGTATCCTTAGGAAGTCTCCTAAGATAGAATCCTCAACTATTTTCAGATCTCACATAAGAGCCAATTCAGTCCCTGAAAATCTTTCAGCTCTATAGAAATCACAAACTGACTTATTGAACCCATTTAGGACTAGGTCATTTGGTGATTTAGATCAGCTAGATTCTGAGACTTCACTTTCATCTCCTGAAACAAGTGAACACCTTGGGAATAGAGAATCAACACCTCCTGATTTACATTTTCTTCTTAACTTAGGTGTCTCTCATCCAAGATCAGCTCAGCAATCCACTGCTGTTCCATCCTCTTCTGTTCATCCTTCATCCACTGTTGAAACCACTTCGTTTCAGCCCGCCCCACCTCTTGTCAATCCACCCCCACCACCTATCATGGCAGCATGGTATGCTCCCTTATTCCTTCCTGTACCATTAGTAAATCTTCCACAGGACTATCAGTCCAAAATTTCGTTATATGATGTTAGCAATACTACAACAACATCACAACATGTGGACAAGATGAATGACTACTTTGACAGAAATGAAATTGATGATGATTCTGTCAATCTTAGACTTTTTGCTCAAAGTCTGGGGGGAGAAGCAAGAAAATGGTTCAAAGGTTTAGCCCCCCATAGTATTAATGATCTCCAAGGCTTCCATCAAACATTATTAAACAAATGGGAAGTGAGGAAGAATCCTCTCCAAGTCCTTGTTGACTATAACAATCTCCATAGGAACCCAGGGGAAAGTGTACAGGCTTATTGTACCAGATTTAACAGTGTGTATAATGCACTTTCTCCTAAACTAAAACCTCCACATGGCTCAGCTTTAAACAAATTTCCTGAAGGGTTTGATGCTGACATGACCTATTCACTCAGAGAAAGAGATTTTGCAACTCTTGAAGATATGCAAGGAGATGCTCTCTCTGTGGAAGTAAACTTAATGGAGAAGAGAGAAAGGATGAAAGCTGAGAAGAGAGTATCTTTTAGAGAGGAATCCACCCCTACTACCTCAAACTAAAAGATGGAAAGGATGATGGAAGAGATGATGAAAGAGATGAGCATAATTAAAAGAGCACAATCATGTCAAAATCAAACTGCTCCTCAAAACAGAAACCAAAACCAGAATCAGAATGTTACAAGAAATCAGCCTCCAAACAGATCAAGGGAAGATGATCAACAGATCACTCCTCCCTTTCATCAAAACTATTTAAGTGAGGTTGAGGAAACAGATGAAATAAAAGAGGATAATGATATGAACCTATTTGGGGTAGATGATGATGACTTCGAGGTTCATTATGATAGCAAACAAGGTCTTTATACACCTTACGACGACAAAAGAGATGATAATGAAAATTATTATCAAAACATGGAAAACGCTGTCATAGAGCCTTCAAAGGAATATGAACTAAGAAGTAAATCTAATCAACAAACCCCCAACAACAAAACCTCTAAAAAATCTTCTCAAAACAGCACTCCAGCCAAGCCTAAAACAATCAAACAAAAAGACAAAACTTTGGCTGATAATTCTGGTAAAGGTAAAGAGAAAGACACTCAAAATCTTGAAAAACAGAGTGCAAACATCAGTAGTGCTAACACTTCATCTAGTACTCCTATCACAACCGTTGTATCAAGTGTAGAAAAAACAAGTCAGCAAGTTGTTATTACTGATAAAGTGACAGCTAATAACGCTGAAACAAATGCTTTAAGGAATCAAAATCCTTTTAGCCTGGAACAGGAAATCTCAAAGATCAAAATTTCTGTTCCTTTGACTGAGTTAGCTTCCCAACATGTATATAGGTCCAAAATTTTGAAGGCTTTGAACATAGAAGAAAATGAGGATACACTCAATCTTAATGACGACCAGCCAGAGCTTCTTTTTGGTCAAAAGATTGAAGGTAAGTTTCAAGAGGGACCTGTCCCTCCCTTCTATGTAAGTTTAAATATTCATGACAAAATTCTACATAATGCTATGCATGACTCAAGTGCTTCCCATAATTTAATGCCAAAAGCTATAATGGAGAGCCTGGGGCTTGAAATCACCAGAAATTATAAATATCTTTACTCTTTTGACTCAAGCAGAGTCAAGTGTTTAGGATTGATCAAAGACCTTTGTGTTAACTTAGCCCAGATTCCAACCAAATGCTTAGTTATGGATGTTGTTGTGGCTGATGTACCCCCAAAGTATGGAATGCTTTTATCAAGATCTTGGGGGGCTAAGTTACAAGGGACCATGCAAATGGACATGACCTATGCAACTATCCCTGTTTTCAATCAGACTAGAAGACTTTACAGGGAGTCCCACATGCAATACACAGTGACAAGTCAAGACCGGCCTCAAAAATATCCTCTGTATGCTGTAAGTACGAGCCTTGATTCTTTTATCATGTTTAATGATGAAACACTTACAGAACAAATCATTTCAACATAATTAATGGCTGAAACGGAGGAAGAGGAATACAACGCTGAATTGTCAAAACAATTTACTGTATCTGAAAATCCTAGAAAACTAAACATAGGTCTTGAACTACAAATCATCAATCCATTAAAATTAAATCTTGACAGTCAAGAGAGCAATCCTCATCCTCATGAAAAACTTGAGGAGTCAAATCATACAAAGGACATGCACCAAACTGATAAAACTGAAAATGATCCTCTCTGGACTATGTATTTTGATGGGTCATGCACTAGAACAAATGCTGGTGTAGGTGTCTAGATTACTAACACTGAAAATAATCATACAGAATGTATTTCATGTAAATTAAACTTTCAGTGTTCCAACAACATAGCAGAATATGAATCCCTTCTCTTAGGCTTGCATCTCTTGAAAAAGCTAGGTGCCAAGAGAATCAATGTATATGGGGATTCTGAATTAATCATTAGGCAAGTCAATGGGGAGTATAATGAAAATCACCCCAGACTTAGGGCCTACAGGAATGATGTCATGGATCTTTTAAAAACATTTGAGGAATCCAACTTTAGTTTTGTCCCAAGGAAAAGAAACATCGCAACCCACAATTTAGCCTTTGCTGCTAGAACCTTCCCAATGCTATATGATGACACATCTCAGATTAAATTCAGACCAGCTGTCCCAGATAACAAGAAATATTGGCAGGTGTTTGATGGAGATAAACAAATAGAAGACTTCATGCAATTCAGAAATGAGTTTGAACTCCATAGCTCAGATTCAGACTATGATACAGACTGCAGTGAAGAAAATTTTCTTGGTGAAGAAGAAACATCTCCTGAGCTTGTAGATATTAACCTTCAGACTACCAAACATAGAAACCAAACAGAATTGAGTGCAAAATCTGAAACAGAGGGGTTGGAAACTCTGCATTCTAAGGACGATAGTTTGCCCAAGGGTTTGGCCCCTCTAGAAGAATTGTTTGATTTTAATGATGTGGCCAATAAACCTAAACTGGAGCCTGTAGAGACTGAAGTAGAGGAATGCAATATAGGCAATGAGGAAAAACCGAAAGTGATCAAGCTGTCCAAAACTTTGCAGGCTCACATTAAACTCAAATACATATAGCTGTTCAAAGATTTTTCTGATGTTTTTGCATGGAGTTACCAAGATCTTAAGTCCTATGACACTGAAATAATACAGCACAAAATCCCTCTTAAATAAAACCAAAAACCATTCAAACAGAAACTTCGCAGAATAAACCCTGTCCAGTTGCCATTGGTTAAGAAGGATATCATGAAGATGCACGATGCTGGTATTATTGTCCCTATTAGATATTCTGAATGGGTATCTAATCTGATGTCTGTTAGGAAGAAGACTGGAGAAATCAGACTTTGTATAGACTTTAGAAATTTAAACAAATCCTCATTGAAAGACAACTACCCTTTACCAAAAATGGATCATATTCTACAAAGAGTGGTGGGGTCTAAAAGAATTTCTTTGCTGGATGGCTACTCAGGGTATAATCAGATCTTAGTCCACCCTGCTGATCAATTAAAGACATCCTTTACTACACCATGGGGCACTTTCATGTATGTGAAAATGCCTTTTGGTCTAATGAATGCTGGAGCAACCTTTCAGGGAGCCATGGATATAGCATTCTCGGAAGAATTGGGTTTCTTCATCATTATCTATCTTGATGATGTAACTATGTTTTCAAAAATAGATGAAGAACACTTAGAACATTTGAGGAAAGTTTTCGAGAAGTGCAGAAAGTTTGGGATATCTTTGAACCCCAAGAAGACTTTATTTGGTCTCCAAAAAGGTAAACTTCTTGGGCACATTATTTCAGAAGAGGGTATAAAGATTTATCCCAAGAGGATTGAGGCCATCCTGCAAATCTCTCATCCTTGAAACATAAAAGAGTTGCAATCTTTCATTGGGAAGATTAACTTTTTGAGAAGGTTCATCCCTAATTTAGCTTATCTCCTTAGGAATATCACAAACATGTTGAAGAAGGAGCAAGGGGTAAAATGGACCTCTGAAGCAAAGACATCCTTTGAACTGGTGAAACAAGCATTAACCAAAACACTGGTTCTGATAAGTCCTGATTTTTCAAAAGATTTTTATATCTTATCGTTTGCATCAAAACATACCATAGCTGCTGTCCTTTTACAGAAAAATCCACAAGGACAAGAGCATCCCATTGCATTCTTTAGTAAGGCATTGAGGGATGCCCCTTTGAAGTATAACATTATGGAAAAACAAGCTTTTGCTTTGGTAAAGGCTTTGAAAGACTTCAGAGTATACATCCTTCACTCACACATTATTGCCTTTGTCCCAAATTCAGTTGTTAAATATATTCTAACACAGGACCCAGATGGTAAGAGAGGTAAGTGGATTGCTGTTATTCTTGAATATGATTTAGAGATAAAACCCACTAAGCTCATCAAAGGCCAAGGTCTAGCCAGATTAATGGCTGAATCAAATTGTGAAGTTCTTGATATTAATATGATTAATGCTTTGGATGACCAAGAAGAATTCTCAGCTCCCATTATTGAAGACCATTTTGTGAACTCTCCTTGGTATACTGATATTGTTTATGTTTTGCTTAATCTGAATACACCTCCTAGTTTACCAAAAAAAAAGGCAACATTCCTAAAGTTAAAGGCTGTAAACTATTGCATTATTGATAAATGTCTTTATTGGAAAAATGCAAGTGGTATATTGCTTAAATGTTTGCCTGAGTTTGATGCAGAGAAGATTAAGCAGGCATTCCATGAAGGAGAGTGTGGAGGTCATTTGTACTGGAAGGCAACATCCAACAAAATTCTGAGGGCCGGTTTCTATTGGCCTACTCTTTTTCTTGATGTACACAAGATGACCACTACTTGCCATAAATGCCAACTATTCGAAGGCAAAAGAAAACTGCTACCCCTTCCTCTACATCCAATCACTGTTGAAGCTCCTTTTCAACAGTGGGGACTTGACTTTATAGAAGAAATCCATCCACCATCTTCTGCTCAGCATAGGTGGATTCTTACAGCCATAGACTACTTCACTAAGTGGATAGAAGCCATTCCTTGTAGGCAGGCCAATGATTCAGTTATCATAAAATTTATGGAGACTAACATCCTCTCCAGATTTGGTTGTCCTACCAAGATCATCACAGATAATGCAGCAGCATTTGGATCAAAGAAAAAGGTTGAATTCTGTCATAAGTATCAGATAACATTGGGACACTCCACAGCCTATTACCCTCAAGGTAATGGACTTGCAAAATCTTCCAACAAAAGCTTAGTGAACATAATCAAGAAACTGTTGGAGGACAATAATAAGTCTTGGAACACGAAGCTGATCCATGCACTTTGGGCTGACAGATTAACTTTGAAGAAATCTATTGGTATGTCACCCTTCCAGCTTGTGTATGGTACAGATGAAATTTTTCCTAACAGCATTGGTGTACCAGTTATGAAGTTAATTCAAGAGTTGCAGACTGAAGAAAATGACATGACCAGAAGAATAAATCAGACAATGCATCTTCAGCAAACTAGGGAGGAGGTCTACAGCAAAGCATTGCAGAAGCAAGACCGTATCAAGAAGATATTTGATAGAAGAACAAAGGCTTGCAGTTTCAAGATTGGGGATAAAGTTTTGAAGTGGGACTCAAGAAGGAAAGAAAAGGGCAAGCATGGAAAATTTGACAACTTATGGCTTGGACCTTACTCTATTCATTCATTTGCTGGTAATAATGTTTTTTTCTTACAGGAACTGGATGGAACAGAATTGTTTGGGGGTCCTGTCAATGGCCAGATGCTTAAGCATTACTTCTCTTGATCCATTTTCTGTTTTGAATCCTTTTTATCTTTTTCCATTATAAATAGTCCATCCACCATTGCATTCAAAGTTATGAAAAATCAAAAAATACAAAAACAAAGAAAAAATGAAAAGAGGGCAGAAGGAAAACAAGAAAGGCACAGCCCCATGCCAAAAAGAGAAATAAATCTGAAAGTGTGCAAGCTCAAATGCCACTCCTCAAAACACACTTCTAGTTAGTCAAACTGCCTAATCTTGACTAATTAGCTTTAAATTTTCTTCTGATAGGATAGTGATTTGATTTTCCAGACTGTTCAATCTTGGCTTATCAGTAGATAGATTAGGATAGAAATAAAGGTTCAAACAAACTCAAAATCTGAACCAAAGTTTCCAAAAGAGAGATGACTCAAAACTGTTTTATTTTCTGAGTCATAAAAGAGAAAAAATGGTTCTAATTTGCCCAAAATCTGAATCAGATATCAAGGAAGAGACAACTCAAACAAAAGCAAAAACAGAGCTGTGAAGAAAAGAGAAGGCCATGATGAGAAACTTTCAGATCTTAAGCCTTCCATTTTGATTTTTAATTTTCTGCAAATAATAATCTATGTGCAGCTTGTTTTTATGCCATAGATCACAACAAGTTAAACAGCTTAATCTTAACTTGACTGTTTTTAAATTTCTGTCTTAGAATTTAGAGAATGAAAGTCTGTTGGACAGTTTAATCCCAACAGACAGTAGATTAGGTAGAGAAGAATCTGAGCTCAACTGATTAATCTGAGTTCAGGGAGAAATAAGGAGTAGAATTAGATTATTTTTTATGCTTTCAAAAGAATAAAATGTTGTAAAAAGAGTTTTCCAATCCAAGTGCACTCTGATGAAGAAAAAATGTTAGATCAGTAGGATTGGGTAGGTAGAAAGTTGTATTGATGAGGTCCATTTATCTTTCATGACTGACCCTATTTTTCAGAAGCAGAGAAAAATCATCCAACAAAAGAAAGCAATCCAAAGGATAAGGCACAAGTCAGCATCCCAGAAAAATCAAGTCTGAATTCTTGATGCCTTCAGGAAGGCACCATCCCCATGTGGAGCCACTGTTAGCCACCCATAAAATTCTGTCATATCAGATGGTGGCTAAAAAAATTTGAGGCCTCCCAGAAAAAGTTTTATCGATAAAATTTGTTGGCTCTTCGTCTTCTTAAGGCCCCTAACTTCTTTTCACTCTTCATCCATATCATCTTTCTTTGTTTCATACTTCAAAAGCCTGCGAAATCCTATAAAATCCATAGTTGGATGTACCATGAGGACCCTTTTCCCTTTTTCTTCTTTCCACCACTAACCTCATTTTCTATCCTCCATTTCCCATGAAAACCCCACTTTTTTATGTCTCTCCCTTTTCCATTTCATTAAAATCCCTTTTATAAGGTTAAAACCCACTATTTTGACCTTACCGAAAGCCTTTATCTCCTTGAAAACCATTAAAAAACCATAGAAAACACACTTTTTCTATGCGCTGGACTTAAGCCCCTCAGGCTAAGCCCCTACCGCCTTTTCTCTCCATGTGACCCGAGGTCGTGACCGAAGCATTTCCCCTGCGGGGGCTTTACTCTATCCGTAGGGTCAAGCCATGGAGCCCCCGTAGTTGACTTCTCGGGATGGGTGAAGACTTAATCGACGGTTGCCATTCATTAAGGGGGGTCGCTCCAAAAATCTCGTGCCCGTACACCCTGGCCCCCCGTAATTCATCTCCTCCGTCGATCTGCTCCACAGATCCGACGGAGCGGAACACAGCTTGCCTAGTGGAACCCCCTTTTTCCCGCGCTGATTCCAAAAACCACCGGTCTCATTCTGCACCACCCTCCGCCGGTTGGTGGTTTTTTCCCGTCGGCTAGCGATTCCATACGCTGGTCGACACGCGTCCCCGTACATTTTTCAAAACCGCTGCATAAAGTTAGTCCCCCGCGTGTTATCCGTCGAACGAAGGCCACCCAACGGAATTCACCTCCGCCGTCCGATCTAACCCCTCCCATCCAACGGTTGTCAATCCCCCAATTTGATCGACCTTTAACCAAAGCGCCCACTCGATTAGCCAGGCTCCGGTGCAGCGGAAAATTAATCTCTGCCGTCGATCTCTGCAGATCGATGGCCCACGTTTGATCCCTTGATTCCGTTGCCCAATCAAACTATCCGCGCCGCTGACTTCTCTCAATCACTCTCAACCGTCGATCACAGTGCGATCGACGGCTCCGATCGCCCCTTTCCTTCGCACAGTCCCCGATGCAGATTGACCTATAAAGTCGGATTTTTAACGTGTTTTTGCATTTTGCAGGGTTTAAACTATTTGTTCGCGTTTTTTAAAGGAAGATTCAGAGAAGGAGGGTGACGACCCTCCCTTGTTCGATTCCTCCGAGGAAATCGCTCACAGAGTCAGTTTTTCACGTCTCATTGATGTTTTCACAGGCATCGATGCCTTACATGCCCTACACAGCCCTGCACAAGAAGAAAATCATGAGAAACCGAGGCAGAGAAAGAGTATCAGTAGTAGAAGACCAAAAATGAACCAGAACAGCAGATTAGTGGACAGATTTGTGGGGATTAAGGCTAAGACAGTTATCAAACGCCTAATCCCCGGATCTAAAACACAGATTAAAGGAAAATCTAGTGTTTTATCAGAAAAAACCCTCACCAGCATAAATGAGTGAATTGATTCTATAAAGTGACTCGGTGACACACCAACACTCAAAGATTCAATCAAAAAACCAAATTTATTGATCAAAGTCGATGTTTGCCTTAAGCATTGAGGAAGTTGTCTCGCGAAGGATTTAATGAAAATAGGCGGTGAAATCAACCCTATCATCACATAAGGGTCCAAGTATCCTTGGCCTCTTATGAGAGGCTTGAATCATGATGTAAATCGATTAATGTAGTGAAACACGTGTATAGTCTCTTCATTTGAAGCCCCCAAAGCCAAGAAGACATTAATTCTGCATTAATTGTATTTGAGATCTTTTCATCGAGGATCTCACCTCCTCATCCTTCTATAAATACTTCAGTAGAAGATGAGTGAGGGGTTGGTTGCCAATGTAATTGTTGAAGCATTGTAATTGTAACTGAGCTGAAGACTCCTGATTGTAAATAGTGATTCACTGGCTCTTGGAGCTCTACTTGTAACAGATAAGTTAGGTTATGAAAGAAAGATGAATTAAAACACTGGATCTGAAGATTGTAACTGGTTTGAAGCATCAATACAAGCTGATTTATGGGATCCTGGTCTATGTTGATGGTGATGTTATTCTCATTGTAATTTGTATTTTGTTTCTGTTTTCAATTTGTTTCATTTTCCACCATAAAGAACAGTTTAAACAGGGTTAGGACCTACTGTATATCAGTACCCTTCTCTGGCTGAAAAACCTTTATTTAAATGTTTTCTCTCAACTGTGTTATTTGAAAATGATTTAATTCAGTTTAAGTACAGGGACGTTGGCGTTCCCTCGTCTTGTTGTCTTAGCTGAATGTTATTTTTAAATGTTACTTTCGATATATGTTGTGTGAAGATGAACTGAGGAAATTAAGGTTAGCCCTGAGTCCCTTTCTTATTTTCTCAAATATTTGATTGTTTCCCTTAGGATGTGTTAAAATCTGACTAGTTTCTAAGTACTTATCAGATCTTAGACCATTACAATATTATGCAGCAGTTATTTTAAGTAACCTAGTAAAGAAAAGAGCTAGGACGGATAGGATTTGTGGTGCGCCAACCCGTAGCTTCTATAAAAAGTTGCCGTTAAGTTTCCCTTTTGTTTATATGTTTTCTATCGGTGTATCAAAGGCTGGATAGTTTCAAAGTACTTACCGGATCCTAGTTTGCTTCTATGTTTTTCTTAAGTGCCTGGTCAAAGGCTGGCTAGTTTCAAAGTACTTACCAGATCCTGGGCTTCTCTTTGTTCTGCATCTGTTAATTCCCTTTCTTTTTGTATCACCCCATTCCATAAATCAAACTTCAAAGAGATCCTTAGGCCTAGATGACTTGCCCCATAGATTACTCTTGAACCTGGTTGTTTCAATTAAATTCTCTTATAACTCCATAGCCCAATGAATTGAAAACTTGCCATCATCTTTCTTCTTGGTAGAAGCTTACTCTTTGCTTGCAAATTCTCTCCTTTTGAACCTGTTGCATGTAGATCTTTCACACCTGGGACAACAACTATGTTAGGCCATCCAAAAATCAAACAAACCCTTGGACTTCATAACCCCAACCTAATATTTATCCCTCTCCCGGATCCCAGGAGCGCTGGATCCTAGAATCCCAAAGAGTTGGTTGAAATGATGTTAACTGCGCGATGAGACTTTTGCCAATCTTGTGACTGGGAGACCTAACATTTAGCGACTCCTGCGGGAGCGGGTGTTTGTATAAACCTTGGGGCCTCGAAAGAAACCTTTTATTCAAGAAAACTTTGAGAGTTAAAAGCAACCTTTTTAAGCACTACCAAGAAATGGTAATCATGATGAAACTTATTTTGAATTAGTGACAAACTAGGTCATCCCTAGGATTCTCTTAAGTGTTATCTAACCTTGGAAAATCAGCTAGCTTAGCCATAAGAGTAGACTGTCTTTGTCTCATAACCGTAGCTAAGTTTTGAAACAAAGTTAGGACATTCTTAGAAACCACGCAAATAGAAAAGAAATAAGAAAAGCCAAAAACATTTTAGATTGGTAGTAAAACACTAGTTTTTGATATCTTGTCTACACCTTTCGATGTGTTTTACCCTATACTCTTAGACATAGTCTGGAAAGGGCCAGGTAGTCTCTGGATCTCATCCTCTTTTAGAGGTGACATAT